>CM071645.1:18031360-18631360 GCA_036419045.1 Scirpophaga incertulas
AACATTTATCTTTCACCTAACATCTAATATGTTCTTTCTGACCTAATTGTTTGATTTTTAGATAATGGGATCACCATCGAAACCTTGAAGGACTTAAGTCCATTGTATTTAAAAGAACTATGTCCCCATATTGGATATAGGATTAGAATAAATATATACATCCATAACCCGACAACAATAATATTATTGTTCTTCACACAAATATTTTGCAGCGACTAATTCAAACCCAGGACTTGTTATTTCGTAACCAATGTCGTTGAATATATTCTTATGGATATTATTGCTTTTTCTTGACTACAATAGAACACTAGTAGGAGATAAGTGCATAGTATGTTTGTTGTGATTTAGTTTGTGCTTTTCCACAAATATAGATAATTGTATTTATATCCCGTAGACTATGTGTAAACTGCTGAAAGGTTTTGTTGCTGTCTAGGTCCATTGTTGATACTTTGGTTTGACCCATAACCTTATTCTTACTGACATAAAGTTTATTGATTTTTTTAGACTGTTGGAGATATTGAACACGTAATAAGTAAACACAAAGAAAAAGCTGCGTCCGCGCCACCAGACTGTCCAGCCATTTATACAAGGAAAAATTGCAAGATTTTTCAGCTCCTCTATATTGTGATTGAAGATAAAAAAATATCAGCTGCAAAGTGCAACTAAGGCATTTGATTTACATCAAAATCGATATTTACATTATTTTGTTGCCTTTGAAATAATACATATTACAGAAGACGACGACCGTGCTACGATTGTATATGATTCCAATTATTGTTATTTTAAAGTGTTTTTGTCATTATCGTTGTCATTTCATAAATAAATATATTTTTATACTATTTATGTATTTTATTAACAGTAGTTTAGAGGTTTTCTTCCAACTTACCTATTCTTTTACATAAAGAATGCATTCTCTTTGAATCAGGAATATGAGCCTCTTATTTTCGAAATTTAAGCATATCATTTTAAGTCAGCATTCTTTTACATAAAAATAGAATAATTCTTTGAATTAAAAACTTATTGTATAACAAGAAGAAACATTAATATTTACAGTAAACGAGTAACATTTGAACCAATGTCTCAAAATATTTAGTATAAGAAATATGTAGACCCTCGATTTTATTTCAATGTTCCGTAACTTTAGGAGCGAGTCACAGAATTATTTAATTCAAGAAATGTTGTTTCAAGCACCTGAGAATTAACAATATTTATTCAGATTTGTACACTCTGTATCTAAGAAAGAAAGAATTTTGAATCTAATAGGATACTTTATTTCTTACGTGATAAATTTTCTATTCAAACAAGAGCGCCTATTTCTTGAGATAACTTCGAAGAATTTTAAAAACAAGAAACAAAGTATTTGTTCTGGGAGTTGAGATTCTTGATAGTTCAAAACATTTTGTATCTTATTAGAAGAATTTATTTTTTCTCTTATATAGAAACTGGAAATATCTTGCGTTAAATAAGTTTATTTGATTGAAGATTTATTTTCTTTCTGTGTATAAATGTTTTTATGAAACGCGCGGTTTTATGATGTTCCATCAATATATTCATTGCGAACGAAACGTAGAAATAAATTAGTATTAGTATTTCCATTAAATTATATAATAAACTACCTGACATATTGACTTCTGAGGAAAATAATGATATATTTACAAATAAATTGAACAATTATTAATTATGAAATGCTATTACGATATAATGAATTTTTTGGTGATAATTTTGATGATAATTTTAAATAAAAATAAATAATTCTAATTTTTCTAATTTAATAAAACTACTTGACATTCAAATATTTAATCAATTACGCTATTAGGCTTTAGTTATTAGGAAAGTGTTACTTTTAATTAGGTATTAAGAAAGTGCTTCCTCTCTTCTAATTGTTGCGTGCCCGACAGGGTCCATAATGATCTGTTTTTTTTTTACCAAATAACATCTTGTTGTAACATTGTGGTTATGCAATAAAATGAATTGAATTGAAGGGTTACATGGCTGTCTTAAATCGCATCCGATAATAACAGTAACTAACTTTGTCGGCGCAGATAATGACAAGAGAGTACATCTGTCAACACGCAACAGAATGATTCAACGATCTTAACGAATATATTTCTCTTCTTTAGACAAAAACGAAATATTTCGATCCACATTATACACGACAATTTTATATTGATTGGCGATTTTAATTTACCTTGCGTTTCTTGGGCACAAGATGGATACACAATTATGAGGAAGGGTTCAGTCGAAGTGCAGCATGCCAGTACACAAACATTAGACTTATTGACGCAGTACGGATTAAAACAGTTCAATTGTACGAAAAATTTTGCAAATAATACACTGGATCTAGTTTTCTCCAATCTACCAATACACATATCACCCGTAACCATACCACTATTAAAGGAAGACCTGCTGCACACCTTCTTTTACTTTTGACAATACTAGACTTATTATATTACACCTCTTCAGGAGGCGACAAGTGAGCCTAGGCGTAATTTTCAAAAGGCGTGTACTTACTGACATGAACAACTTTTTTAATAAACAAGGACTGGCAAAACATTCTGTGCAATTTTTCTGTTGACGAAGCCGTTAATACATTGTATAATATAATATATGAATGTGTAAATTTGTATGTGCCTACTATACATAGATCAGGAAAGCGTTTCGTATCCTAAGTGGTACTCGCCAGCGCTGATAAAAATAATCAAGGAAAAGACTAAAGCTCATTCACCGCTGGAAGAAATACGGTAACTTATTGGACTACGACGAGTTTGCTTTGTTGCGCACGAGAGAAAACGTCATATACAAAAAGAGTGTTTTCTCATATTTCACAAAAAACTGTGGGGATGGTATCAAAAAAACATCCAAAAACATTCTGGAGTTTTTATTAAGGCGTTGCGTGGTGGTTCCGTATACCCAAAAAAGTTTTTTACTTCGGGATAAAGAGTTCACTGCGGACAGGATATCTGCAACGCATTCTGCTCCTATTTTGAGAGTGTTTTTTGAACACCCGATAGTACCTCCTTAGCTGTAGAAGAATTATCAACATACCCCGATTCATTATCTAAGATACAAACAACCGCACAACATATAGAAAAGTATTTAAAAAGATTAGATCCCAACAAAAGTCCCGGCAGCGACGGTTTACCGTCAGTGTTCTGGTTACGATGTGCAAAAACACTCTCAGTTCCTTTGGCAATCATATTTTACCGTTCACTGCGTGAGGGTATATTTCCGAGAAAAATGGAAGGAGGCTCACGTAGTGCCATTCACAAAAAGGGTTCAAGGATGGACATTACAAACTACAGAGGTATTTCTATCTTAAATATTGTGGCAAAGGTACTCGAAAAGATTATCTACGACGAAGTTTATCCCCTACTGGCGCAATCTATCCCACAGCAGCAACATGGTTTTATGAAGGGACGTTCTACTACAACGAACTTAGCATGCTTCTCGAACTTTATTTTCGAAAATATGGAAAGAGGAGGGCAGGTTGATGTGATTTACACGGACTTCGAAAGGCTTTCGATCGTGTGGATCATGTCATCCTGCTTAACAAGTTGCAATTATTGGGGATCCACGGTGATCTTTTACGGTGGATCAAATCGTATTTTAACAAATCGTTCTCAAGCGGTTGTCATGAGTGGTTACCGTTCTAGATATATAATTATACTCTTCAGGTGTCCCGCAGGGATCCCACTTGGCCCTGTTTTTTACAACTGCTATCTGTATGATATAGGATCTAGTATACAGCACTCCAAATTTCTCATGTATGCAGATGATAAAAAGATTTTTTGCAAAATCAAGTCACTGCAAGATTGTCTATTAATGCAAAGTGACCTAAATGGTTTGTTAGAATATTATAAAAGAAATAATATTAAAATTAACACAGATAAATGTGAATGCATAACATTCACGCCGGAAGCCAAAGCCAATTAAATATGATTACCATTTTCATAAAGATCCCATTAATGAAAAACATAGTGTTAGAGATTTAGGTGTCTACTTTGACCACAAAATGTTACTCTCAGATCACATCGACCACGTAGCAACTAAAGCGATCAAAAGCCTTGGCTTTGTCTTTCGGGCTTGTAAACCATTCTCTGACATATCAGTGGTTTAAAACAATCTATTATGCATATGTCAGAAGTATCTTGGAGTACGCATGCACAATTTGGTCGCCACAATATATTGTGTATAAACATCGGCTTGAGACCATTCAGAATAGATTTGTTCGACATCTTAACTATCGTTCTCGTAAATCACCTGGAGACTATGAGGAGAGTCGCAACGAGCACAGTCTATTATCCCTAGAACAGAGGCGTATTGTCCAGGATATGAGCTTTTTGTACGATGTTATTAATAGCAAAATTGACTGCGCAGATTTATTATCAAAAATTACATTTAATACGCCAAAATATCGTACACGTCACACATCACTGTTACAAATACCCACATGTCATACCAACTACCTACAAAATTCGGTACTAGTTAGAATTGCTAGCACATATAATATAAAATTTCAAAACATTGGACCTCTTTGCGGAGGGCAAACGCGGATTTTTTGCAAAGAGTGATGGAGTTGATAAAAATAATTAAGAAGTATATGTATAATGTAGTAATAATTTTTATGAATTTAAATATTACTTCTTAAATACTAGTTAAATTCGAAGGGTTGCTTGTTTTTGTAATTTATATATAGGTATTATTTTTTTAAAATAATCTCTTGTGTGTTGCTTGTTACTAACTTATAGTTGTCTACTCTAAATTGTAATAATGGATAAATTAAGGGAAACCTGTTATTGGCCTATACATTCTAACATATATTTATTGTCATTTAATCTAAGTTCATGCTGTTGGTTTTCTCAAGAAATAAAATAAATAAAAATAAATAAAATTAGAAACAAGGCCTGGTTCCTTGGTTATCTTCAAAAAGAAGAGTTCATCTCTGTTATGGCCTTTTGGATGAGTTGTGCTGACTATTCCGGCGTGGATGTAATCACACGAGTGGCTGATATGAATAAAGAAATAAAGAAGGGCAACATACGAAGGGCGTTTAACGGCATCTGCATTCTTCCACTTCATTAAAGACACATTTCAACCCGGGGAGTATGTTTCATGCCTTCGTTCATCACCGGCGGCTGTCGATGATTATCGGGTGAGGCGGGGACATCAGCACTGGTTTGCAGAAGCTTTAGAATAATTTATTATTGCATATTTTACAATATCAAATATATAGATTCAGTCCTTTTTTATTTGACGCCTCGTACTCAATTCGTACCTTTCTTTACCGTCCTTTAACGGTACTCAATCAAGAAAGCAACCCAAACCGCAGAAAGTGCGGTGCGGAAGAGAGTGAAAGACTTGCATTATTAGAAGTATATATATACACATTTTTTTCAGAACATCGTACGATCGATTACAGATATATTATGCAGATTTTTTTAAGTGGGCGCGGATGGTAAAATCCGAAACTAAACGACTACCGAAAAATACTCAAACGTGTCTCCGGCTTGAAGTCATTCATCATTTATTTTCATATTAGCTTCCGCCCGCGGCTTCACCCGTGTGAAATTAGTTTTTGTCAATCCTGGTCCCTTATGTCTAAGGTACCAAGATTCATGGTCTTATCTTCAATTCAACCCCTATTTCACCCCCACACTGGTAAAAATTTCAAAATGCTAGAACAAACGTTTTTTTGTTTCTTATGACGTGATATTTTACGAACTTGCATACTAACTTTCAACCCTTATTTCACCCCCTAGCTGGTCAAAATTTCAAAAATGCTAGAACAAATGTTTAATTATTTCTTATCAAGTGCTTAAATATAAAGTTTAAATATAAATAATCTTTAAAATTAAGAAATACCCATACAAACTTTCAACCTCTATTTCAACCCCTTCATCCTTTTTTTCTAAATATAAAGTAGCCTTGTTCTGTCTCAGGGTCTAAACATTACAAAATTTCATCAAAATCGGTTGCGAGTTTAAGCGGGAAAGCGTAACAGACAGACAGACAGAGTTACTTCCGCCTTTATAATATTAGTTGGGACTAGATTTCGGATTCAACTCGGGTTCCCAAGATACAAGCTCATGCTTAGTTTGGGGACCAAAGCTTATTAATTATATGAAACTATTATTTACAACATATACGGGTCAAAATCAGAGAGGTCGTCATTTTGGGTTTTGAAATATCTGAGAAATTAAGTTTTCTTTATAAAGAAAATTAAACATGTGGCATATGTTGTGTCATTTGTTATGAACCTTTCCTGTAAAGAGGCACGCACACATTATTATTTTAGGAATTATACCTGTTTAATAATAAAAATGACAGGGCCTTAAATCATTTCGGGAACACTTTTAAATATTTTTTAAATAATAATATAACCAACGTTTTTTAATAATCACCGTCATGAAATTATATATTAACCTGTCCCTCTACCAGTAAATGCTGTCATTTTGTATATTTTTATAATAAAAAGACTTATTTTTTATATTACTCTCCCTAGATTTTCAATTAGTGTAAATTTCGTTTCAAAATTTTAATTTATTGTATACATTTGTGCAATCGTTATCAATTAATGATATATACAAATGTTGAAAGGTCATTTTAGGATATGTTTGCAAGATTTAACTATAACCCTACTCATTAGTGAAAAATCTGCCATTTTTTGCGATGTTTCCCGAAAATGATGGGAGTGTTCCCAAAATGACAATGAAGTTCCCTAAATGACTGCAACGTTTGGTTTTTTGCATTATGTTGTAGATGAAAATAATAAATACCTTTAAGTATTAAACCTTTATTTGTACTTAAAGAATGAACAACATGAGTATCAAAATTTAAACTTAATCTAATAATAAACTTTTAGTTTCAGTTAACAAATATTATATATTAGGAACAAATAGTAATTGCACTCTACAAGTATCATTAAGATTTCTTGCATCAATGCTTAAAATTAAATAAATCAAATGTAGTTTTAAAACAAACAGTCTTATGAATTCGAAACATTATTCAAGCTTATTCATATTAATCACAAAATAATTTGAGTATCAAAGTTTGAACTTAAAGTCTAGCAATAACTTACTTTTCAAAAATATCCATATTCTCATCAAAACAATAAAAGCCACGACTACCTATTTTCTGCAATTTCGGGGTGGGTAAAATTTTAATAACTTGTTCACAGGGGACATATGCAACATCATTTTTGTTCAAGTTTAAACATCTTTGCTGAGTTCCGCTGGCAACGAAGAAAGGCGACCTTTATTTCGCCATCTTCATCAACTGAGGTCTCAGCAACAGCGACGTATCTGTATTCATTTTTTTTATTTTCAGTGGGTACATTTACTAGCAAAAATGTCTTTGCACGTATCATGTTGGGGTGGAAGTTCTCTTTATCATTTCCATACGATGTACCAGCACAATTATCGTCACTCTTTCCATGAAGTCGATCTGAAACCTTTTGAAGATTTTCATCATCTGAACTGTCTGATCCGTATACAGCGTCGTAAATACTCTTCCTACTCATGTGAAGATAATTCAGAAACTTATCATTCTTTTCTATGTCTAAATCTAACATTTCCGGCACTGGACTTTCTTTATCTCTATCTTCGACTGAAAATGCCTGTAGTTTAATTTCTCGCAACAATTTTGAGAACTGATACAGTAGTATGATGACATCAGAAGTTTTCTGCCAGACAATCTTAGTTACATTCATGATTCCTGGGATTGCATCTATCTTTTCAGGTATTATGGTTTTGATTGCAACTATATCATCGTTAGTGACTTCATGGAGGGAAACAGATGTATTGTTTAGTAAACGGACAAAATCTGCAGCTGTATTTACATCGTTTCCTCGTAATACTTGATCATCCGCAGTTTTCTTTAGCACTCCTCCCACACCATCCATTGGACCTTTACCATGACCTGGTTCACTGAATGTCCACGTTGAAGCAGTTATTTGCGGAAATTGTTCTATTAAGGTTTTTAATCCATAAGTAAATGTTAGTCCGGTTTCGATACTGGGACGTGGGTCCATCTGAAAACACGTGAAGGGTAGTTACGTGTGGCCTGACACTCAATATTTTCTGCAGCGCTGATTTCATGTGACCCCATACAGCATGAGCTTGATGGTCTAGATTATCACTCACAGTGGCGAACGAAATAGTTTCTAGAGAGGTATTATTTCTGGCATAAAAAACCCCCGTGTGAATTGATAATTGACCTTTTGAAGCTCCGAATCTAATCGATTGAATCTCTTTCGCATATTTTGTCATATAATTTTCAGCGAAATCAATTTGAATCATTAACTCTGTTTCTTTTAATTTATCTTTTAGTTCTCTTTTGGCCTTCAAGTTTTCGCTGATTCCATAAAGATGTTTTTTCATTGAAAAAATCCTTCTTCCTTTGGTAATATTCCCTATCTTTCAGTCTCTTCATCTCCCTTTGTTCAGGTGTCATTTTATCTAAAAACTTGCGTTTCCTTTCATTAGCCTTTTCGCGATGTTTTTTGTAAGCTATACTGTCCTGTTTTAATCGTTTTTTTGAAAAAAATGCATTGTTATATGTATTTAAAAGCAAGAAGCGTCATTTTGCCCGTTAATCGTCATTTCGAGAACGCCCGTTATATACGAGAACGTTCCCGAAATGACCGTTCCCTGAATGACTATCCGATGAATATTTTCATATCACGCTTCATGCCGCTATGTTAGATATTGGTTTTTGAGGTTAGGAACACGTGAACTGTAATATTTATAAGAATTTAGCAAAAAGTATGCAAATTATCGGAAGACTAATCACCAAACAGCGTTCCCGTAGTGATAGGGAATTAAAGTACGCTACCCACATACGAAATTAAAACGTACTTACCAATAAAATCAATTATTTTTTTCCAAAACACCGACACGCGTCTTGTCCTTTGACTAGTGAACTTCACACTGTTGCTCGCTAGCGCTACCTAGCACGTTTTGTTTGAATTATATCGACCGATATCCATCGCGTTCACTGAATGATTTAATAAACGTCAGACAGCATTTGAATAGTCAAAATATGAAAAATATATATTTTAGCTATTTAATTTATACGTATATTCGTAACTTAATAATTTTCGAAGCTAATATATAAAAAATACAATTTTAAGTCTTAATTGTAAACATTTTTGACTTGTCTCAACTATGAAACGTGGTATAAAGGACGCGTTCCCGAATGACTATTTAGGCCTTTTTAGTTTAAAAATCTAATAAAATATTATCGTAAAAAAATAAATATGATAAGTGCCTTGTAATTATGCGCAGAAACTTCATTTGGAAACAAGTATTTTAGCCATACCACGTTATTTTATTAAGAAAATCTTTGTCAGAAGCATGATTCTCACCTCTCTGATTTTGACCCATACATATATGCACTATCGTTTTTGTAATAATTTCTGTAATTTTTGGTATAATTATTAAAATAAAATGTCAACTTAACGTTTAAATTTTGCACCTTGAATATTATTTTGGACTCGTGTGCGCTATGGCACCACCTTTTTGGTAATCCGTCTATTTCATATTCGTCGTGTAAAAGTTTATTAATACTTAAGTTACCAGTGTACAATAAAAAAAATGAATTTAAATTTGTATTTGTATCACAATATATCTTACTTTATATTTCGTAGTTAACAATTTTATTTAGACTAGTCCCAAACACAATGGTTAGAAGCGTAAAAACGCCAGAATATCGTCAGGAGACGTCCGAGGGGATCAATGCAAATCCACTCAGTGCTCCTAATTACTGGCGAACGAAAGGTGACCAAGTTTCGTGTGACAAAGCTTGTTCTCGTAGCTGGCTTGAAAACTCCTGATAATAGGACTAAAGCACAATTGGAGAATATGCAGTATGACTTCTTTAATATTGTCTCCAGGTTCCATAGTCTTGTCCACGAATACGCCTTTATATTAAGTCTTTCTTCTCTTGCCCTGTTCCCAATTTTATTTCGAGTCGGCGCAGCGTGTCTAGCTTTTTCACTCTCCTCTATCAGTCGCCATTTCGACGCTCACTCCCACTTCTGCTTCACATTAAGTACATACATACATACATACACTCACGCCTTTTTCCCACGGGGGTAGGCAGAGATTACGTCTTTCCACTTGCTACGGTCTTTACATATCTCTTTCGCTTCATCTACTTTCATAACATTCCTCATACATGCTCGACGATTGCGGGTACTTCTGACCTGGCCTTTTTTGAGGACACTTTCGATTTGTTCCTCCTCCTTCCTCGTCCCGTATCTCCACTCACTCCAGCTTCATAAATCATTTTGGTCAGTCTACTTTCATCCATCCGTTCCGTTCGTACATTAAGTATTTGTATGAAATTAAATAAAACAGACTCAAATAAAACTATTCCAAAACAAATCATATTGCATTAAAATGTAAAAAATTAATTATTATTGTTATTGTATTAAATTTATAGACATGCATTAGCATGAATTATCATATAAATATATATGAAATACTTAAATGTCAAATTTTACTTCATAGACTTTTTTCATTAATTTTCAATTCATAATTATTAAATAGTTTATGCTTTGTGCTGTAACTTCTTGATGGAACTCCATATTATGATCTTAATAAAACACTATTTATAATATTAATATATTATATTATATAATATTTTATATTTATTGTGACCGGTTTCAGAACATCATCGTCAGACAATGTGTGATGTTCTGAAACCGGTCACAATAAATATAAAATATTATATAGTAGTGGAACTAGTGAAAAGTAGTGTTTTATTAAGAACATAATTATTAAGTTGAATAACTTAATAATTATCTGTTTCGCACAAGCGAATAGACGACGCAAAGTAGCTCTGTCGTTGGCACCGATTGTGCTTGACAGCCTTGTAATCGAGAAGTTCAGTGCCGATCCCGTGCACTAAAGAGTTTTGAATTATTCCAAGTTGTTTAGACATTTTCTCCAACACTCCAATGACGAAGGAAAATGCCGTGAGGCTAAGTCATACTTCAGCGAAGAATTTGAAAGATGTAGTGGAGTCGACCAATCCATTTGCAAGCATGATAAATAGGAAATAATGTGATATATTTCAGACGCCTCCGCGCTATCGTCAATCAGTACGAACTAGCATACACCCGCGACTGAATGTGTATAAAAAATACATGGTATCACACAAGAATGCAATTTAGCGAGCGAGGAATGCATGCAGCATACAGGCGACCATGCAGCAAATAAATGATCATTCAGTATATATTAATTAAGTGAGAATGTATTAGAAACTGAGAAAGTATTTACAATACTAGAAAGTGTGCAGCATGCAAAATGGCTCCAGTGTGGCTTCTCACCTCAGCGTATTAATCACACAGATGTCTTTTGCTTAACAACTGCTTCTCAGCTCTCGGGTCACCTCGCTCTTAAGTGCCTCTACATCTACGAACTTCAGTTTCTTGCATTCTTCTCGAGAAGGAATTTTTTTCCTTGCCATTATGCACTTACAAGATTTTATATAAATTATTTTGAAGAAAGATAAATGTGCAAAAACCTAAAATAACCCGCTTTTTCTGTGTGTTTAGACATCCAGAAAATAATTTCGCGTGAGTATTTAAAAAAGCAAAACAGATTTTCGTTATGGTGCAATGCTTATGTAAATATACCTACTCCAAAATGTCCTTATGCGCAACGTTCACAGCTTTTTTGTCATTAGACAATACAAACATGTTTTGCTTAGAGGTTACTCTTGACAGCGCGACATATAATTGGCCATGTGAAAAACACTCAACGCTCAATTCAAATCCTGCAACGATGAAAGTTTAAAATCACTTCGTAAATAACCATTTTTTAGTAAAGAATAAAAAATCGTATCGTAGGGTTCAGCCAGCGTTTTGCAATAAAAACGTGCTTATTTAAGACCTTTAGAAACCTCTAAATTTATTAGTGTTTCTCTATTATATTATGTATGTATTATACATATAAACCTTCATTAAGAATCACTCTATCTATTAAAAAGAACCACATCCGTTGCGTAGTTTTGAAGATCTAAGCATACATAGGGACAGACAGACGGCCGATAGCGACTTTGTTTTATATTATGTAGTGATGAAGGAAGTATTTAAACCAGTACAGTTTTGAAGGAATAGCCCGGGGGACTACTAAATATTGATTTTGTCTTCTATTTGTAAGTATTTTCTGACTGAACTGTTCATTGTGTCTATCTCATTTACGGGGGAGATTGAGCATAGCGCGACAGCTGTACATTTTATCAATGTCATTTTTTTTTTCTTCTGTCATGGCTTCGCTTAGAGCATTTAGCCAGTGTCATGTGTTGCAATGTCAATTTATTAAGTGTTGTAGTCTTTATGTTACTTATTAAAAAATAACGTTATCTATGTTATTATGATTTTATTATTATCTGAACGCAATAAGCCGTGGTTAATGCATATTGAACAAAGCGTTTGACAGTTAATAGTTACTTTAAACGATTAACATTATTCACCTTACCTGTTCAAACTTATATGGCAACGGAGTAGTATGGCTTTTATTCCTATTTGTCTGTCTTATCTGAGACTATTCCATTACATCTTATAAGTCTTCCCTTATTTATATTATTAAATACTCAGTCAACACCTGCCGTGTTATACGTCATTACTTTCTACGTATTTTAAGACAATACAATTAAAATCTTTATCTTATTATCTTATCTAGTATTAGCTTTTTGCCCGCGGCTGCGCCCGCGTGGATTTCGGGATTGGGTCTATAGAGGGTTAAGGGTCATAGCTTTTGCCCACGACTACATATGCGCGGAAGTCGGTTTATGGCGCGAAGGTTTTATCGCGCTTTCCGTGGGACTATCCGTTTTTCCGAGATAAAAAATTCCGCAAAAGCTTGCTCAAGAATCCTTTACCTTTTAAAAATGGATCGACTATTTCAGAGAAACAAAATAGGAAAACTGTAAGGATAAGATAAATTTGCAATGTTTTTTTGAATTTTTAATATTTGCGATGGAACATCGTTCGAGGAATGAGTAACTAATTATAGAATATTAACTACCTTATAGAAAAAAGTAAAAATTAATTATAGAAAAAAAAGTAGGTACATTCGAGTTGCTGCTATGAAAATATAAAATATTGAGTTGGAACCTTACGTTGTCTTCCCATAAGTTTCTACATAAAATTTATTTAAAATTTTTTTTTATTTTGTTTAATGAAGTGTTTAGTTTAATTTTTTTAGTTATAATAAACGTAGTACATAAAAATAAAAATTTTCATTTTTTTTTTTATTTAAAATAGGTTTGCGTTTGTCCACAATCTCACCTGATGGTAAGTGACGATGAGGACTAGGATGGAACACGCTTACCTAGCAAATGCCTATTCACTCGTGACTTGAAGACCGTAAGATTATATGTTTCCGGGAACACAGACGTCGGCAAAGAGTTCACATCTTAGCTGTTCGTAGTAAAAACGAAGACTGGAACCGTTTTGTACGTGTAAGAGGATAGTCCACCACGTAAGGATGGTAGTTAAGCCTACGTCTGGTTGACTGGTGGTGGAAAGGAGCGGGTGGAATTAACTCATGTAATTCCAACGCACACTTTCCGAAATGCAACCTATAGAAAACCGAAAGGCAAGCAACTCTTCGACGTGGAGATGATCTCATATCATATACTATACTCAACAAGACTCAACAAGAACGACGAGGAATAAAAAAAAAAAAACATAACCAAGGAAGTGAGATGAATTGCGTAAAACGTAATATGAATGTTTTCAGAGTGACAGCGTGAGTGATAAGTACTAGTGGAATAGTAAAATATACTAATTTATTTGGTCATCAAATGATGATGATGTGTTGTATGCAACGTAAAGGCTGTGAGATTCGGAAAGGAAATCGACGACGCGATGTATATAAAAGTCCAAAAGATATTTTCATTACTCAATATTATTCATTGTTGCTAAGCGTGGCGAAATTAAAATTCTGTTGTCGCCGTTTAACGGTAAAATATTTGGTAACTCGGCGTTTTGTAAAACTGCGAAGGGTTTAAACATCTAATTAAGCTATTTGTTTGCAAACTCTGTTCCCTTTTGTACTTCTATATAAGAGGAATATTATCAATTGAATTCACTATGAAGATATACACATATTCAATAGATAATTCTTTCAAAAAAAGTATCACTTTATGCCCATGTCATAAATAATACGTTTAATATTAACATTATTCAATATTTTTAATACAACGGTTTAGTAGAATGATATTATTTATTTGCTATTTTCAGATATCACATGGAAAATTATTTTAATGAATGTAAGGAAATATAGAACACAATTGCCCATTGTACTTTCACAATAAATTCAAAATAACGACAGAGTCTTAGAAGGGAAATAGAAACAAGAAAAGCGAAATTAACTCGATTTTGGCGAAATCCAAAAAGAAAACGCCACTAAACAAAAAAGACGATATTATTTCTTTGTTTTCAATCACGCTTAATTTGAGGAGAATACCTGGGTTCAATCATTATTTCAACCGAGACGCTCAGTTATGAACAAAAGCCTCTCCCAAGCATCTCCACAGGAACGGTGCGCTGCTGGCGTCCGGCGTCATACTGCGATCATTACCACATTATTAGCCCATTTTGTGAGAGACCTAGCAACGCTGCAGTCTCCGATATATGCCCACCACTCAAAGCCCTTTCTACCTCCTTTGAACCGCCACTCTTACTAACAGTTCGCAGTTTTGCGGATTATGTCGGTGGCCCTTATTCTTAGCCTGTAAACCCTGAGCAACCGCTGCGCCAAATGTGTCGTCAACTGTTTTTTTCCCTCTGGAGAGGAGAGGCTGAGAATCCTCATGAATATTACCACAACCTAGTGCCACGTGATTATGTTGGACTCCTGACGAATCGAGGTGGCTCGACCCGAAAGACCTACCGACTAAACTCAGCCTAAGCCCAACGGCTGAATGCCCCTATGGCTTGTCGTGATAAGGAAGACCGCACCTCAGGAGAGGCACAGTCAGCGCTTCCTTATAAGAGAGGCACGGTACACCGAAATAACTCCATGGCCTATATGGAAGGGTTGTCAATTGAACTTAGTTTATACTCAGAGCCCTCGGAGTACCATAGACAACATACATAGCTTGCGAGAGGTTTCTCTATATATATATGTTTATATTGCGCGCTCGTCAGTTTCGGGTGCTTCCGCTTTGAGTTAGGCAATATATATATATATATTATATATATATATATATATATATATAATATTATATATATATATATATATAATATATATATAATATATATATACTAGCTGACCCGCGCCCACTTCGTTGGGCATAATATTAATAATCCCCGAAGCGAGCACGAAAGCGAACTGAATTAAACCCGAAGCCATCGCGCGCCGTCCGCTGATGATGATGATGATGATGATGATGATGATGATGATGACACTCCGCAATAATGTGGCTTTCTATTGGTGAAAGAATTTTTAAAATTGATGATGATGATGATGATGATGATGATAATTTGAGATTTAAACTATCCTATCTCTCAAGTTGGATCGAACTGCACATGGTGTTCGAATTTTATTATAATCGGTTAAGTAGTTTAGGAGTTCATTGAGCACAAACATTGTGACATGAGATTTATATATTATATTAGATATATATATATATATATATATATATGTGTGTGCGGTGTGAAAGAAGATATAGTGACGAAAATCGAAAAGGAATGCTTAGATGGACATGTAGAGGAATAACGCAACATACTTGGACCAAATAGGTAATATACTGAAGGAAGGTGGAGAAGGATCAGGATCAGGAAGGAAGCACCCGTAACTGACGAGCGCGCATGATAGTATTAATGAAAATCGAGGAAGCTAGGGAAGTATATTTGTATCGTAGCAAGTAGGAAACTGTAATCTCTACCTACCCCCATGGGAAAAGGCGTGAGTGAATGTTACATACATTCACACACGCCTCTTCAAAATATATATAATTTGAAAATTTCAAGATTACGATCTTTGTAGAGTTTTACTGTGGCGGTGAGATATCCAGGATTAAAAGCGTAAGGACAAATAGTCGGCGCTGATTGAGGATTCTCCGACTTAATTTGTAAAGGATTAAGGCTATTGTTATTGCAAAGAGCTCTCTGACCCTCTTCTCGATTGTCATCAAATTGTAAAACTTATTGGGTTGTAGACTTAGGATAAGACATGAAAGTACTTCTCACTCACAGATGTATATTAGGTGAATTTTTGAAGTCTTGAAGTCTACTTATCATGCCAGCGTTGTAACTGTGTCGTTCAAGTTAGGTCAATTGGTGTAATTTTAAATATAACAATGACGAGAGGCGCCGTTTTTGGTACCTATGCTATACGCTAGCGCAATGTTTTTTTTTTTATTTTCGTTCCGTATTTTCTGTATGGCCTGTCTCGTTTATGTGGCAACTACCAAAAGTGCATTTATTTAGATAAAATACACCTGGTAATGACAAAGATAAGGAAATAACACGCACGCACTATGTTAGAATATGAGCTTTATTTTCATATAAATAAATTAGATTGTAACAACACTCGAGTCTCATTATTTTCATAATCAAAGACAAGGAAAAATTTTTCTCACCATCGTGTAATTAAACATGTATGTACACGCAAAGCAGGGTCACTTTTAATAAAAGCTTGTCGCGAGATTTACTTACTTATAGAATACTTTTAACGACAAGCTTTTATATGTAAAAGTTTATTTTGTTCTTTTTTGAGCATTTAATAAAAGCTTGTATCAAAAAAAATCTACTTTTAATTTATTTTCTGACTATAAAACTAAGCTTACCAAACCCTTTCATTTGATACCCAAATTGTAGGGGTGCATTATAAATAATTGGTCCACCATCTTGGGAACATCCGCCATATTGGATTAAGAGTGACGTCACATTATTTATCGAGGTGTTCTTTGCAAGTCCTTTTATTTGATACCCATATTGTAGGAGTGCATTAAAAATAATTGATCCGCCATCATGGTAATGACGCCATGTTTGATTTAGAATGACGTCACACACATAACCATGCATTGTCATCCGACTTACACGTGCATGCAAAATTTCAGCTCAATCGGAGACCGGAAAGTGGGTCAAATTAAGATTCCAAGATTTTCTTACATAGTTCCTAGTGAAACTAATATAAAAGCTTGTAAAAAACGCATAGTATGTATATGCGTCATCTTTAGTAAAATATAATGAGTGACCAATGTAATATTATAGAGTCCCATTGTAATAGAATTCGAGTCTTGCACTGTCCATACTATATCTCTCATACGATAATCTCTTTTAGACGACTCATAAAACATCAACCAGTAGTGCAATTCTCCTAAATAAAGTCGCAGCGAGTTAGCAACGATTTAGTCTAAAAACACGTTTTTGTATTCACGTCTTTCAATCGAACTTTGATCGGACTTGAACTAGCTCGATCCAAACGTAGCGCTAAATCATAATCGTTACACTGTATTCTCCTATTTTATCGAAGTTAAACTGCACTCTAACCGCAACAGAATCGGTATTCTACTAAAGTTTAGATAAACCTGTCGATCGAGGTTGAGCTACCAAACGTCAAATTCCACGATTGAAATGCAGTTGTCATTAAATATTTATACATCTTTGGACTTTTATGCCAATTAAATAATGATTTTATACTCTAAAATCTAATAGTATCGTTTATTTTTCGATATATTTATTTTTTTAAATTCAGTGGATTTTGTCTTGATTCAGTTGGCAACATTCCCACCTCGCAATCTAAAGTTCGCTGAAATTAAGTTTTAGTTTCAATTTAGTTTTGGTTTTGTTCGGAAATGTGATACGTGAATACCGATTTTGGGTGGGACTAAGATCGAGCGATTGCTAAACTTCAACTAAATTGCGATTGTAAAAAAATACGAGAATTGCACTACAGAAGAGAAGGACCGATGACACGTTAATTTTTAACTGTATTTTGAAATCTATATATTTTAATAAGTTGTAATGGAAGACGAGCTTATTATCACTGCCTATATACTATGCTGAGACATGATTGCAATATGTTCGCTTAGTCGGTTCTTAAAGCCTCAGCAAAAAGAGAATGACCGGTAACACGTGCATTTTAAAGTCTAATTTCAAATCTGTCCAATATATTTATTAAGTCCTATTGTAATGGAAGGCGAGCTTGTTATCACTGCCCATGCAGTATGCTGAGTCATGATTGCTTAGTCGGTTTTTAAAACTCAAACAGGAAGAAAAAGACATATGACACGTGGCAAAGTCTATTTTAATAGCGTCTTAATTGTCGTTTATAATTATAATACAAATTAGATATCAAGAATTAATAAAATAAATCAATCAAATTCCTGGGTATCAAAATATTTCAAAGTTGGCCAATTGAGGAAACAACAAGTGTTTTTCCGTTCTCTATTAATCAAACAATATTTTAGCACCTATAAAAGTACTATAAATTTTATGAGGCCAGAATATTATGTGATTACAGATTTATTTGTTCCATTTCCTAATGGAGGAAACACATGGGGCGTTTAGGTATTTGACGGCACATAATGGCTAATAATGTACATAACTACTCGAGAGTCATTTCATTTAATAGGTATTCAAAAAAGTGCTTACTGAGCTATCTAGTATGTTTGACAGAGCGTCTTTGTTCTCATTGACTATGCATTGTTTTCCAAAAGCTTTTCAAATAATATAAACAATAAGAGCAATAACCTTGTCATTCCTGTTTGATTTATAATTAATGACTCTTCACATTTATATGATCCACGTTCCACAGAAAAACGACTGTGGAGCACATTTGTCTACGAAACACATGTTCACCGGTTTTGAAGCGGTTATTTTTTGTGACTTGGCACAATGTGTAGCCAATTTTCGCGGGCTGCAGCAATCATGTTGGCAACATTTTCAAACTTCCTTATCTTTTAATTGCTTTTGCGAATTAGTATGCCCTTGCTCGGTTATCGTATCGATTCATATGTTTCGTTCTAAGTTATGGTTTCTACGCGAGCGTGAATGCTTTATAAGAGAAAAGGAATTAATATTTGTTTCATTTATGTAAGAACCGTTGTCTTGTAATGTATATATATATAGACATAAAAAATATGTTTACGGAGGGTATAAAAGCGAGTGTAAACTATTGACCCGGGCATTGCTGTCCGTCATTTTTGTGTGTTATCGCTGTCGAAAAACAGATGGCGCTACGTGTGCTATGTAGCGTTCGTGCGTTCGATAGCAGCCGATTTTATCCGAGCGCTCTCGAGCTCAGAGGCTTCGTGGCGGCTTCACTTCTCGTCGACGAGTGAACACATGTTTTTCAAATTACCCTCTATAGCTTTCTATTAAATATTAGTTGAGTTTCTTTTGCATAAATTAATTCAGAGCCTTAAGCATCTAGTGTTTTGTAAAAAGTTACGTCATTCTCTTAATAATAGCATGGATCTTCTTATAATATATATATATAGTAACTCCCGGTATAATAGTGGGTCCGCCCTATTATAAGTGTTCGGGCAATTCGTAGGGACTCTGAAAATTCACTGTGCAAGCTCCTACAATGTCCACGGGATGAAAGAGAAAAGTGATACAAGTAACCTAATTCTTTACCGCAAAGAATAGGTTTCATCTAAGTTAAAATATACTTGTCGCAACATTGTAATGCGGGATTTTCTTAAGTCTGATTAACGAGCTTTTTTAGTCTGCCCACAGATGACGTTCCGTTTGTACATAATTCATGCGACATTTCATAGATTAAAAACAGTGCTTCCATAGATTATGTAGCATACACATATTTCGCATTATTAAGAGGCCTATTACAATTCTTCATTTTGCGAGATTATGTATTTCGAAGCGTCCCGACAACTCATTGAAGGTCACACGTCCAAAATACTGTGTTGACGCTACGACTAAGTCATTTTGATTCTATTCCCAAAATTTTTATATTTATATTTTTATGGAATAATTCGTTATTGCTAAATATATCATATATAAAGAAACACATTATATGAAGATGATATTATAAATAGGACAGATGATATTGATAAAAAGAATGTTTTTTAAATATTACCTAGTATGTTATTTAGCAAAATACGGTTTTAGTTTTAAATTAAAAATATGTCAGATTAGAAAAAAACTAGTTACCAATAATATAGGAGTATAAACAATCATAAAACAGAATCACCTATTTGCCGAATTTCCATCAAATCGATCCAATGGTTTTGGTGTGAAAAAGCTTTAGAAATAATAGATAAAAATAATATATAGAATAGAATAACCTTAGAAAAAATATGAAATTCAAAAAAAATATGAAATTCAAAAAACATAATAGTTTAAAAGTCGCAAAAATAATTTTAGTTACGTGATCAAAACTGAGAATCGCGCTATACACTGACGATCAATGGCACGATCACTGGATTCGATCGATATTGGCGCGAAGAAATTCGACATATATGAATTCGGACGGTTTTTTTTCCTCAGGAGAGGAGGCTGAGAATCCATCATGGATACCAACGCAACAGGCAAGCAGGGATGCGTTGATTATGTCGGACTCCTGGTGAATCGAGGCGGCTCGACCCAACAGACCAACCGACTAAACTCAGCCTAAGCCTTTGGTCCTAATGACCCTACTGGCTTTTATGGACGGGGGCCGTACCTCAGGAGAGGTACGGTTAGCGCTGCCCCATGGAGAGAGCATAAGCGCTAGAAGAGGCACGGTTCACCAAAGTGGGACCGGCCTGTATTGACGGGGAACCTACGCGTGGCTAAGCAGGGCGTAGCCAAGCTGCCGAATAAGGGGAGACAAAAGAGGCGACGGTTCAGACGCCGCCGCTTGCAGGTCTGGAAGGTCCTGCGTTAGTTGATTGGGGGGGTCGCGAAGGACGTGACGCGGTCTATGTATCCTCTGCCGATTTGGATTGGAGTTATTCGCTGAAGGCGGTGTGGAAGGGACCGTTCGGACGGCCTGTGCATCGCATTTTGTAGTAATTTTGCAGTACGATTTATTTATCGTTTTTATTAAAATAAGATAATAAATTCATGGTTAAAAAATATAACATATTTATTGTTTATAAAGTGACATTTATTCTGGTATACATTTTATTAATAAATACTATCGTAGATAGAAGATATTCACAGTGAACTTACAGCGATTTTCGTAGTTAACATTATTATTGATGTCCACACTATTTCTATTTTGTGTTCCTGGTGGAATAATAATATCAGTTTATTAAGGATATTATCTACATTATGATCTGATTCTACCGTATAAAAAAAAAACCAGAAAATTTAGTATATTCATGTGCAAACAAAACTGTCGCAAGGATTCCATTGTTCGTTGTCAATTTAATCTTTAATTCTTTAGCTATTGGTAAGTTTCAGTTCGAGGCACGGCTGACAACGCTGACATCTGTACTCGGGTCACGGATCCATTAACATTTTCTTCAATTTACAGAGAAACGGCTGGAATTCTTATTGATCTTCATTTTGAACCTAATCCGGGTGCAGTTAGCGCCAATGTGATTTTAACTTTCCAAGGTTATATATAAGAGGAGTAGCTAGGAGAAGGTAGCTCTAGTTTTCAAAGAACTCTAATTTGTCAGATTACTTCAAGCCGAGTGAGCTACTACACTGACATAAAAAAGCAATCTATCATCTTCTGTATATATACACTGATGGATCTATCAACATACCGCTTAAATTACTGAACAGATTGGCACTAAAATTTGATACACATACAGTTATTATGATGTAAGTGTGCGCTAAGAAACGATTTTCCAAAACTAATCCCTTTAAAGGGTAAAATGGGGGAAAAAATTTGGAATTGGAACATCAAGAGAACGAGTTTAATTCTTTAATTAAATGATTGTAGTATATATTTACAATTGCAGTAAATAAGTCTCGAGAATTAACACTCAGATATACAACGATAGAGTTAATTGAAAACTTATTATCCCATGGCCTACATAGCTTAATCACGAGTAAGCTTGCCCAGTATTTGTAGTGACTATATTTTATTTACGAGTTTGATATTTATTCATTCTCTGCCTTTGAGTTGCGTTATAATTTATATAAGAAATATTGATCGTGGCTAATATCTTCAATGCTAACAAAACTATTTTTATATCAAAAGTTCCATCGTTTTATTTCTAGCTGTTTATAAAGAATAAGGTAAGTAGTATCAATATAAAATCTAATTTGAAATATCTCTTTAAGAGCACGGTTCCATAGCTTTTGTAAACACTTTAATGTATTGAGGTACTCTAAAGAATTGGCTTTAAATATTGTATTATTTAGGCTTTAAATATTTCGGAATATTTTGAATTTTGAATTGAATACGCCAATGACGGTCTAAATTTTATAACTATTATTATATAAGTGACATTTACAGATAGACTTAATATTATCAAATATTTTTTTGCCCATATTCTTTTTCAATTAGTTTATTTGTAACTAATAATGTCACAGTAAATTAACAGCTCAACTCTGTGTGTTTGTGAGTATGTCACAATAATCGTGAGCATAGTTTTTATAATAATGCAAATCACCACACCTCACTGCATCTCATTTCCTGCATCAGCAAACTCATTTCCTGTCACACCACAGTGACTAGGCACCCAGGCGAATGAAATAAAATACCCTTTAATTAAACATAAATTTAAAATTTCTCGACATTTAATAACTATTGCATTAACATTAGTTTTCAATGGGAATTTCGCTAACGCGTATAAGGCGCTCAGTGAGTCAGTGAAAATTATAGTCTTCGTAAGTTTTGCTAGTTTAATGTATTCTAGAGCTTTGAATAATTCAAAGCATTCTCCAGTAAATACTGAAGTTTGCGGCGGTAGTCGTATTTTCTGTTGTATTTTATAGTTGCTGTGATAAATGCCTACACCCACATCTTGTGAGTCACATTTGGGTGCATCTGTATATCGCTCATCCAAAAGAATATTGACGTAATTACGTTTTTGCGATTTTTCAGGAGAGCGTTTTAAAAGTTTGACATCGAAAATATTGTGTATTTCCAATCATTCTATGATATATTTTAATAGTTATATTGAATTACTTTATTAACAATAATATTACATAAAAAGTTTACGAGAAACCTCAAGATAACTATTAAAAAATACCGAATGAAACAAACCGTACGTACATTTATGACATTTTGTAATTTAAATATTACAATTATGACATTATACCAGGTTTGGATATGGGAATAAATCATGAATTTAAACTACATAATTCTTAATTTGTTTTATTTTTATAATACATTTTATGAACTTGAAACGTAAACTTTTTCAAAGGCTAATTTTTTTTATAAAAATCTTAACATAAGAAAACAAAAATAAACTGTTATTAAACAATTCTAAGTAAATCTAATATTTTATGCTTTGTGCTGTAACTTCTTGATGGAACTCCATATTATGATCTTAATAAACCACTACTTTTCACTAGTTCCACTACTAGTACTAGATAGTAGTGGAACTAGTGAAAAGTAGTGGTTCATTAAGATCATAAATCTAATATTAAAAATAATAAATATATCTAAGTTGCTAGGTAGTGTTTATAATAATAATGAGATCAATTTATAATAATAGCGAGACAGACCTTTAACCAGGTACCTTTAGTACTTGTACTTATCGAAGAATAGTATGATCGTTAAGAAGTATAAAAACTAGTTTTCCGCGTTACCTTACGAATAATAGGCCAAAACCATAACGACAGTGACTCTCTCTGTCGGAAACTAATGGAACAAAAATTCTGTCGTTTTTACCACAGATAAAACGTGCAAAACACGAAATTATGGTATCGAAAACTCATTTTTGACTTTTTGGTAATTATGTCAATATTCTTTTGGATGAGCGATATATTCTATGTCAATTCGGCCAGATCTCATTTACCGATTCATTAAATAAGGCTTTAGCATTATTCTTATCATCAATAAGGTTGTAAGTTATGTTAGGATTAACGCATAAGGCATCATAATCAGTATTATAAATAGGAGGAGTGTGAAAGTAGTGAGCAGGAACATTATTAGCGTGAAAACTATTGAATTTTTTTACCAGTGAAGGGATAGACTTACGAGACCAGTAACTTGAAGACTTTACTTTTTCGGACATGACTGATGGTTTACTTATAATTGGATTATTTCTAATGTCATTTTTTTTAATAAAGGATATATGTTGCAGTCTTAACTGAGCGGGAAGCGGGAAGTTAAGTGATTGCCCACAGATGCATTATACAAAACAAACGTAATTCAAAGGAAATCTGATTCTATACAGCCAAATCAAAATCAAATACATTAATAAATTAAGTTTATTTATTTTATGAACTATACAAAACATGTTTATTTGCATTAACAACATTATTTAGTGATATAAAAATGTATATTTGTATATGTATTTTGATTATTTATCTACATTTTCATGCTCTATAATTAATCCATTTTACGTATATATTATGTGTCTAATTTAAATCAATTGGTAAATTACGTCTCATGACAATGCGAAATCAGTAATTCAGTCAATCTTTTGATTGTACCGCTTTTATATTTCATTGGTATGTGATGCCTCGTGACTTGTTTGTTCTTTTTCTTACCAATTCCCTTGTGTAATCAACCAGTACTTTCCGTTCTTTGATACAATTCGATCACGGTACCATTATGTGTGACGACACACTTTATAACACGTGATACTATTATTATCCTTAGTATTTACAACTTTTTTGTTATCGTTACGTTATTATGTTCAGATAAAGCGATTTGATTTGATTAATGTAGGAAATTAAGCAAACAGCTATGGAGTGTATTCCTTGCTTAAGTATGCGCTTCCAGTCCAATATAACCGGGACACTTATAAAAATTCCCTAAATCGTTTAACCAATAGGGTAATTTAAGAACGGGTTGACAGTTACCACTAGAGATCGGATAATCGGATGCATATTTACCTAAAGTTAGTTTAAGACAAAGTATGGAAACGGCTTTTTATTGTTTCGTTAAATAAAATTTTTCACCACTTCTGTTTTTTTATTCAATTATTTAATTGATTATTGTTTTAGTCAAACTAGCTCACTACTTTCGTATAACACTCTTCCTGTAATAAATCGTACATTCATAAATCGCACGGGGAACTGAAACTAAACTTCATGTAAATACGTATGCATAGTTGTATAAATGAACCCGGGGTCTCGGTCTTTTGAAAATAAATACCACGTGCTAATTTAGTAATTTTCAAACAATATCACTACGTTAAATTTGCAGTCCCGTATTTTCCCGGGATTTTCATTTAACAAAATGTATTTTAAAAAGCCGCTTCCATAATTTGTGAGCCAAAAATTAACTTTAGGTAAATATGCATCCGATTATCCGATCTCTAGTTATTACATAATTGACTAATTTAATTTATTTTGATCGCATACTACATATCAATATAAAAAACGTCTATGTTAGGTAATCGCTTTTAAAGTAAAAGATTGAAATAAAAAAAAAAACAAGATTGACGGTGTTTTAAGTATTTTAATAAAAACTCAATGTCACAACAGCGAGCTGACTATATAAGTGAAATACTCACACCACATTTTTGTTTCTAAGACTAATAGTTTTTTAATTATTAAGGTACGATGATATAGACCTTTTCGTTACGGTTCACTTTTTATAACTTGTAACCGTATGTTTCGGCGCGATTTTAAAGACGTTTCACGTCCAAAAAATTTTTATTATCCAAATAAATTGATGTTGAAGAAAAGCATTTTTTTTTACTTAATTCGAATAAAACATAAACATGTTATATTACTTACATTAAATGCAAATGTTTAAATATAGGAAAAATACATATAGTAAATGTACAAACAGCAAAAGGTGACTAGCATACTGCGACGTCGCAATTGAGTAATTTTGCGCGATCCGCGACAAAGCCCAAACATATCGCTATATCTTCAGCAGTAATAATCGCAGATACTTACTTTATAATATCTATCAGCTTATAGAATAACTAGCTTCCGCCCGCGGCTTTGTCCCCGTGAAATTAGTTTATGTCGATCCTGGTCCCTTATGTCTAAGAGACTCTTACAGGGGCCAGCCTCAGGCCAGAAGTCGCGACCGCTACGGCGACCCGGGATGGACCACGCCCCTTCCGTGGCCGGGGGGCGTCGTCGGTGGAGGGGACCGGGGGAGTTGGTAGCTTCCCCCGAGGAGGGCTCCCCTCTAGAGAGGGGAGCGGAGGCTGGGGGTTCCCGGAAGTGGCCTTTGTGTTCCCGGGGGCTCCCTACATGCCTGAGGAAGGCCATCACTGAGGTTTTTAGTGGGTAGGCCTCCCCCGTCTGGGGAGGAGAGCCCCACATAACCCCGGCTCGCCACAGCCGGGGTATGCAATTTAATGCATTTTCCTCAGAGGAACCAAAAAAAAAAAAAAAAAATGGGGTCAGCCTCACGTTGTGTAGAAATATATTTTGTTTGTTTGTTTCTTATGACGTGATATTTGACGAACTTGCATACTAACTTTCAACCCTTATTTCACCCCCTAGCTGATCATAATTTCAAAAATGCTACAACAAATGTTTAATGATTTCTTATCAAGTGCTAAAAGTTTCATGGTTTTATCTTTTAAAATTAAGAAATCCCATACAAACTTTCAACCTCTATTTCAACCCCTTCATCTATTATTTTCGAAATAAAATGTAGCCTATGTTCTGTCTCAGGGTCTAAAGATTACCAAATTTCATCAAAATCGGTTGCGAGGTTTAAGCGGGAAAGCGTAACAGACAGACAGACAAACAGAGTTACTTTCGCATTTCTAATATTAGTTGGGATAAAATAAAAAAACGTGGCAAATATTTAGTGCCTTCACCCCCTTTCTTTAAATCCATCAAAAGATCCGAACTTCCGACCTATTTTGTTATTAATCAAACCCAACATTTTATTATTTTAAATTTGCTTTTAATCATTTTCAGTAAATCCCGATATAGAAACACGTATAATATTTTTGTATTTACAAAATAATGAACAAAAATTTTTCGAATTCGTTTGAGTAGTAAAAGAAAAATGACTTCCTATTGTATAATGGGATGTATTACATTTATTAGAGAACTAGCTTTTGCCCGCGACTTCGTTCGCGTAGATGTTTTTTTTTACGACCTCACATTAGAAACCTCAAAAATTGTAGCCTATGTGTTATTCTGATGTATAAGCTATATTGTGGTAAAGTTTCATTCAAATCCATTCAGTAGTTTTTACGTGAAAGAGTAACAAACATCATACATCATCAACATACAAACTTTCGCCTTTATAATAGTAGTAGGATTTACGTACTGTACCTATATTTTAAACTGTATACTCGTATAAACCTGGATCGTCAAAACAAGAAAATTAAATTTTTATTAAGTAACTAGCTTTCTGCCCGCGGCTTCGCCTGCGTGGATTTCGGGATTGGGTCTACAGAGGGTTAAGGGTCATAGCTTTTGCCCACGGCTACATATGCGCGGAAGTCGGTTTATGGCGCGAAGATTTTATCGCGCTTCCCGTGGGATCTGTCAATTTTTCCGAGATAAAAAGTAGCCTATGTTACTCGGGGATAATGTAGCTTTCCAAAGGTGAAAGAATTTTTGAAATCGGTCCAGTCGTTTCGGAGCCTATTCATTACAAACAAACAAACAAACAAATCTTTCCTCTTTATAATATTAGTATAGATAAGACGATACGGTTTCATTTCACTGCCTCATATTTGCTCTCGACGTTTACAGAGTTTCTTGGAATCTGAAAGGAAAATCCAATATGTGATATGCATCATATTCTGATGCACAGAATTTAATAAGGCCAAGACCTCTTTGATGCTTATAACATTGTAATATAATATTATATTTTATTATTTTTCTCGCTATGACTTTTAGGTACAATTCTGGTATCAAAAATTTTATTAAGTAATGATTTTAAACACTTCTTTAATGCAAATAGTCGTGGTAACTGATTTGGTGAATTATATTCGTAAACAACACGCACAGCCACCTCACAGCACACTACCTCACACTGATAAAAATAAAACGAAGGTATTGCAAAATTCTAAATATATATACCTACCCACCTGTGCACAACATTAACTAAGTTCTTGCTACTATTATGTGGGTACTCAGCAGGTATTAGTTGCTAAGTACTAGTTTTATAAACGCTATTATGTATGAATATTTTGATTTTTGTATATGTACGCGTGAGTCTCCGATGAATGGAATGTACGGAAAAATCCATCGGATTTATGTTACATTCGCCGAAATCGATCATGTGATTCTGTAATGTTTTTGTTAAAATAAATAAAATAATAACGGAAATGTGCGATGTGAAAGAAAATGTGACAAAAATCGAGAGGGGAAGCGAAAGACGACAGTCGAAAGAAATTTTAATACAAATATGAATAGGCGAGTTGGTGGGGGACGACCTAGGCGAATATTCTTGAACCAAATAGGGGATGTATTGAATGAAGGTCAGTTCAACAGTACCCCGTAACCGACGAGCGTACATGAAAGTATTAACGAAAGTCGAGGAAGCTAGGGAAGTGTTTTTGGATTGTAGTAAATGGAAAACTGTGATCTCTGCCTACTTTTATGGGAAAGAGGCGTAATCTATGTATGTATATTAATGCAAAAGGTAAATAATTAATTTAAAAACAAAATTTCTTCTGAGTCAAATAAAATATATTATTTAGCAAAAGAATTTATGAATGATATTAAAGGACATTGTTCAATTTTGGCCTAAGAACCGATGTGAATATAAATTATAGTATAATTTTTATTTATTTTCATATTATTTGAAACATATTTTAGTATTCCACGGACACTTCAAATAAATAAATTCCAAATAAAAAGTTGGGTCACAATTTACGGCACAAATATACGGCATCAATGCCGTATAAAATGTTTTCCGTCAGCCAGTGCTGCCAGTTTGGGAAGTTTTCGCGATTTCGGTAAATACAGATCGAATTGCCTACTCCTTTTTTAAGTCGGTTATTAAAATTAGTTGATAACACTTTATTCATTTAAATACCTAAATTGACTAGCTAGAAAAAAACTAGTATTATATATTTTTAAGCGAAATCGCGAATTTCTAGCTTGGCATTCAAGTATTATAGTTTTCGTAATTGGCAGCACTGGTGTACTTCATACCTTATCTGTGTCCGTTTCATTTAATTTTTGATTGCTTTACGACTATCGTTTCTTTTGTGATTTTCTATGCGTTTCATGGTTTTATTCTAACAACTTTGGCTTGATTACGGACTCCGATTATATTGCGTAGGTACTTGGTAGACTCGGATGTGTGTAAAGGACTGGGTTTTGTAAAATGAAAATCTTAAACTTGACTAGGTACTATCTCTTTTCCTAGTATCTAGTAGAGCTGTACATACTATTGTTAATATTACTTTGATATTACTACTCTGATATTTCACGCAAGGTTGGTTATTTTTTATTTATAACCTCAAAATATTAACTTTTTTCGTAATTATTTTAGTTTCCTGAAGTGTCCGTTCGTGAAAACTTATTTCATAGGATTCCATATAATTTTAAGAGTTTATATAAGTCACTTACGATTCGAACGGTTCTTAGGCAGAACATGTATGGAGCCGGAACAATGTCCTTTAAATATAATTTTAATTTAGATTTCTTAACTGACATGTAAGTCTCTGATGTCCATTAACTGATATCCACGTATAATAAAAAAAAATATTTAATTAATATCCTGTCATTGAAAGTTCTTACCATCATTAAGAACTTGGCATTATTAGACTCTGTGCATTGGAATAAGATACAGGCCTCGTATTGGATTTAACTTATGTTATTTTCCTTAATGTTATTTGAAGATTACATACTAATTTATCCTCATAGAATTTTTGAAGATTTTTTTTAAATACTTTTCTATTCGTTATTTCTACATCATATGTTTGGTGAAGCTATTGGATCATTTCTCGTTCGCGGAGTATAATAACCTATGTTCTAGACTCAAGAATAAACTTTGTAATCGGTGAGACTTCTTTATCAATTTTATTGTGTTTTAACTTGCCTACTTACTTTCTGGATCTGATTAATCGCTACTATAAACAAAATGGTTGAGCACCCCCAGGGTCAATTAACATCAGTCTTTTTGCGACCGCCCCAAACTTGACGTGCTGTGTTTGGAACGTAACCTAGAAATGTGGCTATAAATATCCAGTATCTCATATTCGTATTTTCACTGGAATGCGATATTTTATTGTTAGGCTTTTAGAAATTTTCTATCATTTCGATGCATATTATTTATACTACACGGTAGAATACTGTTGTTATTTCTGAGGGATAACTATATGGCACGACCCGCAAAGTGTTTATTATTTGTTATATTACAGTATTTATATGATATCAGTTGGTGAAGTACTGGTGAACATCACTTCCAGCTGTGTCCTTATCATCAATTAACTGATAGGCTTTATTGGGGATTATACTACAAGACTTATCGGTTAAAATGGAAATAAAAAAATGAGACATTCTAATGCAAGTAACATATCGCAAGCCCTACTATTTTATATGACAAAAAACCGTTAGAGTAATTTATGGAAGCTATCAGTTAATTACTTAAAACTCAACTTATTGATTTTTCTAATGCGTTTAATACGGTGAATCACAAAATCCTCTAATTAATTTTAGCCTACCTTAAGTTTTCTTACGAGGCCACAGAGTGGATTTCTTCATATCTTCAAGCACGACAGCAGTCAGTTATTCAGGATGATTAGTTATCCTCATGATGTAGTCTTATAGCTGGAGTCCCTCAAGGTGGCATTTTATCTCCACTTCTCTTTTGAGTTCCTATTATTTTTATCACTCATCATATTCGTTCAAAATCTCCATTCCATTGTTTATAATCATCAAATTATTTCTTTAAGTAATAGTTCTAAAGGATTTGGAATCATCTATTGATTTAGTTCTCAGCTGGCAGCCCCAGATCACCAGTATTTGTCAAAGGGTAACTGGAACTTTAAGGGCTCTTTACTGTTTGTGGAATTTATTCCCGATTGTGATAAAAAAATGCTTGTACAGACTTTGATCTTTCCAATCGTCGACTATGGTGACGTGTGCTACTTAGACCTCACTGCAGATCTTCTCAACAGACTGCTTGATTACTATATTCGTAACTGTATTTGATTAATTTTTAATTTAAGGAAATTCGATCATGTGTCCAAATACCGTCAGCTTTTAAAGTGCTTAACTATACGACAGCGAGAGCTTTATTGACTCTGTACTCTATTCTTAATATACATACCTAACATAGCTAATTAGCTAACTTACTATCTCAATTCCCATTTTCAATTCCTGTGTGCATCCCATAATAAGACCCTTCGTTCTGACTCTAACGCTTTCCTTAAATGCCCCTGTCACCATTCTGATACGGTACACTCCTCTTTTTATGTTTGATACATTCTATTTTGGAATGCACTCCCTCAAGAACCGTTTTATCGTGGGAGAGCCATGCTTCGGCACGAATTGGGCCGGCTCGACCGGAGTGATACCACGGCCTCACAGAAAACCGGCGTAAAATAGCGCTTGCGCTGTGTTTCGCCGAGTGAGTGAGGGTACCGGAGGCCCAACCCCCCTTATTCCTCTCTATTCCCCCTATTCCCTTTTAAAAGGCCGGCAACGCATCTGTGACTCCTCTGGTGTTGTGGGTGTCCATGGGCAACGGTTATCGCTTACCATCAGGTGATCCGTTTGCTCGTTTGCCATAAAAAAAAAAAAAAAAAAGAAGTAAAAAGTTCCTCAAGCAGACTTAGCCTTAAAAATTAATTGCGCAAAGTTTCTTCAAGGGAAGTTTTCGGCTATAAAATGTTATATTAGGCAATTTTGTAGTAGTGTATTATATATGTTTTATTTATGTACTAGGATTTTTTATAAATTCTATAGATATATATCTTTTGGTTATGTATAAAAATCTGTTTTGTACCATTGTAATTAATGGTACAAAACAGATTTTTATACAATTTACAATTATTTTGTAATCTCTGCATCACATAAAAGGTTGACTAGTAGAAAATGCCTAAGGCATTAAGTCCGCCATTGTACACCAATAGATAAAGTTAAATTAAATAAATCTATAGTTATTATATTGTCTATGATCCAATTATATCAATAAGATCAAAAACAATATAAAACTATTGTTTGTCTCTTATAAGCTTTACGAGCATATTTCCAACTCCTGCTTTTTACAAAAACAGTTAAGCATCAGGCAATACCACAAATATATTTTTTAAATCTTCGACTACGAGTTATTTCCATATTATTAATTATATAAATTATGCCTGCTATGCTTTTCTCTTCTATATATATTACTAAATTTCCGCACGCTCCTTCGCTCGGGTTACATTGTGTTTTCCACAAAGAACGATATATTTTATTGTAAAAATTATCTTATGAAAGATCAAGGGATAATTTTTACCGCGAAAAAATAATTGGGATTAGATCGAAACCCGGGAAACTAACTCTATAGAACATTGCATCAAAACCCTACCAGCTGTTTTATCAGATTTTCAGAATTACTTAAAAAAGTTACTTTTGCATTTAAGATATTAATAAAAATTACTACATAAATAAAGATACATTAAAAAATGAAAAAATATATATGACATTTCTGAGATAACTTTCTGCATCTCAGTATGTATTATGCCATCTCAGATATCGATTTAGCAATAAAGACACATATTTCATTGTGCTCCATAACTTTTATAGGCATTACCCTGTTTAGGGTATTTATTGTCAATAGAGTGAAATTCTAGGGTTGGGTATTTTGATTATGAGGCTTATGACAGTAGCGGAGACCAGAGAAGAACGCTTAATATTTAACCTAATTATTTCCTCACATAGTGTTCGCTTTCTAGGTAGAAATTATTACAAGTACCTTTGGTATGTAAATATTTGTTTTCAATATTATAATTTTGAATTTGGAATTTATAAGCGTCGGTGGAAATCTATACTCTATACTTAATAATATTATAAAGCTGAAGAGTTTGTTTGTTTGTATGTTTGAACGCGCTAATCTCAGGAACTCCTGGTTCGAATTGAAAAATTATTTTATTGAGTAGACCATTTATCGAGGAAGGCTTTAGGCTACATAACATCACGCTGCGACTAATAGGAGCGAAGAAATAATGGAAAATGTGGAAAAAACGAGGAAAATTATTCATCTTTGAGGGCTTCCGTTGCATGCGCTGCGAAAACAGTTCAAGATTAAAAAAGAATATGTATGAAAGAATTATTCCTCTTGAAATAATCTAAAAAAATGTCCGAACAGTATATGTCTATATTTTAAGGTTAACTCACTAGAATCGTTTTTATAGTAATCCAATTTGGATATGTCGCGTTGTCAAGATCGGGTTGCGGAGAAAACCAATATGTTCTTCTGCCACAAGAAAATAAAACTAAAAATATAATTCATGTAGAAGTACTTTAAAATAAGTATGTTCTTTTAAAAACTTAAAACTAAATTGTCTAAGATAATAACATAAATTGCCGCGGACAAAGTCGTGAGTAACAGTTGAGGTGGTTGTTTGCAAAAATAAATATGATACTCAAAATAACTATTCCACTATATCCTGCAAAGAAAAAGGTTTAAGTGATTTCAGGGCTTGAAACCAGTATGGTCGGTCAAGGCCTAATCGCCTAACTTTCTTAGAGTAGACTCGTGGCCCTTCGCCTCAATTTGAGCGGACGCTCTCAGTGCACATGCAATCATATACGTTAACAGGGCGCAACATGCAATAGCTATCACCATTCTCCATGTGACGGTCTGCATCATTGCTAGAACGCCTCCATGGGAATTGGCTGTGTACGTTTTCGCGGCGTTATACTGGTTTCACTCAAATAAGAAATAGCATGACTGTCGTGGCAATTTTCCATCGTAATGGGTAGCGGTTCTGGCGACAGATTGGTGCAATGGTGTCATGGGGCACCTGGTTTTGTACCCTTGTGTACCCTTCAACGGCAAAGTCACACAAAATTAACTATAATAATAACGAAATCGCAATAAGGAATCTTAAACTTGGCACGACTTTGTTATATTTCATTACTTTTTAGAGATAAACTAGCAGCTCCATCGAGACTTGGCTAGTTTTTACAGAATGTTTTTGGTGGAATTAATACTGTTAACGCAGACTCTACGGTTTGTTGATTTTGTGACAATCTTTGTTTAAGGTTATAAACAGGGGTAAACGGTAGAAAGACATACCGCGGAAATCTCTCCGCAAAACATCCATTATGTCAGAAGATAAAAAAATATTTATAAAAGATCGAAACATGATATGAGTATTTTAACCATGAAGATTTATATTGATATTAGCCGATAAAAGAGATTATACTAACTCAGTGGTTAACAATATATGGAACAGTCCTAGTATAGTTATCATATGTATCTTTGGATCGCTCTTATGTAGTTCGTAATTAAGACGTTTTTAGTAGTGCAAACATGAAGCTCTATGTACAACAATAAGGCTAGTGTTCCCTTGCGAATTAAGATACAGACGAACGCGATTATATACTTGATTAAGTAATTTAATACTCTGCAAAAGTTGCTCGTGTAACTTCCTTGTTGTATTTGCATGACTTGGTCAGGCTATTCTTACTCCGTCCCAAAATATTAGACATTTTATTTAACGTGAACAATATTAAAAGAATGATGGTACCTTCGAGACTTGCTTACAGCGGCGTCGAAATCGCCGCATCCTTTGCAGCTCACTTCTCGGCAGCTTTTTGCTTAGTCACGAGTAGGCCCCATAGGTACCGCGCCTCTACTGGGCGCATGTGCTTTCCTTATATAGCAGAGCTGACCGTGTCTTTTCCTGAGTGCTCATTAAGATCAACGGCTCAGGCTGAGCTTAGTTAGTTAACATTCTGCTTAAACCGCCTCGATCTGTTTGGAGTCCTACATACATAATCTATATATATAAAAATCAATTGCTGTTCGTTAGTCTCGCTAAAACTCGAGAACGGCTGGGCCGATTGAGCTGATTTTGGTTTTAAAATGTTTGTCGTAGTCCAGGGTAGGTCTAAACGGTGAGCAAATAAGGAAAAATTGCGAGTAAGATAGAGTAAGACGACAATTTCATTTTCCCATATAAAAGTTGATCACTTACTTTCTGTCAAACATTTGACGGTATTTGTACTCTCAGTTCCACTCGAATTGAAGAACGCATTAAAACAAGACTTTTGAATCGACAACATAATATCAACTTTGCTTATAACATCGTGTATTTAAATTTCAAAATATAAAAATAATTAATGTGTTGACATATTTGATGGGTGCCAACCTTACAGTGTTACTAACTCTCAAAAATATTTTTATTATATTGTTTTGTCATCTCATGTAAAAAGAACCCGTGTATCCGAACGTTCCATTGTTTTGTCCATATAGACCAGGTTATAAGCCTTTAAAAATAATAAAAAGCGAAATGTATTAGTAACTCTTTATTTCCATCAACTTGGCTCCATCTACTTGGGAACCACTTGGCTCGCCAGGACATGATGATATGGTGGAAGTACTAGGCGATTCGGACAAATCTGATTCGATCGATCAGAACATAATTATAATCAGGCGGTACGAAGTTCACCGGGTCAGCTAGTTAAATATAAAAAAGGAGGAAAACAGGAGGGTAAGCTTAGTAATATAAAAGGAAAATTTTGTGTAAATTATCCTCCAAATTTGAGTGGTAAAACTAAAAACTTTTGGTATGTCCCTGTCCTTCTCCGAATTTCAAACTATCCCAGTTTGAGATTCGGAGAAGGACAGGATAATTTTTGTTACGGTAAAGTATTCGTTTCGTATTAGAAAAACTGATTGAACGCTCAATGAGTTCCAAGTATTGGTTTTGTTACCAACCGACTACAATTCGTTTCGTGTAAATAGTTTATATTCCGTTTCACTTTTAACGTGTCTCTTTTGATATAGTTTCGTTGCTACAGAGTTGTAAACTTAGTTACGTTCTGTTTTTATAGCTGACTTGTAACAAGTTCCTCTTTTTATGATTATTCTTGTAGTTATATAGCTTTGTTTAATTTTCTCTCTACCCCGAATACTTAATGGTTATAGTAAAACTAATATTTCGCCTTCGGCTTTACCCGTGTTATATTGGATTTTTCAAAATTAAATTATCTTATGTTCTGCACCGGGTAGCCAACTATTCTCATACCAGATTGCATCACCCCTTTTTATCAGATTTCCCGCAGGAATATATTGTCCAATGGTGAATTCCCCGTTTCCAATTTATACCCCATACTATATATATATATATATACCCCATTCCAATTATACTTTATTCCGTATATCCACTTTTATCAAAATCGGTTTAGTATTTTCTGAGCCTATTCAAAAAAAAAATTCATCCCCTATTTTTAACCTCTGTAGGCTTAAATTTTATGCGAAACTTTCGACGAACGAAATATCGTATTTATTCAAATCGAATCAAAATCTTAAAAATGCTATAGGTTCTAGCTCTAGTCTAGACTATCTATGTAACAAATTTCATTTAAATTATTCGTAGTTCGGTATTTTGCCGTGAAAGCGTGACAGACAGACAGATAGCTACTTTCTCATTTTTAATATTACAAATTATAGTACTCATTTCAATTATTTCCTGGCTAAATCTCGATGAATAGTAAAAGGGAAAATACATTATTTGGTTAATAATATTGTAGAACTCGTTAAAACCAGACAAACGACAGTCACGACAAAGCCAGATGATTTGAACGGAAATAATAAATCTGGATTTATGATTGCACTCTAATGCTAACTTTAATGCTAACTTTAATATTATATTTCTATATATATATTTCTGACATGAAGATAAACTTTTTTAAGTAGATTATATAGCTAACTTCAAAGCCACAACAGCCCGCTTTCCTCCTGACCCTCCGGACCCCTCTGTATATACAGATACTGACAGAGAACGTTTATATACTAACTACAGAGCTGATATATACTAAGTAAGGGATGGCGCTATATAGGCTCAACACCATCCCTTTCTGTCTAAATTACAAATTTGACTTTCAGTCGCGTACGCCCTAAAGTTGTTTCACTCCAATATGCAGTGATCGTGCAAATAAAATACAATTCTATGTAATTATGCATATGTGCCATAATCAGACAGTAAATAAATGAGGAATATGAGCAAATGAATTGTTTGATAATAATTTGCCGATGTCTATAAATACTTGCAACTTTCTTTTTTCCTCAGGAGAGGAGGCTAAGAATCCTCATGGATCCGCGACAGGCAAGCAGGGATACGTTGATTATGTCGGACTCCTGGTGAATCGAGGCGGCTCGACCCAACAGACCTACCGACTAAACTCAGCCTAGCCTTGGCCCTAATGGCCCTACGGCTTGAATGGAAGTACTTGCAACCAGTGACACTACCGTGAGTTTGCTATCTTTTTCGGTACGTATTTGACGTATAATAAACTACAGAAGTTGTCTATGAAAAAAAAAAGTAAGTAAAAAAAAAAGTTTCAGTAAAATGTATAATATGAAAAAATAGTACTGACTAACGTTGAAACGGCAAGATTAGTCTATTTCCGTTATTTTCATAGTATCATGACGTATGGCATACTATTGTGGGGATCTGCGGCGAATATTGAAAGTATTTTCGTGCTCCAAAAATAGAGCAATTCCCGCTATCTATAATATAAAACAAAGAGAATCACTCAGAGATTTATTTAAGGAAATAAATATAATGACAATAACGTGTCAATATATTTATGAAAATTTAATATATGTTTATAAGAACTACGATAAATTTAATACAAATTTTCAAATTCATCATTTAAACACGAGAAATAATAATTAGCTTGCCGTTCCAACATACAGACTTCAAAAAGAGGTTCGTTCTTAGGGAAATGTGTAACTTTTTATAACACACTTCCAGAAAATATTATTGCTTTACCGTTTCATAAATTTAAAGCACATATTAAAAATACTCTAATGAAAAAGGGTATTACAAGGTCAATGATTTCTCGAATGATAAAAATGCTTGGATGTAATTTTTACGATATTTAATTTCCTGAATGATTAAACATGCTTGGATGTAAATTTTGCGATATATAATTTTAATAATTCTTTAATAAATGATATTTTTGTTTTGTACCGGACATATATATATCAGATTTGTTTAATGCTATATGACTCTTGTGACGGAAATATACATTTGTTAGTTGTTTTAACTTGTATCGGAGGTTGGGTTCAGACTGAGTATCTGAAGCCGGCTTCCAACTGACGACTCTGTAATGATACAGGGAGAAAAAAAAAGTAGCCCATGCTGGTTTTCTTGCTGGTTCTTTCCAGTACAAGGTCTCTCGCCGTAGACTTGTGAACCAATGACGTAGCATCTTTGACATTCAAAAGTGATTGTAAAATCCTATTTGAAGAATAAATTTTTGATATTCGTTTTTTTTTTAATACAATTACGTTCCGCTTGGGTTTTTTTTTAAACCCCTCATGAAGGCCGGCGCCACTTTGGCTTCCCCCACCTCTTCAAGCGCTTTGGGCCCTTTTTATGGAACTGCGCTGCAACGCCCCTCTCCTGAGGGGCGGTCGTCCTCACGATTTTCCTTTATGGTTGTTAGAACTTAGGCACAGGCTGTTTTAGTCGGCAGGTCACGTGGTCAGGCCGCTCTGGCCTCGTGCAGTCCGACGTAACCTCCGTGACACTTGCCGTTGCGGGGGTATCCTGGGTACGTTTCGTGCTCCTTGTGAGGATTCTCAGCTTTCCTCCTGAGGAAAAAAAGTGCTGTATTAAGTTTCATAAAAAATGCACGCTGTCGATATTGTTTACGAACGAATGTAAGCTCATGGTAGGCACACAGAGGAGTTATAGATGCGTTGCCATTTAAATGGGAATGCGCACTTTGAAAGTTCGGATACCCCATCAGTTCGGAAATACCGCAGGCGACATATGCTCTACAATGTAATAACCAATAATTTCAACCAACAACTAGATTAGCTAAGGTTCCAAAACAATTTTACAATAAAATTGCTACAAATATTAACAGAACTGGATTAGCATAAGATCAAACAAAAATTTAAACGGTTGTTTCGTGGAGACCCTAACTTATTGAATATATATATATATATATATGTAAAGAAATGACATTTCATTAAAAAATAATAATAGGGCCTAGACAACAGTGGCAAAAGAATGTATACAGAAATACAATGAAACAGAACACTCTGTTACAGGCTTTGCACCAAGATATTTACTGGATGGTACGAATGTTAGTACTCTACCAAATGAATTAAAAGAAATAGAAAGGGAAGACAAGTGGATGGCTGATAAAATATTGGCATTAGAGAATACAATAAGATCCCACAAGTACCTACAATAAGAAAATATTTAATAGAAATAGAAAAATGCAAGAGTTTAATATAGGAGACAGTGTATATGTAGAAAATGGAAATAAACTAAATAGAAAGAAATTAGACGAATTAAAAATAGACCCTTTCAAGATTATAGAGAAAATATCGAACTCCATTTATAAGATTGACACTGGCAACAGAAAAACAGAATCAACTTTATTCCACGTAACAAAATTACAACCTGCCCCAACAGAAGCTGAAGAAAATGAATATAAAGAGAATTAATAGATACAGTGTAAAGGTGCATATATTATTTAGGATTTTGCCTCTTAGGGGGGGGGGGGGGAGATGTAAAGAAATTACATTTCATTAATTTAAATGTGCCGCGCTTTGCGCTAGTTCGCGTATTCATATGTTATCTGTGGAAGTTATAAAAAACAATAAGAAAACTTACATTTTTCTAGAGATATAAATTAATCGTAAAATTTATAATTAAGCAGACGATATTAGTAAACTTTAAATGTCGTTTCTTTGTATTTTCAGGTAAGATTTAAGTGTGGTTAAGATATTTAAGTTGCAATATTGTAAAAGTGTGTTAAATAAACAATCTCTTTGTATTATTTTAAAAAATCCTAATAATATATAACTGTATGTTCTTACCGATTGATTTATAATCATTTATTTCAATGTTTAAGTATAACTATATTTTATTTAATTCTAATTAGTAATGAATAACTGTAAAAATGTGGTAATAATAAGATTCTAAATACTGACTAGCTTATGGTAACACAAATCTTACTAATAGTGAATAAATAAATAAAAGACAATTCATTCCACAGTTTGGTACTGTGATGCAGAAAGTTCTTGAAGCTCGCAATTTGTTTCTACAAAGTCCCCGAATGTTACTTGAAATTTTATTAAACAAACGTACACAAAAAATTCTACAACAATTATTAGTTTTTATTGTGGTTTACATTTTTATTATTTAGGTGTTTAGTAAAGTTAAGTTAGCGTTAGTTCTACTCGTAATGTTTACGGAATGAACATTTTAGAACTTAGTAAACAAACACGTATTTTAATGTAACTGTGATTGTTCAGTCCTTGTCTTTCGGTGGTTAATAAACCCTGAGACCGCAAATTTTTCTATGCATCATCGTGTTTGGTTCGACGCTAGCAACACCAGCGCCGCGCCTAAGTTAGTTCGGATCGCCTCGCCGCGGACGCAAGAACAAACGTTTTGTCGTGCCTCTTCGTGGTGGTAAATTAAGGTTCCTGGACGTTCCTGTGGATCTAATTGAAGTGTCGATCATCTAAGTGCCATGCACAAAAGAAGTTCTAACCAAAACTGAACATTTTAACCATCGTACCAGCCTGATACGCCGTGCGTGTTCAGAGGTCAAGGTTCGAAGCTTGATTCATCTCGAAGGTGTTGGACAGGTTAGTGGTTTCTCTTATTGGTCACCTGGCGCAGGATTGAACTCTTAAAATATACAGTCCACACGCTTAGTTATAAATTGTTACTAAACAACAGTGATAATATTAATTTCTTAGACATTTTCTCCCAAATCTTTTTTTAAATGTTATTGGCCTTCTCTGAAATATTAAGGGCTAGCTTTCTGTCCGCGGCTTCGCCCGCGTAGATTTCGGGATTGGGTCTATAGAGGGTTAAGGGTCACAGCTTTTACCCATGGCTACATAATGCGCGGAAGTTTATGGCGCGAAGGTTTTAAGTCGCGCTTCCCGTGGGAGTATCCGTTTTTCCGAGATAAAAAATACCGCACTCTATCTATTGATGAAAACCGTATGAAAATCTGTGCAGTAGTTTTTGAGCGAAGCCTTTATTGCGCATCCCGTGGGATCTGACAATTTTTCCGGGATAAAAAGGAGCCTATGTTACTCTTCATCCCTTCAACTATCTCCACGTAAAAAAATCACTTCAATTCATCGCTCCGTTTTGCCGTGAAAGACAGACAAACAGAGAGACACACTTTCCCATTTATAATATTAGTATGAATACACCACATTTGTTAAAGTCCTCTTCTGCAGCTCCGTTTTAATATCGATAGCATTTCCCAACAACATAATGTCAGAATGACAGTACATCCAAGCAAGTTTCTTCGTCTCGTCTTTGACCTCACCTCGACAGAGCAACACATATTTACCGACCCACTCAAGCTAACAATGTGAACTATCTACATTTACTACTGTGCGCTTATGCACACAGTCCAAAGCTAAGTTTGCTCTGCAGTAGTTATCTACTACACAGCAAACTTTTCTTTGGGCTCTTACGTTTAAATGTAATTACATTAAATTATATACTTTAATAAAGGATATTAGATGTAGTAGACAAGAACTTGCTTTTCATAAATGTTTGTTTTAGTCTAAAATGTAATAATAGTAATAGAATTATAAGTTTCCTCGTTTGTTCTTTTGTTTAAAATAATGTGAATGCATGTAAATTATTTTGTAGCTGGCTTAACCATTATGGTGTAAGGCTTAATAAGATTAAAGAAAATAAAATATAAACTTAAGCGTAACTAAAACGTCTGTTAAGTTCGGTTTTAACACAAGGAATCAAAAAGCACAAGGCCTTCTATAATTTATTTAAATTATTAAAATAATTATTTTATCTTTCAGTAACTAATTATTTTTAGATAATTTGTTATTTTTAGGCATATTAAATGAATCTTTTTAATAAATAATCAGGAGGCAATTGAGACTACAATATTTTCGTATTGTGTACAATATTTTTATATTTTTGTTTTGTGTTCTATCCTTTAAAAACACTTTTTTGTTTCACCAAACTTAAGCTTCTTGTGTAGTTATGCAGAATTACCGGTAGCCGAATGTAGATAACAACGAGAAAACAACATTTGTGTTTTTAAAAACTCCGAAGTGGGCGGAGCCGACTTCGTTACCACTACCGTTTTGGTTATCCATTGCAAATGACTTACACAGATAGTTTGATGAATCACAAGTTGTTTATTTTTACACGAACACCACTATTACAAGTTGATAAAACAAATATTACAAGTTGGTACTCACTATTTTCACTGTCCGACCTCTAAGGGGTCATCCATAAATTACGTCACACGAATTTCGTGATTTTTTGCTCCTCCCCCGTCCTTGTCACAGCTAGTCACATTTGTGAGACTCCCCCCCCCTAGTGTGACGTCACAAATTTTGAAATTATAGAAATTATTGAACGATAAAAGCGGTTTCGAAATCCGTTTTATTTTCATTTTAATAAAATTAACATCAAATCAATTAACAAAACAAAAAACGATTACTTATATTAAATAAGTATATGGTCATTTCATGATTTTCTTATTATATTTTTCAAAATCACATAATATAATCAATTAGAAAAATAGTACGTAAAAATAGTTCGGGAGTACCCCTATTAATAGATAGAAGAAGATACTATTCCTTTATTTATTTATGAGAGTATAAAGACTACGTTAAAAGTTAATATTTACAGCACTTTTCATACTAATAGTAATAATTTAAAGTTTGCGTTGTAACAGTTAGCTTATGATAGATTTTGAAATGTGACGTCACGAAATTTAAGATCCCTCCCACCCCCTTGTCACACAATGTCACACTTCGTCAACCCCCTCCCTCCCCCTAACCGTGTGACGTAATTTATGGATGGCCCCTAACGCTTCCAGGAAAATAATGAAATAATTTTGTAAAAACACTTATAACGTCAACTTTTTGTTTTTAAATCTCATTGCGGATGTCGCCACATAATTGTTTCTGCGTACTTCCGTTATTTTAATACAGTCAAATGAATTTCCCTCGTTTAAATAATTTTATGAAAAAACATTTTGCAATAACTTCTTTTTTATATAAATACTGCGTCTAATTTTATTACCCATTTTGACAATAAATGAAAATATTAAAGATCCATTTTATTGACGACGTATGCCGCGCAATCTTCAACATCGCACCATACGTCTCGGATGTAAAACATTTATGGCCGTTTTCACCAACCTTGTCTTAGCTTAGGTGACTCCTAAGTGACATACTGTCACTTTTTATATTAACTAAAAAGAGTGAGACAGCATGTCTCTTAGGAGTCACCTAAGCTAAGACAAGGTTGGTGAAAACGGCCATTAGAGACTTAATATCTATAGAAATGTATTTATATAATTGCAATACATCAAATCATCAATTTATACTTACCATAGTAAGAAAACATTTATAATGTAAAGATAGGGAAATTAAAAGTGGCGGCGTGGAATATATATATATATATATATATATATATATATATATATATATATATATATATATATATATATATATATATATATCTTATTATAATATATTCAAACTCTATTAATTATTACTTCATAAAACAGTTAATGGAAGACGAATGAAAACTATTTTGATTTAATCAGTGACTGCAGCACCAATATAGATAATGAACTATATTATTATATATACTATATTAACCTAGTGTGTCGATATTTTGTTATAATAATAGTACATATATTACATAACCTTCACTTATTTTTAATTGAAACTAATTCATTTCTACAACTGACGAGTACTGTTGGATATACATTCTTCCTGCACATAGTACATGCTTCCCATAACAATCTCTGGGTAGCTAGACTACACAATTTTCATATGCCTGCTAGTTGAAGACAATGGTAGCTAGTCCTAAGAGTAATATGCTCTACCCACGCCACTTAAGTTTCTCAATTCTGTCTAGTCATTTCTGCCAACTGACGAGTACTGCTGGATATAAGCTTCCCATAACTATCTATGGGTAGCTAGACTACACTGTTTTCATATGCCTGCTAGTTGAACACAATGGTCGCTAGTCCTACGAGTAATACGCTCTTCCCACTGCCACTTAAGTTTCTCAATTCTTTTTAGTCATTTCTGCCAACCGACGAGTACTGCTGGATATAAGCTTCCCATAACAATCTCTGGAAAGCTAGACTACACTGTTTTCATATGCCTGCTAGTTGAAGACAATGGTCACTAGTGCTAAGAGTAATATGGTCTCCACACTGCCATTTAAGTGTCTCGATTCGTTGGATTATGTCGGTGGCCGTAATACTTCTGTGGATTTCTTAAATTCTAATTTTATCACATAGAGAACTCTCGATGACCTTTGGGTAAGTGTGAATCAAAGCGGCTCTAGTTTCTAAAAGAAATTTATTTAGTTTTTAGAAAATTAAATTCTTTTATCTTTAGTTTTTCTAGTTAGTCCAACTGATAGACTGAAAGGAAAATTTGAAGATAATGTCAACAACCGATTAGTTTCAATTATAATTACTGGCTTTGTTTGATTTTTTAAATATTTTAACGTCTCATTCAGTTACACTACTCTTATTACACGAAATTTGTGAGGCCGTAAAAATACTCCAAATAAAATTTGTTGAAGCAAAAATATAAATATCTTCGTAGAGAATTTGTACTTTGGGTGAACGTATTTGTGACTATCGAAGCCAAAAACATCGCTGAATCCGTAGATGCTTTATCAATGCTTTCAGAAACTGCAGAGAATATGTTAGCTACAGAATCTGAATTGGAAACGAAGAATTTGAAGAAATTTCATTTCAAGCTGACGAAGGCAAGGCTGGGAATATGGTCAAAGAGGGAAATTACAAAATGTGCAGAGGCGGCTTGTAGTAATAATATAATAATAAAAAAATAATAAAAATATATTAATGTGCTGAAGTTGAAACTTGTCAAGTATTTTACTTGGGGATTTTTCAATATAATTCACGAGGGTTTGTGAAATTGGGGATATCAATGAATTAAAATTTTTAGTACATATTGAGGTTATGGCTGTCGAATCGAGAGCGCAAAAACTCATAAATATCGCACTTATAATACAATAGTGTATCAACTCAAAACGTCGTACTTGACATAATACTATAAACACACGCAAAATTTGATTCCTCACGCGTGATCAAGACCGTTGTTCGATTAGTGCAAAAACAGAATAAGGATAAATTAAAAAACTTATGTGACAGTTATTCAATTTGCAACTATTACATGAAGTGAGTTATAAGTTTTTCGTTGATTCTGAAAAATTTCGATTTTGAGTTGATACACTATTGTATTATTAGTGCGATATGTAAAGCTTACCTGACGAAAACTCGGTAAAGGCAACAGAAGAACTTAAGGAGTGACGCCCATAAGGACATATAGTGTTACCGCATTACGCATCACGGTGATAAAAAACTCCTTTCTATTATAGTCTTGAAATACATTTTCAAACACACCAGGCATTAGACTGTTTAGGTGTTGTAAAAAATAAATTGGAATCTATTTCGTTACTTACGAGCGAATCTGTCTTTTCGAATGGATAGTATTTTATCCATTCGAAAAGACAGACCACGACTTGACATCAAATTTAAGTACGCGATACAAATAAAAGGGTTAATAGAGTAAATAGATTAAATTTAGGAAAATAAGTAGATCCGTAGAGAAAATCTGCTAAACGAGGTGATTCAAAGACAAAACCCACTACGGTATATTTAGCTTTTAAGTTTTTATAATGAAGGATTTTATGAAAGATAGATCAATGAGCATACTATGCTAAATCATAGATGGCGCTAGAGATCAAACTAATCAACACATGTCATTATAATTATTAAGTATAACAACATGGAAGGCAAAGGTATTTTAAAAATCCTAAATTTTTGTCAGTATTCAAAACGTATTTTTAACTTCTACACGTGGCTCAGAGAACATTTAATTAAAACCCCTTTTCAACACACTTCCTCATAAAGTGGCTCTAATCCCATGGCAATCAGGCACATAATGACACTTATAATCAAACTGTGACTTTTTCATTACTATTATTCACGAGTGAGTAATAGTTTTTTTTTTATTATTATTGGTTGAGTTACGCTTACATTTGCGCTAAAAAGCTATCCGCGAAAAGCCCAAAAAAAGAAACCTCATTTTTTAGTCTATGGCCGATGCGCGCGCATAGGAAATCTAATTATTTTTTCCCGTCATTACGAAATTTATTAGTCTATGGCCGATGCGCGCGCATAGGAAAACTGATTAATTTTTCCCGCCATTACGAAACATTTTTCACAACTCTTCTCGTTTTCTCTTTTGAAGTTCTTTCGTTAGTTATTAATTAAGATGTCTGTAAATACAATTTATGAAGAAAAATAGTTAATTATAATTTTACTAACTGCACGACTATGTAAAATGGTTTTTTATTTAAGTATTATTTTATTCAGAAGTGTGTTGAAAAACGTTGTATGATACACGTGTGTATTGATGATTACCGTCCTCGGCTCCTTAAGACCCTCGCCTGATGGCTCGGGCCTCAATGCGCCTCAGCGGTAATCACCAACATTACACACTTCTACCATAATGTACTATTTCAGGACAATTTGACGTGTGACGGTCATGGAACTGTTTTATGGGATGTTTACTTAAACTAAATGCTCTGTCACCCAGAAATACACAGGACAAATAAAGTTCAAATCCTGACTCTAAACTAAGAAGCAACAATATTATAGTTCGATATTAATATAATGTGTAAACAGCTACACTTAGAATAGATGCCAGCTAGAAGCACAGAGTACTGTGATTAAATCGCCATGACTAATAATCCCTTTGAGCGCTTATTTCAGCAAACATAAAATAGTCATAATAGTCATATCTACTGAACAAGGCCAATGTTAACAGTGTATTTTGTAATTATAAAACTAGTTAACTATGAATATTGTAATTTTAACGAATAGATTTGTTTCAAAGATTTACAATACAAATGTTTTCTTAGATCTATGACAATCTACTAACTATAATAATTAGAGAACGGATAATCGGATGCATATTTACCTAAAGTTAATTTTTGGCTCACAAATTATGGAAGCGGCTTTTTAAAATACATTTTGTTAAATAAAAATCCCGGGAAAATACGGGACTGCAAATTTAACTTACTAAATTAGCACGTGGTATTTATTTTCAAAAGACCGAGACTCCGGGTTCACTTATACAACTATTGCATTACCAAAATGTTCTACAGTACCGGAATTCCGGGATTTTTATTTATGGAAATAAAATAAAAAGACAGTTCCATACTTTGTCAAAAACTAAATTAGGTAAATAAATAAACATCCGGCTATCCAATTCCGCAATCCCAGGATTTTTATTTAACAAAACAATAAAAAGCCGTTTCCATACTTTGTCTAAAACTAAGTTTAGGTAAATATGCATCCGATTATCCGATCTCTACTAATAATCCCTTTGAGCGCTTATTTCAGCAAACATAAAATAGTCATAATTATCTACTGAACAAGGCCAATGTTAACAGTGTATTTTGTAATTATAAAACTAGTTAACTATGAATATTGTAAATTTAACGAATAGTTTTGTTTCAAAGATTTACAATACAAATGTTTTCTTAGATCTATGATAATCTACTAACTATAATAATTGAGAAATTCCTACTAATATGTATTAGAAACGCGAAACTTTGTGTGGATACTCGTAGATGTTTGTTACTCTTTTACGTTAAAACTAAATGGATTTGAATGAAACTTTACAGTAAGAATTTAATAATTATAAAGTTAATAAATCTTACAAACTCATATAATAACTTCTTAACAAGAAAACTTTATATAAACTAATAAATTTATAAGTTTTGTGTGTGTATGTGTTATATGTTTAATTTATTTATTTAATAAGGAACTCAACATCATCATAATCCAGATCGAGTAACCCTTTCTTCAGTATACATTTACAATCATTGATTGACAATTTATATATATGTATGTAATATGTGATTAATTTTATTATATAATGATGAGCTTAGATATAGATAATGACGTTTGACTAGTTCTGTATTGCATTTATCAATTACGAATATTCTTTTTGCCAATCTTATATATAAAGCTTCATCAAATTGCTTATATATTAGAATAACACATAACAGCTACAATTGATAAAGATTTTGTGTTAATTATCTAAAATATGATAATAAGTATGAAGTAAGTAGGAAAAATTTGCTAGTTATTCTATCGTTCGCTGTCAAATCCTAATACTAAACCTGTTCAGACGACGTCGCGGGAAATTTTATTTTACTGACTTCATAAAAGGAAGAGGTTTGTTAGCTTAGCACTCTCGACTGGTTGGACCACAGATTTATTATATACTAGCGGACCCGACAGACTTTGTCCTGTCAAAAAGATTTGTACAGTGGCAGTTTTTTGTTCCTAATTATTTTATAGATAATGTCGCATAGCCAACCAAATCGCAAAAAAAGTCTAAATGACCTATTACATTTTGTGGCTATTCAATTTTGGAACGTGACATTAAATCCTCCAACGATGTATTCTGTGCTCCAACGCACGCACGCACACTGTTTTGATAGATATGATTGAATAGGGAATTAATCTCTTTTTTGAAAAGAATCTTAATTTGATCCTTGCGTGTCAGTAAACCATATACTAAAAATATAAAAATTTTATACACTCGTTAAGTACTATAAAAAATGCATTAAAATTTAATATTTTCAAATTTCGCGCGTAATTAGACGAAGGCATCGCACGAGTTGTTACTCTGTAGCGATGACGTCAATACGGCATGTAAATAATAAACAAAGCTTTATGTTTGATGCTATGTATTATTATATTCATGATTTAAAAATGAGTTATTATCTTTTATACATATACAAATAATAAAGGAATAATAATAAAAAAGTAATACTAACATCGATGTTTTAATACTCCGTAACTCGGCAGAACAAAAGTCGAAATTTGCAGCAAAGAATTTTCCGACCATTAATGCATTTATTTTTGGTAAATTCGTACTATCTCCTTTTACAAAACTGCTTTCTATAGTGTGATTCACGTGCGATTTCAATTTAACTTACGTTTTATAACGTTCTCTTACATTAAAAAAGCAACCTACAAACTTCTTTTTTTATTGTTTTGCAACTTTATACGTACTATGATTCATAATGACATTGACACGCATAAGTTTACAGTACCTTATGACGTCACGACATGGCGGCTTATGTTTCGCTCTTGTTTTACGTATAGATTAAAAAAGTGAATACTTTGAAACTAATTATTATATTGTTTTTGTTATTTTATGTACTTAAACATGATGGTTCCGACTATTTAATGCATAAGCTATCATAGTTATATGCTTTTAGATCTTTCCTAATATAGAGGGAAGTACCCTATTTCAACTATATGTAGCGTTAATAAAGCGCAAATTGACTCTTTGATGTTAGGAACACACCTTCATTGCTTAGACAACAGTGTGTACTTGCAATATGAACTTTATACAATAATAATAAAGCTCAAATTGATTGAACGTTTTAGTTAGAAAACGTTTGTATAGGAAAAAAGGTTTTTTTTTTATTTTTCCGATAATTATTCGAATTTTTCTCATCGTAAAAACCATCCTTGAACTTCAACGAACATTTTTAAAAAAGAATTGGCCAAATTGGTCCAGGAGTTGTTGAGTTATGCGCTTATCAACACATTTTGCGATTCATTTTTATATATAAGATTGACATTCAAATCGATATGTCAATTAGTTTAAAGCTGTATCAGAAAGGAAAGCCAGCTTTTGATCGTTTCGCAATATCGCAAGATTATTTTTGTCCTCCAATCCAAAGATTTCCTGAAATAAATCACCAAAATTTTGATCGTTTCCATCATATTTCAGTACTGTATTGCTGATCAGTAATAAATAAATATTTCTTACACTTATATCAATTATCCTAGCCCAAAGTAAGCACTATAAAGTTTGTGTTATGCGATCTAAGATAACGCATATATATGTACATATATATAATATATTTCAAAAAAATATTTACTGTTAAAAACCATGACTAAGACATGATAAACACAAATCCATGTATTCATCACATAAACATCTACTCTCACCGGGACTCGAACCTGGGACCACAGAGATATCGAGATCTTGAAACCGTTGTACGAACCACTCAGTTACGAAAGTTAAATATAAATTATAATACTTGTAAGCTATTCTGTTAACCTCTTCTCGAAGCCTCTTCTAAAGTACGACAAAGTATTCCGTAAGTCCTATTTTTTTACGTCTATTGTTTTTCTCCATTACTTGGAGGCCGAATGTAAACTTTATTCAGTCCAGCTGAACTGACGCGGGACAACTCCTTATTTTCTTTAGTATTTACGAGGCATTTTGCCCAATTGTAACAAAAAATACAACCAGACGCGAGTTAGATTCGTAAACCGAGGGTTCCGTAAAACTTGTGTGTAAATATCTAATATTTTTTGTGATGGAATAGCAAATTAAGGCCTGCAAAGTGTTAGGGATGCTTCGCGTGGGCCTCTGAGCGCCGAGTCTTGGTCGCAGAGATCGGGCGAGATCTGTCTCCGCCGGAATCGATTGTGGCAATGCTGGCGGACGAGGGAGGTTGGAGGGCTGTGCCCTCCTTCTGTCCAGCAATGATGCTCCAGAAGGAGGCCGCCGAGCGGGGTCGGGAGATGGCGGATCCCGCTCGAAGGAGGTGGCGCCGGGCTCGGTAGCACAGCTGTGTCACCGGCGGACGCGAGGATGTCGCGCCCGCGAAACGGTGGCCGGGGGGCGTCATCAGTGGAGGAGATCGTGGGATGTAGTGTAGCCTCCCCCAAGGAGGGCTCCCCTGAGGTATCCGCAGGGGAGCGGAGGCTGGGGGTGCCCGGATGTCGTCGCTTGGCGTTTCCGGGGCCTCCCGATGTATCCCGGGGCCGACTCGACCAAGCTGGTGAAGCCACCGCCAACGGAGGGACTGTCCGAGAACCCCTGAACAGTCCCCCAGATAGAGAGACTTCAGCACGGCGTGTGCGCTTAGCCGGACGCGCACGCAGCCTCACGGTAGGGTCACTAGACGGGCAACACCGCGCTTGCGTGTGCCCGCCTTCGACTAATGATAGAGTACAACCTGTTAAAGTACAAAATATCATCATTACACCACATATCCTTCACCACCAAAGGGAAGAAGCCTGTAGTATATATATAATATATAAGGCGATTATGTCTTAGCCAACCACGATAGATAGGCCGGATTGATCGACCATGTAAACTTTTGAATTTCTTCGTAAGTGTTTCCTCACTGTCACATCAGATAAATGTACATATGAAATTCAAAATGGAGAAACATATTGGTATATTGCAGAATCGACCGCGGGCTCTCCGAATCTCACGCTTTGAAGACCAGTGCAGATTCTACAGTACCACAAATGCTTTTATACTTACGAGGGCGGCACTGATAAATTCGGGAATCAAGAAAGTGACACAACATTACTATTTAAAAATGTATTTATTGCTTTTCGAAGAATTCTCCATTCTCATTTTTCCATACGATGAAACCAATAATTGAAGCAACCATTCCATACAGAAGTTATGGTCTTCAAAATGGCCGTTTTGTAGGCGTCCACAGCTTCTTCAGGTGATGAAAATCTCTGACCACGCAATTTATTCTTTATTTTAGGGAAAGTATAGAAATCATTAGGGTCAGGGCTCTACGGCGGATACAAAAATACAAAAAAAAAATACAAAAAAGTTTATTTTCTTTAAATACTTAGAATTAGCTACAAATGTAGCAGGAGCCTCCTTTTAAGTTTTATGGACCTGTGTTAGGAGACTCCGCTCTTCATAATTACACTCTTAATGATATATTTCACAACGTAAAATTAAATTAAAAATAAACGTCGCACATAACCAAACATAACACACATTTGTTAATAATAATGTTAAATAGCTTGTCTAGACTAACAATCTCTCGACCTCTAGGTAGTCTTTAGATTCTATCCACTTCTGTACTATTTTCCTGCACTCTTTATGAACTTTGCCATATATATCTAGATCTTTGTTAAGATTATTGTATAAGACTGCTGAACGAGCATTAAATTGTCTTCTAGCAAATACAGAATAGGTTCTGGGAATGTTAGCAACAACGTGTTTTCTTCGTTTATTCAAAGCCCTAGAATCATATGGAACTCTATATGGTAACGGATGGTTTAATAATTCTGTGTTTTCTTGTTCCAAGAACTCTTTTGTTCTGTGCGCGGTGTTAGAACTCGCATTCTCGTAATGGAGAATGATGCGCCGGTTACAGTTCTCTTTACGGAGTTCATAAACCACCTATGGCAAACAAATGCTAGCATAACATTCTGCATTAACCATTCTGCATCCCTCAAGAGAAACAGTCGCAAGATCGTACAAAATCTTGCAAGTTTTTTCATGCAATCAAGTCAATAAATACTTTTTTTAACATTCTCTGTACACTGTAGTATTGCATCTATCGAAACGCTTTTGCTCCATGATCAAAACATTTGCATCCATAAATAAACCAGAGACGTATTATTTTGTTCTACGTATTTCGCCCCAATCTCATCACGGTTCGTTTTATTTGCCCCAGAGGGCTTATGTGTCCCAAAACTTGGTTCTTTCTTGCTTGATCTCTTTGCATAATGGACGGTACCTTAGCCCTTTTTACACTTATTGTTTCTCAATATCCGTAAGTGGTGTTTCCTTTCAGGATCCAAATAATGAACCGTGCCGATAAGCAACCCTTGATTAGTATGACGTAACACGATTTAAAGCAAGGTCGTATAAACATGAAACATGTTAAATAAGATCTATTTATACCCGCACAGGATTAACATGTAGATTCGGGCGAATCTAAATGTTAATCCTCTAATGTAAGGGTGAAAGATTAAAATAGGTCTAGTTGTCTTACATTAGAAACTCCTTGTTATGAACATGTATATGAGCTAATGATGCCTATAATATGATAGAAGAGGTGGGGTTCAAAGTGCAGGAGTAAGTTTTCACACCGGTTTCAAGGTGTTGCCATCTCTGAGGTTGCGGGTTCGAATCCCGGTGGGGGCAGATGTGTGTGTGATAATTGCGAGCATTTGTACGTGAGTCATGGTTGTTAATATATATTTCTATTAAAAATATTTATATATGGTAGGAGTAAGTAGAGTAGTAAGTAGGCTAACGAAAAGACATACCTACCATATTGTCTTTTCGTTAGCCTAGACCCCATAACAAAAGCCTTACAGAGGTTACTTTGGGCTCGGCTAATTGGTGTAAGTGTTAGAAATATTTTATTATTTATTATTGTCGCTTATCATGTGTCTATAAGACACGGACCTTTATAAGACACGGACAAATGTGAATTAGAAAACGCAGGTACGAACAGTAAAAGGATATGGAAATACATTAAGGACATTCGCGATGACAAAATTACTACAAAAGTACGCGTAGTCGTAGATGGTAGTGCGCAGTCTGATACAGGCACTTCGCTGAATGATATTTTGCACACCGGAAATAATTTACAGATTGATATTTTTAACATTCTTATTAATGTTCGCATTTTTTCGATTGCATTTTATCGTATCAACGCCAGATGTATTTATGTATCTTCGTGAATCCTAGCCATCGTCAGTATCAACGTATATTATATAGATTTGATTCCAATGATCCTATTGATACTTATGAATATACGAAAGTTTGTGTTGGTCTATGTTCGTCTCCATTCTTGGCCCTACGTACCTTACGACAGCTCGCCAGGGATGGAAGACAAGATTATATCCACAAGCATCTCAGGTTATTAAGATATTTACATGGATGACGTGGCATCTTCTGCTTCTTCTCTTGGAGAAGCAGTAGAGATTGCAGACTAGTTGCTTCGTCTCCTTAAGTCTGGAGGTTTTGAACTTGTCAAATGGATTAGTAACTCTCCAGAACTTTTATCAAAGATACCAGAGAATTACCTTTTAAATGATTCCATTTCCTTTGACCTCAATTGTGAAAATTACTTTAAAATTCTTGGCTTACGATGGCTTGCGACATCAGACTGTTTTTTATTTGCTGTTGTACCCCCTGATCTTAGGTGCACTAAGCGTGCCATACTCTCTGCTACAGCACGTTTTTATGATGTCTTAGGACTAGTGGGTTCTATCATTTTATATTGTAAATTACTCGTATTAATAAAATAGCTATGGTCTCTTAAGATTGATTGGGATGACGAACCGCCTTCTCACGTAATAACTTTATGGCAGCAACTAGTTAGTCAATTACCTGTCATTTCAGAATTTCGATTTCCTCGTCGCTTAGGCATTGAGAAAAATTCTAAGGTTATTCTTATGGGTTTTTTAGATGCTAGCGAAAAAGCATATGGTTGTGTTGTTTACGCTCATGTTATGAGTGACGACAACAAACCTATTATAAGATTAATTTGCTCGAAATTAAAGGTTTCCCCACTAAAGTCAATTAGTCTTGCTAGACTTGAGCTTTGTGCTATTTTATTAATGTCAGAATTACTTCGTGTGGTTTACGACAATATTTGTCAACGTCACCATGTCGAAAAGGTAATGGCTTTTTCAGATTCACAGGTTGCACTGTGCTGGGTACATTCAAGCCCACACAGATTTAATACTTTTGTAGCAAACAGAATAACTCAATGTCAAAACTATTTACAATCTGATTGTTTTTATTTTATTCCTGGAGTCCAAAATCCAGCTGACTGTTTATCTCACGGATAACTGCCACGTGATTTAAGCAAACATATGTTATGGTTCCATGGACCTAACTGGATGTCATTACCATCCGATAAATAGCCTATTTGTAAATTTGAGCAAAGTTCCAATAAAAGATTAAGCGAAGAAAAGTCAGTTAGTTATATATCATGTCAACCTGAAGAACATCCTCTCTTAGCACTTAGCCTAAAGTTTTCTTACTGGAACAAGTATCTCAGGGCATGTGTTTATTTTTTACGATTTCTTAAAAAGCTGCCTCGCAATCATATAATTACTGCGACTGATTTAGACTTAGCTGAACTGAACGTAATAGAAGCTATTCAAAAGTTTTCCTTTGCTCAAGATATCTGTAACCTAAAAAAATGAAAATTATGTTCTCCAAAATTAACAAAACTAACTCCCTTTTTACATAATTTAAGAGTAGGCGGACGTTTAAATAATGCAGATTTAAATTATTTTCATAAACACCTCGCGCTTTTACCTAGATCTTCTCATATTAATAACATGTTAATAGATTTTTACCACCAGGAAAACTTACATGCCGGCCCACAAGTTTTACTTAGTATACTTAGACAAAAATATTGGATTCTGTCTGCTAGACGTCTAGTTAAGCAGCGTATACATAAGTGTAATAAATGTTTTAAACTTAATCCAAAACCAACATTTTCTCCAATGTCTGACTTACCGCAGTGTCGAGTAGATATCGAAGAAAATAAAGCATTTCTACACACTGGGATGGATATGGCTGGTCGATTTAATATTGTAATGACCCGAAAACGAGGTACACTTGCTCAAAAAGCATACATATGTATTTTTATATGTTTGGTGACGAAGGCAGTTCATATTGCACTGACATCAAATTTATCATCAACATCATTTTTAGATGCTTTTAAGAGATTTTTATCTCGTCAAGGTCCCTGTAAATTTTTATATAGTGACAATGGTGGTAATTTTGTATCCTCGAGGTTATATTTGAAGGAATTATACGATTTCATAAAATCTGACGATTATTTTAAATCATTCAGTGAGGAACTAGCCAAGCACCGTATAACTTGGCGTTTAAATCCTCCTACTGTACCCCATTTCGGTGTTATATGGGAGGCAAATATTAAAAGCGCAAAGGAGCTATTATTTAGACGTAGGAGGAGTGCTGTTTGTACCATTCAACCATTTAGTACATCATTTGCTCAGAGATTTGCATGCTTTCTAGGTGACTACTTGTATAATAAAATCAATGCTATACTTAAAATTTACTCCCTCTCGTTACATGGATGTAAGGACAAGGTTACCATGTGGCTGCTTGATCACGATTATGTAGAAACTGAAAACCTAATAACTTTGCCCAGATAAAATATTAAATACACAACAATAATTAAAAACGGCTAACAATTGAACTGATTAATAGTGTAACATTTTTACCTATGTATATTCTACAAAATAAACTAACCTACTTACCTAACCTAATCAACTCACACATACATTCTTATACACGACATCATTCACAGTCATTTTTTGTTGTTTTTATTTTATTTTCGTTCACTTACCTATTTGTATTGGCTCATTTTTAGTGCTGAAAAGCTTATAATTAATAATTTTGTTAATCACTTATCACATCAAGTTCTATACGGGATACCTGGCGGACCAAGGAGTGTGAGCCTGATGACCTGTAATACAGGCACACGCGTGCCTAGCATAGGCATCAGTCTCACGCAAACATTATTTCATACATAAGTATTCTGTCAACTATTATCTTAAAAACTGTTTGTGATGGGAAAATAAAGATTTATTATTATTATTTAGAGTTATTGGCAAGCAAACTTTAACGTACGAAGAACTACTTACTGTTCTGTATCAGATCGAAGCTGTGCTTAATAGTCGCCCTTTGTACACATTAAGCACAGATCCATCCAAACCTACCGCTCTAACACCTGCACATTTCTTAGGTAAAACCACCCTACAATTTATCCCTGCGGCTGGCTTGAGTAACGAGCGTGTGAGCTTATTGTCGAGATTTTCATTAATGGATCTGCTTCTACAGTCGTTTTGGAAACGATATAAATCAGAATATCTTCATAATTTGCTAATAAGTGAGAGAAAAATGGAATACACCATCCAATCCAGTTACTGTAGGAACAATTGTTTTAATCAATGTGGATAACGCTCCGCCCTTACAGTGGCCGTTGGGCGTGATGACTAAGGTTTTTCCTGGTAGGGATGGCATTATACGCGTCGCTGAAATCAAAACTGTAAGTGGCACATATGTTCGACCTGTCTACGTCTATGTCTACTTCCTAACCAGTAGTTATATACTTTTTATATATAAACATTTAGTATTTAGTAAATTTTATTAGTTTTAATCCTTAAGTAATTAGTTTATTAGTAGGTACAATAATGTTAGTATGCAGCACAAGTATAATTCTAAATTTACTTTTATCCTTTACTGTATAGTATGTTTCTATATTTGTTTTTGTTTGAAGGAAATCCTTCAAGGGCGGGGGGATGTTGGTTACTGTTATAATATTTTTAATAATGGCACTTGTAGCGGCTAAAATCTTAACCTACCGTCCTTACCTAACATGCACACAGATCTGTTAACTGCGAATTTGATTTGATATCGTGCGTGTGCGACCCGCTCGTAATTATTAAACAAATTTTCTTCGTTTATTTTATAATCTAAATAGTCTACCTACTACATATTTATGTAGTAAGTAGTACTTACTACATATTTATGTAGTAACAAATACAATAAGAGAAAGTTAAGTTAACTACATCAGATGAAGATTAGAACTGCCACACAGTGAGAAAATATACCGGAGTACCTAATCCTGATTGGAAGTCAAACGAGAACTTGGTATGTGTGCATGTTCCAACCTTTTATAGTCGGCTGTTGTTTTTCTTTATTCTTAATTACCTAAAACAGCTGAAATCCGGCTTCTAGTTGTCACAAGTGCCTTTTTATAATTATTTTATAAATCAACAACAAAATTTATTGCAGTTAAATTTAATACAATAAGATACAGTCCATTATATTTGTTACTATAAAATAGAATATAATTATATAAATTTAAATTTAGTACTTTAAAACGCAACAGGGTATAATTCGGCACCATTTACACTCCTTGCGCTCCAGGTATGTCGCTATTGGTAGCCTCGCTACATGAATTTCGTCTTAAGTACAGTTTTTATAAAAACAAAGATTTTTCAACAACAGCAAACTTTATTTAATTCATTAAGTGACGGGAAGGATAATAGCGGGAATATTGTTGAGTAATGGAACTCAACAATATTCCTACTATTATCCTACTATATAATAAATTAAAGATGCTTTGTATGGACTAAGCTACGTTATTTTTGATAGTCGCTACTAGTACTGCTTTTAGCAAGACTTCTAAGCTAGTTGATATGGTAACATGCTTCCTCCCTCCAAACATACAGATAGCAATGCCCAGTCTTCTTCCACCTCTGACTTCAAATAGAGTCACCTCTTGTACAGTTAGGCTCATTGTCCCTTTCGCCTCCACTCAACCGTGCTTCATGTGTTATAAGTGACAATGGAGTCACCCTTCTTGGTCATATATCTTCTCTTTATTCTTCAATAACATACTTAGAATAATAATATCATTAGACTAATGATTATTTATTTAAATGTTAAATTATTTAACCTCAATCTGTTGAGAATTCAAGCTCTGTACTCGTATTTCATTCATAAACGCATTAAAATTAAATAAAATTACATTAATATGGAGGTGCGCCATGGCAATTTGTGTTCCAATTTGTATATTTATTATTGCCTTTCGATGCAATAGTGATTAATTTACCAGGTCACATACGGAAATGCATGAATATTTTCAGTTATTGTCTCGTCTGTTATTGGCATTTAGTATTGGAAATTCTCATTAAGCACGCTAATGATATCAAATGAAACTTACATTATTAAAATTTAATTTAAGCGTAAATTTTACATTCTTACAGGTTGTGGTTAAAATAATCTAAAATAGTATTAAAATAATTATTGAGAGTTTTAAAAGTATTGTTAAATAAAATAAAAAAGAAATAATACCACTATCCTTTATCTATTATTATATTTATATATTATTTGTATAATATTAAATCATCGTTCATTTTGATTTAAAAAACGTTAGTTCCTTTACCTCAAATGTCAAAAGTCATTACTAAGTTTAATTAATTGATTTTATCATTCCCGTTTCATTTTTACTCATAATATCGTGCAATTGCTTTTAATAATAAATTGACATTTTAGAGTTCAGTAATATTAATAAACGTTGCCGTTTTCTAGTGGGCCTTAAAAAATTATCTCCTTTCTGACTACAATCAATTAAATATTATATGTGTTTATCTATGTTTGTGTGTGTATGTGTACTGTACATATGTATGTGAATTCCCACCAACTTCCCATGGCCCTATGAAACATCTTGGTTATACGGGCCGAAGCGCGGGAGATGCACGCGGAACCAGTATATAGCACGCGCCGCAATTATTGCCTCCCTACAAATTGTGTAAGTCTATTACCGTGAGAGAGCCATGCTTCGGCACGAATTGGGCCGGTTCGACCGGAGTGATACCATGTAACTCCTCTGGTGTTGCGGGTGTCCATGGACAACGGTTATCGATTACCATCAGGTGATCCGTTTGCTCGTTTGGTGCTCTATCCTATAAAAAAAAAATCACCATCCCCAGTGCCCCAGTGCCACCTCTCCCCATTCTGGGGCAGACAAACACACGAACGCCTTCGGTCCTCCCCGCAGTAACCGTGTGCCCACCGCTAGTGTAACGCTGGCTACATCTTCTTACAGTATTCCAGTTTTGGGCAGATGCATTGTTAATTCTTCGCGTCAGAGTTCCTGGTGTCGTACCATATGTGCATGAAGTCCCATAGTCGTCAGAAAAATCCCTCCGTCCCCACGAGATCGCAATAGTAAATGTATGAATGTATGTGAATTTTGACTATACACATGTAAGTGGAATCGAACTTATAGTGTCATTATTGGTTCTGGCAAAATAATCAGCGCCACAGCCTGCAGCAATATCACGAGTTGCGGTTCGCTTAAGCTACACATTACCAGCGAGCGATATATTCATTTATTCATTATTTAGTATTAACGATTGGTTGTTCATTATTTAGTATTAACGATTATATATTTCTACAAAATTGTACGAGTATAGTGCGTCGTAAATGCAGCAACAAACATAAAAGTTCAAGTTTAAGCGTATATGACGCTTAAACTTGAACAAATTTCTGTAGATCATATAAAATATTTGTCCCATACTGGAATCGAACCCACAATACATTGCGTCTGCTAAGATAACTGTTTGGTCATAGTGTATCTACTTATATACTACTTCACCTAATACATCATACACGGTATATAACAACGATACTCCTACGTCATAACACGACATCAAGAATTGTGTAACATCACTTTATTATAGTAACGGTTGCATAAATTGTCTTTGTACCATAGATAGCAAGTACCATAACCATTTACATGGGTTCTGCAGAAAAAAGTTTGCAAGTACCTAGTAAGAAAATGACAAGGTCAAAACATCTGTTCGAATACGTTTCGTTTGATGTCAATTTCCAATTAATACTTTGAATATTTAAAGGGAGTATTTGTTCCGCTCTAAATTATTTCTGGGGTTTCCGACAGCAAATAGATATCGCTTGTTTAATTGTTAGCCGGAGGTATAGCAGTTTGTGAGGAGATATCATCATTCTGTAGGTTCTTTCCTCTCTAAAGATAGTGAAAGAACTAATAGATTTCCAGTAACAACATTTAGACAGGTTTTATGATTACTTGGCTATCAAACTCTATAATTTGATTTATAATAAACTTTAATTAAATCAATACGCCAGTAATAATAGGTATAAAAATATTATTTCCAAATTCTTACAGGATACGGATCTAAATAGTGTTGAGGAATTCCAGGAGACCTATTTTTGAATTACGAATGCGACTTCGAAATCACCGCTGACTAAATAGTCAGCGGTGACTTTGAGATCACGGATTCCTAATCATTCAATTTTTGAAAGAGGATCGCAGAGCTGCGAACATAGATAAAGTACACACACAAATTTAAGAGTTCGATTCCACGCAGAATGTAGCCGCTGCCGGTTATTGCCGGCTTAACCATTATATTTATTATATATATAATATATAGGTATATATATACACACACACATATATATATATATATATATATATATATATATATATATATATATATATAATATATATATATATATAGACTGAAAAATCAACACATCTGCTTCAGACTCTTGTCAATATGTTCTCTAAACAAAACACAGATAACATTTCCACAAGTATGGCTTGATTACGAGTGGTCGAGGGCACTCGTAATGAAATCACATCCGTGACAAGGTAGTCACATAAGTGATATTCAAAAATACGAATTATTGAAATTCGGTGATTATTAGTCACATCGGTGATTTCGAAGTCGCATTCGTAATTCAAAAATAGGTCTCCTGAAACTTAGGCTAAGTTACACAATATCGGCTTCATAATAGTTGAAGGCATGTTTATATATGTAGACGCGGAACAGATACACACACTATGATACAAAAAATAGGGAAACATTAATGCTGTATCAATTTCTTGTATTTGGTTTTATATAGAATATAATTTTCGACTAAGTAAATAATACTGTGAGAGAAACCGCACTAAGCACAGCCTGCATCGCGGTTATATAAAAATTAAATATTATTCTCACTATTATTACCTTGACTGACTTTGATTTGCTAATATGAATAACATATAATATTCCCAGTCATTATACAGGTTACAGGAAAAGTCGTGCTAGATCCGTTAAGGGTGTGGAGTACCCATCATTTGTGACTTATTTCACTATGAAACACCCTACCCTAAACTTAACCCATTTCGAGATATTCGACTTTTAATTTTTTTATTGAAAATTGCCAATTTTTAAGCTTCTAAATTAAATTTCGTTTATTTTGTGCGTCTTATTATTATTATTATTGCATGTTTACATGTGTAACATGCATGCAGATGCTATAGGACATCAATTATTAAAATAGTGTATAAGATAATTGAACAGGCCGTAGTAGACAAGTTAAAGTTAAGAAATGAAAGCAAATATTAAAAAGGTCATTTTTCTCTAAATTTTTAATTCGAGTCAGTAAAATGACATTTCCAGTGTCATGTGTCACAAATCATATTATTTAATATGGTATGTATTACATATTTACAATAAAAAAACGCTTTGATACCTAATAAAATAAAGCATGACTTAATCTATTGATTGCCGACCATCACTATTGTAGTGGGTTGTAGTGGGTCACCCTTTTTTGTATCAGTGACAGTTGGACTTGTCATTTTACTGACTCGAATTAAAAATCGTAGTTTAAGGGATATTACAAAAAAATAGTATGGCAGTTGTTCGGCAGATGATTTAAAAATATCTACGTTTAGAATAGCTATTATTAATCACAATGATATACACAGACATGACATAACTACGCAATCATGACAGCGTACATCCGAAAATGATGTACACTCCGAAATAGACCGTAAAAATTCTCATTGAAAATTAATGGTTAAAGGTTGGGGTATTATTTTCACGTATAGGATGTGTAACTTGTAATTAAATATGTTTATCTAGTTAATTAATTATCTGGGTGGTTTTGATTTCATTAAAGAGGTTTTATTTAGCCAACCTTTCTATGGTACAGAAAAACGTCGTGAAGACGACGTTATTTGAATATATATCTTTAATGAAATGTATTTGGCTGTACTAATTGTATCTGGCTTGTTTTGATGTTTTCAAAAGGTTTCATTTATTCGACGTTTTTCTGGTAAAAGGACACATCGTGAAATTGGCATATTTGCTAAGGGTTTATCAACGTAACTTGAGGTAAGTTATGTAATGGAAATTCGATGGAAATGAATAGGATTTATGATGAAAATTTCATGAATAATAATGATGAAAATAATAGCAGCATCGTGGGGTTGTGGTCTCGAATGATTCGTATACCAAGGATTTGGGACCCGGGGTCAATCCTGCCATATTTGGGTTTTTCGAAATTCATATACATCCTACGATCAAGGAAAATATCGTGAGGCGACCTGCATCTTCACTTGCGAAGATATTCAAAGAAGTATGTAGTTGACCAATCCGCACTGAGCCAGCATGGTTGGCTAAGGTCTAATCGCCCTGATCAGTGCCAGATCCAGGGGGGGGTCATGATCCCCCCTTGAACTGGTTCCAGGATTTAGGTGGACAACTAATTGAACATAATGATTTTATTTATATATTTTGTCATCATACAGATTTTATGTAACTCGCGTCATACCCCTTGACATACCCTTAGCTGTTATGACAAATCATTCACCACGGCTGTGGAATATAATAGACTGCCTTATTTCGTGCGTGATAATGTTTCTCTGGATGTCTTTAAGAGAAGATAGGCAATATGTACGTGTATGTGTACAGGTTATTATGTGTTAAGTTTCTCAAGTGTACAATAAAGAATAAATATTTTTAAGTACAGTATTTACGTACATTTATAAAATACCTAATTTTTATTTTGACCACCACTATGTGACCCCCCCCCCCCCCTGGCGCCAAAGCTGGATCCGCCCTTGTCTCTGATATATGATAAAATCAAAAATCAAAATAATCTTTATTCAACATAGACTTTTACAGGCACTTATTGACGTCAAAACAAACAAAACACAAAAAAAAAGAAAAGCTTAAAAAAAATAACAAAAACCTTGTGCGTACGTACGAACAAGGAAATAATCGGGTGGGGCTGTGCCGGGGCACACGGCCGTTGGGTTTAACGTGAAACGTCTATGTTAGGGAATCGGTTTTAAAGTAAAAGATTGAAATAAAAACAAGATTGATGGTGTTTTAAGTATTTTAATAAAAAACTTAATGCCACAACAGCGAGCTGACTATATAAGTGAAATATTCACACCACATTTTTGTTTCTAAGACTAATAGTTTTTTAATTATTAAGGTACGATGATATAGACCTTTTCGTTACGGTCCACTTTTTAAACCTGGTACCCGTATGTTTCGGCGCGATTTTAAAGACGTTTCACGTCAAAAATATATATTGACTCTACACCTGTTCGGAAATTGGAAGAGCCTTCTCGAGAAGAACAGGCAAGAAACTCTGAAGGTCTATTTTTTATCTCCTCTTTTCAATTTTAATAATTATAATATTTATATAGGGTCTTGCCCCTTGGTGATCTGTGATGGTGACTTGCAGCTGGACTCGCGATCATCGAAGATACGTTCAGAGATGTTCAACAACGTTAATAATAATAAAATTATAATCTTAACATAAAATAAAAACATTTTCATAAATATCTGTCATTTTACATTTTATTAGATACAATTAAAATCATATTACAATTTTCGTTTTTTTTTTAAATTTAAACTGAGCATTACAATTGTATAACATTCACAAGATTAACTTATTTTAAAATCTTAATTTATCACTTACTGATTAAATATTTTACATATATAAGTACAAGAGAAACTTTTTGTTTGATACATTGTTTTAGCAATCTACCACGAGTTAACATGCTAATGAGAAATCCTGTGAATAATTTCTGAATTTCCAAATTATCCTGGAGATAAAATATTGTACCTATGTAATGTAACTATACAATAAAATTGAGTTTTAAAACATTTAATATAATCAATTGTATAATAAAACTATAGTTAATGTTATTGTTATCTATACTAATATTATAAAGAAGTAAAGTTTGTGTGTTTGTATATTTGTATATTTGTTAAATTGTAAGGGGTAATCTCAGGATCTACTGAACCGATTTTAAAAATTCTTTCAGCAATAGAAGGCCACGTTATTGCTGAGTGTCATAGGTTATATAAAAAACCGAAAAATAAAAAGGTTTTTACGTGGTAGTCCGTTTTGCAAAGTGAATCGGAGAAAAAAACAGGCAGCGGACGGCGCGCGATGGCTTCGGGTTTAATTCGGATCGCGTTCGTGCTCGCTTCGGGGATTATTAATATTATGCCCAACGAAAGTGGGCACGGGTCAGCTAGTTGTTAATATAATTACAAATATATATAATATATAAACAGTTTAATTTAATTAATATTACGATTTCTTATTAATCTTATTTCTAAGATTCCCATTGCTTCAGGGATATAATCTGTTTTCAGTCAGACGATGTCGAAGAGTTGTGGGATCAACAGATTTTATCATTTTATTTACAGCCATCAAATTGGTATTAATCCATGTTCGTTCCTGTTTGTTAAATTTCATTCTATTAAAAATAGCAGAACAACCATTCAACTATTAAAAAGGCACAACAAAGGAAAATGAATCATGAATAAAACGATTTATTATATAATATTTTTGGAATTTCGGTATGAATTAAGCAAAAAATGTATGAATAATATTTGCTAGTGAAATGAGTTCTTCACTAACTGAAATAAAATCAACAAATTACAGTAATACAGATACAATGAAGACACCTAAATGATCAGATATACAAGGTTTAATGTAAGGATGAGCGTTCTAAAGGCAAATTGTTTTTAGGAATCGTGTTTTTGTTTCGCGACGATAGAACCGTTTTACGATTGGAACCGTTTTTGGATTGTCTGACGACAGTTTGTACTTTATGTCTAAGTAACTACAGTCTAAAACACAATGATAAGGTAATGTATACTAAGTTCGTTTTTAGGTCATAACATAAAATTTTAATTGGACTCGTCGAACATTGATTTTTGAACAGGTTTTTAGATTCGACTTTCGTTATCTTCGTTCGATAGTCGTAATCATACAAGTGAAAATCAGTTGCAAGTGAGAACCGATTAGAGAACTAGTTTTCGTTATTGAATAAAACGCTGTCGATTCGTCGTCGATAAATTTGAGTAGCCTACCTACATTCCGATTTACATGACTGTGTTACACGTAATCTATCTTTAGCCTCAGCTTCAAAACTATGCACGTATGTACACATGGTCCATTCGTCCAATTACATACAGCCTAGTTGATTATCTTAACATTTTACATATACCTATAGTTTAAAACATATTTATTTGACAATATATAATAATTGGTTGGATAACCATTTTTCCATGGATTTGTATTTCTCAGTAATACTTTATGCAAGAAAAAATAAAACAAGAAAATATCGAATGCAAATTTATGTAAATGAAAAAATTCTTTTTATTCTTCAAATAGGATTTTTATAATAACTTTTGCACTCAAAATTCGCAGTGTAAGAGCAATGAATTTTGCAATGACAACGATGCATACTTTTTGGTTTATATGTGAACCAAAAGGCACCACTTGAAATTTCTGGATACGGAACTGGAATTTTTTATTTGCTTGGCATCTGAAGTCTTTGCAATCTAAGAAACCCGTTTTGAGATAGGTAGGCCACTTGAAATTTCTGGATACGGACCTCGAATTTTTTATTTGCTTGGCATCTGAAGTCTTTGCAATCTAAGAAACCCGTTTTGAGATAGGTAGGCCACTTGAAATTTCTGGATACGGACCTCGAATTTTTTATTTGCTTGGAATCTGAAGTCTTCGCAATCTAAGAAACCCGTTTTGAGATAGGTATGTCATCGTCATACTTTATCTGTATATGATATTTTGACAGTTATCTATGGAGCTAACACCTGTCAAAACAAAATTGAGGATTTAGATGACTAACTGCATGGAAGAGACATAGTTACAACTTTACGTCTTATATCTGGACAAGCATATTTATTGAATGGAATATTAAATAAATATGCTTGTATGATGCGAAAAGTATATTCTCCTAATTGTAACATTTGTAATAAAGTGGAAGATGTATATCATATTATAATGGAATGTAGTCGAACTACTGAGCTTAGAAGCAAATTATATATGGGCAAATATATGACATTGGGACTTGTATTGTGTATTATTGCATCCAGGTAGTGAAGAAGCAAAGATATTATATCAATTTGTTCAGTTAGCTGTTAAGAATAGAAGTAAGTTGTTGATTAGTTTTGTTACTAGAATCATAGGGGTCTCATGTCTATAATAAAACCCTTAACAAAAAGAAAACTAACGATATTTTAAGATAATGGGACATGAACTAATTCTGGAGCGTACATGATATAAGCATCAATGACCAGTCCCAATTATGAACGTCATCGCTTTACACATATTTTATTTAATGAATGAAGGAAGATTAGCAAAAGAGATACACAAGGTAAGAATGATAGGACGAATCGGTGCAGGTCCTGGTGGACATATCTCGGTCAAATCGAAGATGTCCTAAAGAAAGGCCGGGTCAAGAGTACTCGCAACCGACGAGCATGCATGAAGACGCTCATGAAAGTGGAGGAAGCAAGAGAAGTGTGCCAGGATCGTAGCAAGTGGAGAGAGGTGGTCTCTGCCTACCCCATTGGGAACAAGGCGTGACATATATGTATGCATGTATGCATGTATATATTTTAGGGAACTCCACGACCCCACACAGAATAAGCGAATAGCAATTGATTCCGATACTCTATCGAGCAATTGTGTAACATATTAATTAAACCACAAAGCACAGTTTTGTGCCAATGTCATAACACAATGTATACTAAACTTTATTGAGGATAACAGTTATATTAGTTTTTGTTTAACAAAACAAGTTTGTCAAAGATAGGAGCAATTAAAATAATGTAGATGCATAATCTGCACCCTCGGCTTAGACAATAAGGTCTGTTTCACCAATTTGCCTTTGACAGGTATAAATCAAGTGTCAAAAATACTTTTATAACAATAACTTATACTCTAATAACAATGCTTAGGTTTAATTCCGCACCGCCCACCGCTCTGAAGGGCGGGCGCTTTAGTTCAAAGCCGATAAGGTCCCAGGCCTTCTGCCCGACTAAAGGCTTGTAGGTAGTTGTTGGCTTGTGTTTAATTGGTAGACTAGCCTTCTGCTAGAGTCCAACATAACCACACGCTGTAGACCGGGCGCGGGTTGTATCCGGTGTAAGGTCGTCCGAGAACCAAGGGGTTATTAAGATGACTACAATAGTAGCGCACCCCTTGTACGAGCCTATGCTAAGGACGTACATTGATGTCAGGATGTCACTTATATATTGTATATTGTCAATTTGTTGTGGAGAAAGCAGGAGTTTAATTAGAGGCACGTGGTTGTCATTAGCGTTTAATTTGCAGACTGATGTCACAATACGAGCAACTTAGGTAAATGCATACATTAACATTTTGTGTAGCACACGTACGCTTACATGCATAGTTATAAATGTGCGGGTTAGCCCGTACACCCCTTATGAGCATTTTCTCAATTAAGGTTTATCTATACTAATATTATAAAGAAGTAAAGTTTGTGTGTTTGTATATTTGTCAAATTGTAAGGGGTAATCTCGGGATCTACTGAACCGATTTTAAAAATTCTTTCACCAATAGAAAGCCACATTATTGCTGAGTGTCATCATCATCATCATCAGCGGACGGCGCGCGATGGCTTCGGGTTTAATTCAGTTCGCTTTCGTGCTCGCTTCGGGGATTATTAATATTATGCCCAACGAAGTGGGCGCGGGTCAGCTAGTTTTTAATAAGTCAATAGTTACGTTAACGAATATTTTGATCATAGTATTTATTAATGAAATTATAGCTTTTATAGTTATAATGTGAGCTTGTTCAAACTTGTAAAGGAAGTTGGGTTTAAACTATATATCTGACGCCAGCTTCTAATAGGGTAGACGACTACAACTGATTATGGCCCTTTTTATATTATAATTATCTGATTTGAGCAATTTATATCTAATGAAAGTATGTCAATATAGAAATTTCAGTTTAATTATTAATTTATATTGTTTTTAGACTTCTAAAAAATGAGCAATTATTATTTACGTAAGTCTAATGAAACGAACACATTTCTAGCATTCTCATATTAAATGAAACATTTTTTTATATAGAAAGTATACCTATAAACGTACAAATAACAAAGTTATTTTAAAATTTGTTTATACGCTCATACAAATTAGGCAAGTTTACTTAGTTATGACGTCACGATTGCAGTGTTTTTAGTATGGAGCGTTTTTGAGCGACCCACGACAGCGCCGCAAACATGTCGATGTATCTTCAAAAGTAATAGGTGCAGGTGTACTGTTGGTTCTACAATATTTCTTACTTGAAACAGTACTCTTATTATATATAGAATTTAAAAAATTGTCGTCTACCCAATTAACGACTTTATAAAAATACAGAGATAAAAAATAGCCATTGCTGGTTCCTTCCAGTAGCAAACCAATGGCGAAGCAATGACGAATGGCGTAATTGTAAAAATCCTATTTGAAGAATACATATTTGATTTTAATTTCGATAATAAGTATATTTTAAAGACTTTTTAGATTATTTCCGTAACGAACGTCACAACGGCGTTGTAAATCAGAAAATGGAATTTATTATTTTTGTCTCAAAATAGACTTAAGCCCTCAGATGTTTGCTCTTGTTCCTGTTAATATTCATTTACTTATTAAAATACCACTAAAGCTTAGTTCCTTGATTAAAAGCACAAAGGAAACGACAGATACCAATGCGTATTTAATTTTCTTAATAACAGTCTCAGTATACATTAGAATAATTAAAACAACAATATCCAATGACGAATTGACTCTTATTACTATTATTATACTATTATTTGTATAACAATATTAAAAAATCTCGATCAACATCTTAAGAGGCTCTCGCTTGATGGATGGATCAAGGGTTGGATATACAGAAAGAAGCGGTGATTCTGGACGGCACGTATTGTCCGGAGGTTCCTCTCTCTGCAGGCCTAACCACGGTGATGAGATGGTGATACGATAAAACAACACTGGCAATAAACTTAGGGAAAGTTTGACGTAAACTTAAAGCTATATGGATTATACCTATATATATATATATATATATATATATGACACTTTCATGGACTATAATTTGCAAAATAAGTGGAACTATTGATATTATATGTTAAGAAGTAGTTTGTTATTCTTATAAAATAGTTCAATAATAATATTATCAAAAAAAAATATTTGTGCGTTATAGCGACTGCATAGCTGCATGTATTGAGATAACGGCACGTATTAAGAGGCAGCTATGTAGTCGCTACATGCGTCTTAGGTAGGTCACAACAGACATAGTAAAATTACAATAATTCTTCGGACTTTCTGTTAAATATACAAATTTCGTATAAAAAAAAACATTAAACTAAGTATTGAAGTATTATTTTTAACATAAATTAGGCTATGAGAATCAAAACAATAACTCAAAACCCGGCGCTTCCGGGTTCGTTAGGGCCAGGTCAAAAAGAGTCGACACAAGTTGAACGCGCCGTCTCACTCGTTCAATATCGCCGTGTAGTGGAAGGTAAGAATATTTTTTTCTTTTTTTATGTATTATGGACAGGCATTTGGCCTCAATCTCACCTGATGGTAAGTGACGATGAGGCCGAAGATGGTCCATGCCTATCCAGATAGTGCCTATTCACTCTTGCCTTGAAAAGGCCCAGATTGTATTTATCAGGGAAAATATCCGGCGGGAGGGAATTCCACTCCTTTGCTGTGCGCATTATAAAAGTAGAAGCGGAACGCTTAGTGCGTATAGGTGGTATATCAACAACATAAGGGTGGAAGTCCAACCGGCGTCTAGTTCCCCTGCGGTGGAATGGGGATGCTGAAATCAAATTGTGCAATTCCATCGCACACTCTCCGAAATGCATCCGATAAAATATGACCATAGAGGCTACCTTGCGTCGGTGATCGAGGCTCTGCAGTTTAGCCTCTACTACGAGTAGATGTGAGTCACCAATGAGCCTCCTAGTACGTTTCTCGATTGAGTCCAAGGCAGCCAGTTGGTATTTGGCAGAGCCGTCCCAAAGATGACAGCAGTATTCCATACACGATCGGACTTGAGCTTGGTAAAGGTTTAGAAGCTGCCCTGGTGTGAAATACCGCCTAACCTTGGAGAGGATACCAAGTTTCTTAGCTGCAGTCTTTGCCAAGGACTCAATGTATTGGCCAAAGTTTAAGTTGGACGAGATTATGTCCATATCAAGAAGCACGAGATGATCACTGATGGGAACGGACACATTACGGAGTGTCCGAGTCAGAAGTAAAGGACTCCGCTTCGCGGTAAACAAACACGCCTGGGTTTTAGTGGTGTTAAACTCAATTAGATTAGTGTCACCCCAATTTGAGACCGCCTCAAGGGCCAAGTTCAAACGGTCAATCACCGACCTTCGACAAGACCGAATCTCTTCACTCTTGGCCTTTCCACTGGACAAGTACCTTTCAACGACCGTGCCATCATCTGCATACCCAAGGGTACCGGGTATAAGCAGATTGTCGATATGTAGCAAGAAAAGAGTCGCTGAAAGGACAGAACCCTGAGGAACTCCGGCGTCAATAGCCTTCGGATCCGATGAGTAGCCATCAAGGACCACTCGTATCGATCTTTCGCTCAGAAAGTCCTTGATCCAGTTGCAAAGACCAAAGAGGAATACCATGGCAAGGAAGCTTACTTAATAGGCTAGCTAGCTAGAATCTACCCGGTACATGGCGGTACCGGGTATATGTTTGACGAGAAAAGTGTGGAGGTAGGAAAAAAATTTTGGACGATTTAAAAGAGCTTTCTATAAAGTCATATTTGAATAAAGTTGATGTTGATTTTGATTTTTTGGATTTGTTAGCGCGGGTCTCATTACCCGCGCTAACAAATCCAGTCGGGCGGGTCGATTAAAAAGTTTCTCGAACGGCACTAATAATAATTAAATGAATTTCTGGAGCTTGTCTGAGCAAAATACATAAATACGCTATGGGTTGGTGGCGTGATTCATGGTAGCGTGATTCATGGTGGCGTGTTGTTGTAAATTGGTCCTGCTGTCTTTAACAGATATAAAGGGCATAATTTCAAAATATTATTTTAAACTCACATATATTTCATACAACATAAGTCATTGTTTCTTTACAAACGGGATTTTTCTTATAACCTCACATACAATACAATAATTTTTATCCTGTGAGCAGTGCACAAACATAAACTATATTTATGCACATCTGTCACCGCGTACATTCACATACGAGTAGTATTCCCAAGTTGCAATAACTTTCTGCATAGTACACAAAACGTGTCTTTTTTCTTGTTAAAGTAACACATGCGATTTTGACGTACATTATACATATTTGCCATTATCATTCGATTAGTAAAAGTTTGAAATAGGTCATAAAATAAAATACTTATTTATTCTATGAAAATCAAAAAGATAATTGAAAAGTATTTGTAATTTGACATTGAGACGTAGTGTTAAGATTTATCAATCACAATGTAACCCTTATACGATTATTTATTTTAACACGCTGTATCTATTTATACATTTTAAAATACATAATGTACTATCCGTATATACTTCGAATTACAATTTCGACACCAATTTAAAGATACGACTAAAGCTCAGACGCCTAGAGAATGCGTTTTGGACAGGTCGTGTCCGGAGAATAATTAAAGTTTATTTTCGAGAATCATTTAGTTAGAATAGCTCAAAATTGAACCTTAATTTATACGAGCAAAATGCTAAAAGTACCTGTCAGAAACGCATTCTTTCAGCTGTCAGACTGTTATGTAATAAAATGTATTTACAAGAAATGCTGTAAAACGTTTTCGTGTTTCTCTTGTACCAGCCTTCCTCACGGAACCGAAGACTTGGCCCTGTAACAAACCTTACATTAGTTCCTCTACTTAACCTTTCAGATCTTGAGATCGCTGCGATGTTATTTGTAGTGCGCTACCTCGAAAGCATGTAACCTGTACACCTCTTTAAGGACTTATAACAGACGCCTCTATGATGGCCTCGAAAAGGTTAGGCTCCATACATCATTTCCCTGCTCTTATCCCACACTAAGTGGGGTCGGCTCAACAGGTTTCCTTTCGTTTCGTTTCGTCTATATCAACACAATGGTATAAAATGTTATATTGCAAATATATCTTATATATAAAATTCTCGTGTCACAATGTTCCTTCCCGCACTCCTCCAAAACGGCTTGACCGATTCTTATGAAATTTTGTGAGCATATTGAGTAGGTCTGAGAATCGGCCAACATCTATTTTTCATACCCCTTAGTGATAAGGGTTGTCCAACCTTTACATTTTTTCTAGAAATTACTTTAAAATTATTCATATGGCAAAACAACGTATGCCGGGTCAGCTTTTTTTTTTTAATACTACAACGGTAGCAAAAAGGCTTACGGCCTGCCTGATGGTAAGCAGTCACCGTCGCCTATGGACGCTTGCAACACTAGGGGCATCACAAACGCTTTGCCGACCTTTTTAAAAACCTATTTACTCCCTTTTTGAAGAACCCCATACTGTAATCCCTCGGGAAAGCCTCAGCAGGGAGCTCGTTCCACAATCGGAGCGTGCGCGGAAGGAAATTACTATTAAGCTAGTGATATATATATAGGGCACGATATATGTATTTACTAATATTATAAACATGAATGTTTGTATGGATGGATGTTTGTTACTCCTTCACATAAAAACTATTGAATGGATTTTAATGAAACTTTACAATAATATAGTGTAGAAGATATGAAAAATAATATGTCTACGGAGGGTATAAAAGCGAGTGCAAACTATTGACCCGGGCATTGCTGTACGTCATTTTTGCGTGTTGCCGCTAACGAAAAACAGATGGCGCTACGTGTGCTATGTAGCATTCGAATGTTCGACAGAAGCCGAATTAATCCGAGCGCTCTCGAGCTCAGAGGTTTCGTGGCGACTGCCAGTCTCATTTACTTAGTCGACGAGTGAACACATGTTTTTCAAATTACCCTCTATAGTTTTCTATTAAGTATTAGTTTTCTAAAAAGTTACACGTCATTCTCTTAATAATAGCTTATACATCAGAATAACATATAGAATACCATTGATAAGAACATTTGTCACACAAATATAAGCTACTTTAAATACTAATCCTGCGCAGACAATATCGAAAGCACCAGATAGTGAATCACAAAATTGTGCAACATAAACTTATGCACAGTTAACGCAATTTAATGTTTTTAATGACTACAATAAAGTCTTTTCTATAAAGAAAGCCTAAACAGTGTTGTATAACTTTCATGAATAATTCAACCTTCAACTTACACTAAACAGCTGTGGAAAATAACACAAACTTTGATTTCTCAGGAACTATTGAAGGTAACACACAATTGCTTTTATTTTATGTTGTTATTGGGATATTGTTATTGATGGAGTGTATATTGAATATGACAGGCCTCCAAGTCGTCCTACTTTTCCTACTTTTCCTACTTTTTAGTAGGAAAGTAGGAAAAGTCCTACTTTTTACACATTTGTCCTACTTTCCTACTTTTCTCTAAAAATTGAGTTGAATTTGCGATAATTTATTACACTTATTATTAATTTTTACATAATTATGTCAATATTTCCCAATGAGAAGTTGTTTTTTTCCTAAAAATTGACTGACTAAGATCCTTTTCTTTTTATGGGAATAAAATAATTGATTAAATGTATTAATGTAACTATCTGTATGCAATAAAGTATTATAATAAAATAATAATAATGGGCTTTGCCCCGCTGCCGGCGGCACACAGGTTTAAGTTTTTTATAATATTTATGTTTTATATCTATATGTATTGTAAAAAAATTAATTTTAATATTGTACTTTAAATAAATGAATAATAATAAATGATTTTTATCAATTTATAAGTTCCAATAGTATTATATCTAATCAACCGTGACAACAATTTTTTTCAAAGACATGGCAATACATTGTGATACAAAATAAAAATAGTGATTATTATCAGTGCTTACTATTTTGACATGTCTCTTAGATTTCCCAGTGAAGTAAACTGAGGGGAAATCCATGCTCCTGCCTGCTTTAACGCAGGTTGTGGCAGCATTTTCTTTCCAGGTTCAGGATATATTAATAGTTTACCCAAAATTTATATTAGGCCTACTAATTCATGCGTTTTTTGAGATCTTCAATTGATGTTCACATTGTTAGGAAATAGTTGCAGACATGTTCTAATTTAGATAATTATTAGTCTTAAGTGATAGAAAATGTCTACAATAATTTCCTAATCAATTCATGTTTTTCAGATTTTTTTTCTGTAATTGGTGATAGTTGAATGTTTTTGAAGAAAAGTATTTTTTTATGTAGAGTGTAGTGCAGTGAACATGCCTAACAAAACATAATTTAAAGATTAATGGTTAAAGAAGAAGGTCTCAAACGGCCAAATTATTGAACAGTGGTGTGTAAAACGATCAAGATATGAAGTATTTTGTCGTTTATGTAAGAAGGTTGTGAGATGTGATAACCGTGGGCTGAGTCGGTTGCTAACTCACTCAGAAACTAAAGTCCACTCTTCATTTGTTAAAGACGTGTTAGCTGGAACACAAATGATTTTAGTAAGTCAAACCAAAACCTTAAATGAAGCAGATAATACCGTAGCTACTATTTCCTGTTGGACAGCAAAAGAAGAAGTCATAAAGGCAGAGCTCTTGTGGAGCCTCAAGTCAGTTAGTAGTGATTATTCATATAACTCAGCAGATGATACTCCAAAGTTGTTTAAAGAAATGTTCCCTGACAGCACTATAGCTTCCAGGTTTTCTATGTCCCACTCAAAATTATCTTACATGATAACAGAAGCAACTGGACCCTATTTTTGAGGCCTTATTGTCTGATATAATAAAGTCCTCATCTCCATATTCCATTTCTTTTGATGAGTTGACCAATAGAGAAGTAAAAAAACAGCTCAATCTGAAAATAAGATACTGGTCCAGCATTAAAAAAGAAGTTGTCGTCCATCATCTTGACACACATCTAATGGGACAGGCAAAAGCCAACACTATCTCGGAAAAAATTATTCAAACAATTAATGATGCTCAAATCCCACTAGCAGACTTTATTGCATTAGGCAGTGATGGGCTCAATGCACAACAAAGCAGTTTTCCAAATGGTGACTGAAGTGAAGAAATCTCAGGACCTACCTCCTCTTCTCAATTTCGGGTTTTGTAAATTACATTCCGTCCACAATGCTTTTTCCAAAGCTCTACATGAATTTGGAGACGATATAGTAGACTTAATAGTTGACTTACACTATTTTTTCAAACTTTCCCCTGTCAGGGTCGAAGAACTAAAAGAACTACAAGATGAACTTGGTTTCAAAAATCAAAAGTTTCTAAAACATGTGCCAAGCAGATGGCTTACTTTAGGACCTGCTTTGGAAAGATTGCTGAGCCCAGTGGTCAGTGGCTGAAAAATATTTTATGAAAACTCTTCCTGTAAGAGATAAGAAAATAACTGAAAATGGATGTTACAACCGAATAATAAAATTCTTTAAAATCCCCCACACAACTCTGTCCATGATCCATTTTCTGATTACTGTATCGAATCTATTGCAACCATTTCTAAAACTTTTCCAAAAGGAAGAACCTCTTATCCACCTACTGTTTGATCAAATGGTCAGTGTTATTAAGAACTTGCTTGGACGTTTTATCAGAATAAAAAATTTAAAAGAAATGAGCATTGAAGATTTGAAGAGCCTGCAATTCCCAAATTTTGAAATTGAACTCTCTGACAAAGATATAGATATTGGAGAAAACACTAGGAAATTAGTTGGTAAACTGAAGGCAGAATAACAGTCAAGTTTGATTGTGGGTATGCGTAAATTTTTGAGGTGTGTAACTTTGAAGTTGTTGGAAAAAGTACCAACCAATGGTACAATCCGAGAAGCACGATGTCTGAAGGCCCAAAATAGGTGTGAATCTTGGACTCTTGCATCTGTGAAGAACCTTGCAGCCAGTGTTGAATTAAAAGAATCCCTAAATGTAGATATAGTAAGTGATGAATGGAAAGTTCTTCAGTGTGAAAATATTCCACAAGACTGGTATAGTTATGAAATTGATGGAAATATAATGCAAAAGAGGATTGATCAATACTATAGTGAAATTTTTGCTTTAAAAAATTATCTTGGCCAAGAAAAGTATCCTGAACTAAATAAATTAGTAAAAGCAGTTTTGGTTATTCCGCACGGTAATGCTGATGTAGAACGAGGATTTTCTCTAACTTCAAACTTTTTAACTAGTACAAGAACTTCTCTTTCAGCAGCCTCGATCAGTGCTTTGCAATCTACAAAGGATGGCTTAAAAAAGTTTGACAATAAATGTCACTTAGTCCCTATCACAAAAAAATTCATTGATAAAGGTGCTAGAGCCTACAGATCTTACGTAGAGAGAATAGAAGAAGAAAAGAGAGTGGAAGCAGAAATAAAAAACAAAAGGAAGAAGAAAAACAGAATAGAAAGAAAAAGAAGATTTGGCAAGAGAGAAAGCTGAATTTGAAAAGAAAAGTAGAAAAACTAAAGAAGTGATATTGAAAGAAAAAACTCTAGGAAAGAAAGAGGATGAAGCTGCGACAGAGATGGATACTTACAAGACACTAGTAGACAAAGCAAATGAAAGAATTAAAAATGCATTAAAGAACCAGGATTTAAAAGGCGTTAAAATAGGACAAAGGCCTTAAAACATCCCCATACCAAATTACATCGAAAATGGTTTGGCTGTTGCCGTCGCAGTTTCCCGCGGGAAAGAGATATTTTATCGCGGTAAAAAGTATCCTATGTCCATTTCCGGGGTTCAAACTATATTCGTGCCAAATTTCATCAAAATCGGTTCAGTAGTTTCGGCGTGAAAGCCGGACAGACAGAGTTACTTTCGCATTTATAATATTAGTAATGGCTAAACACTATTTAACATTTTTTAAATCCTTCATTAACGTTTTACGGTATTTCCTTATTCCTATACTATTTGATAGACTATTGAGTATTTATTATTTAGTTTTTAGGGTTCCGTATGTCCGAATACAAAAAATGGAACCCTTATTATATCAATTGTGTGTCCGTCTAGCGTCTGTCCGTCGCTTCCAGTCAATTATTTCCGAATCTACAAAACCAATTAAGATGAAATTTGGTACACATATAATAATTTTTTAGATAATAATTTTTTACTTATAGATAATACGAAAAATAATAAGAAGTCCATGATATTAAAATAACATTGTAAATAACTCAATTTTGTTTAAAATGTTGTATAGATAATGGTACGAAACCCTCCGTGCGCGAGTCTGACTTGCACTTGGTCGGTTTTTAATATGTCATTTCATTGTTTCAGCACAAAAAGATTGATTTTATGTCAAATTAGGTCCTACTTTTCAGTAAAAAAGTCCTACTTTTTGCTAAAAAAATCCTACTTTTCCTACTTTTTTGGGGTCAAAAACCACTTGGGGGCCTGATATGAACAACTGGCTTAACTAAATAGCATAGCTAGATTACGTAGCTTTTTTTATATGATAGGGGGTGAAAATAGCTAGATAAAGTCTTGATTTACACTGGCCTTTATCTCACACAAAAAGACTTCAAATTATATAAACTGAACAATTACCCACAGACAGACTAATTAGCAGAATTGTAAGAGTCGCAACATAGTGACTGAAAATTACTTTCAAGATGTGAGCAACGCACTCACTCTACTGTCCTACAAACCGAGGATGTCGTGCACCAAAAATTTCAAAAATTTAACAGTAATTTAAAGAATGCAATAAAACGAAATGTACATAAATATAAGATTCAAACACTGTATGTCTCATACTAACAACATATCATGTTGTATACATCATTCAGTGATCAATGTAGGTTATTGTTACTTCAATTAGTATTGTATTCAAAGTGCATTTAGCACAAATATCTGTAGTTATTCACAATAAATTATAATGTTAATACTACAAAACCCGCTAATGGTAAGCGATTACCGTCGCTCATGGACACCAGATGAGTAACAGATGCGTATTTTTTACCTCAGGACAGGCAAGACTAAGATCCTTCTTGCTACCACTGCAACCAAGTAGCACGGCGGTTATGTCAGACTCCAGACTGATCGAGGTTGCTAGCTTATTACATGGAAATACGCTTAGAATTGTAATCTATTGTTCTGCCTTTGTACGTAAAAAAATGCAGCATAGCGATATAGGTACATAAAATTAAAACGTTTCTATTAAACCCCTTTATTTGGAATATTTCCCGGAAACTTGATGGATACTGAACAATGATTAAGAGACAAATACTTTCACCACTGAAACATCTCAAAATAGACCCACCTCGAAACCTGAGCACTAACTAGTCGGCTTCGGAGGCTGATTTAGGCAGCAACAAAAACACAGATATAAAAGCAATATCGAACATTACTAAACTACTATAAATAGAACCATTACCGAATATTTTTAGATCAAATGAGAATTATTTTAGAGATAGTGAGGATTGAGAAACTCACGTGGTCTGGCCGTCGGAATGAGAAGCATTTGGCATAGGCCACTTGTTGAAGTGTGCCCGCCACACCATCTGCCCGAAGGTCATCCTGAACTGCCGTGACATAGAGCAGTACAAGACAAAGTTGATAGCCCCGTTCAGCAAAGCCAAAGCATCCATGAGCTCCCCGAACAGATCGTAGCATCGTTTGAAGAAGCAACGCCCCAATAAGCCACTCAGCAAACCGAGAATGCCCTGAGGCAGCTCCGTGACGAGGAACAAAAGAAGAACAGCTATAAGCATCTTCGTCGTTCTATTTGTTCTCCTCTCGGCCTTGCATTGGCGTTTTATCTGTTTTCCGTTGGTAGGGCACGCATTGTAAACACGTACTTTCTTTTGATGCTGATTTGCGCTGTATACTTCCCGGACTAGCCAGAGGCTGATGACTGTTAATATGCAACAAGGCAGCAGCTTTATAAGGACAGCATGCACCCAAAAGTTGATCTGGTAAAGCTCCCCTTCTTGGTCGGCATCGACGTGATACAATATTACTGGACCATTCGATTCCAAAACAATCGTTGTATGGATGTCAAAAACCTGGGAACAAAATAATTGAAATATTTATGTCGTGGGGGTAGTTTGTTATACATACTTTTGGTGGTGGTTTAACTAAGGGTCGATGCACAACTGATGCTGGAGTTGCACTACTCAAAAACATTTTTGCTGCTTAGGAGAGTAAATAGGATGTAATCGGTATACTCTGTGACCTCTCCAAGGCTTTTGACTGCGTTAGTCATAAGATACTTTTACATAAACTGAAGCATTATGGTGTCTCTGCGGAGGCAATTTGTATTATTGAGTCTTTTTTATATAATAGGATTCCAAAAGTTGTAATTAACGGAACTCAGTCTGTTGGGGCTCCTATAATTATGGGTTCACCTCAGGGATCGATATTGGGACCATTGCTTTTCTTAATTTATATTAATGATCTTCCTTACTTCACTAATAGCTTGTGCGATGCAGTAATATTTGCAGATGATACTTCATTAATATTTAAGGTTGACAGGGGAGATGCAAATACTGACGTTGTGAATAGTACACTATCTAAAGTATTGCACTGGTTCACAATGACTGACAAAATAACTTATCACTTAACACAAATAAAACTAAATGTGTTAAATTTTCATTGCCTAATGTAAGAACAGTACAATATTGTAAAAATGAATGATGAAACTGTAGAATTCACTGACAGTACAAAATTTTTGGGTATTACACTCGAATCTCGATTGCAATGGGATCCCCATATTGAGACCTTGGCAAGCAGACTTAGTTCTGCTTCATTTGCTATATATAAAGTACGTATAAAAATGTTTTCGTCAAATTTATTTGATGTCTTAACATAGTTAAGTATAACTAGTTACTTTTCTATTATTATGTTTATATGGAAAATATATCGAAAAGTTTCTTCTTGAGATTTGCAATTCAAAAGAATATTATATATTCGTACAATTTCTATATGAAATTTTAATTTATTATATTGGCATCAACAATGAGAGTTGTTCAACAAAATTCAATAAGATATAAAATTAAGAAATAGTCAAGCGCCATAAAATCATAACATTGGAGATTGAAATTGGTTACGTGGTCGGAATCGCTCAAATATTTATTGCCTTTGAAAGAATAGATACTTAATCAAATTAAACAAACGGATTTCGTTCCTTCGGATTTGTTGATTCAACAAAGGATCTTGAAAATGCAGGTCACGCAGATATTCTGTACTCAAATTATGCTGTTCAAATTGAGAGTTTCTTTGACATTATAGAAACTTTTTTAGACGCAATAAAATGATCCATAAAGAAGTGAAAAAATAAAATAAATCTTCGAATATTAAATTACTATATGACGTTACAATATTTGGGACGTAATTATAAAATAAATCGATTTGAGTTTTTGTTTTTAAATTTGTTTGACTTACGCATCACTTGTTGCTATCGACATTAATCAGTTTTAGGTTTGACAGTTATCCCAGGTAATTTACAATAATTGTGAAACGAACCGGGAACACACGAGTTAAATGCATATATTATATACATATGTTATAGTTATATCTAGAGAAATACATTTTTTTCTTACGAAACGTTATTATTATATGTTAAGGTACATATGATAATCAATAATAATGTCAAGCGAGTGATCAGCTTCTACACAATGGTCCGCTGGTGCGATTCCCACTTGTGAGAGATATCTACAAAAAATTGTTCCAGTGGGGTGTTCTAATGGGTGCATGCGATACTATGTTTGTGACTGCACCCATGACTCAGAATACGAAAGAAAGTGCGGGGTGACGTTCTTAAAAAAAATTCATCATTTTAGCTGAATGTAAATAACTTTTTGGATAACTCATATACATATATTCAATATGTGTTGATAATTCTAATTTATTTTATTTTATACCTTGTGACCGTGCAAATAAATAGCAGACTTCATTCTATTATACGAGCGTATATACGTAAATTTAAAAGTAATAACTTTATGGAACTTTACTAAACAAATAGCAGTTTAAAAGCTGAAACTGCAACTCATCACAGCCACAAGAAAAACACCGTCAACAAGACAACCAAACTCCCCACGAAATCCAACAAAAGAAATCAATTTAATTCGAATATTTGATGGTGACTATAAGTTTCCAAAACAACGTTTAAATATTTATTTATAATATTAAATGCTAGTGAGATTTTATTAAAATTGATTAAAGTAGATTGAATAAATATTAGGTGCTACAGTTATCACAATACTTTTTAATGCTCTAAATTATCAATGTTAAAATTATTCGAGTCAACGAAGAAGATCTTTGAAAAATTAAGTCAATATATGCTTTTTAAAGTGTTTTATAAAACATATTATATAAGTTTATTTATAAAACATATGTGGCTCTGTCTTTTTTTAATATTTTGAGACGTATTGTGTATAGTCTGCAGGTGAAAAAATGGCAACAAAAAGCAATGCACCAACGACAACGTCTGTGCTACAGTTGGGGGATGTTGGTCGTTCTCTACTGTTCTCTACAATAATTTATGAATTTTGTTAAAGTGTATATTTCATTATATGTAGATAAAGTGACCCCATGTAGATTTAGTCACAAGCTTAACTTACCAAAAACGTTGGTATGCAAAGTATAGGTGGAATGATGAAACTGCTCAATATGGCTGCGCTACATCTCCTTTCCGTGCACAGTATGTGGCTTCGCTCGGAGTATCTGAAACAAAAGTATTAATGTCAACTCATCTTGGCATCAATACATTGCTTGTCATGTGAGCAATTTTATACAATAGACCTATAGAGTTGAGACACAAAAACTGACATGAACATGCGCACTGAGAATTCCAATGCAGCATAAACTTTTTTATTAATGTAATATCATCACTACACTACTAAAACAAAGTAGATTTCAGATAAATTAGAATATTGTAGTTTAATCTGTCATGTTAGGTGGAAAGTAATTAAAGATAATATCGTTCATATTGAAACTTTCAAAGTCATGTTGGTGAGCCGTGTTACTGTAATAAAATTTCTATTTGCAAAGCCTTAGATGCTGTCTCGAAGCCAAAATTAAACCCATGTCAAAACAGGGATTTGGTTTAATTTAAGATCTTAGTATGATAGTGCTGGAGTTGTTTATTCACTCGACAAATAAATTTTAGGACTAGAATAAATCACTGATAGTTTCTTTTACTCAACAACTGTCACAGACATATTTCTACTTATATTCAGAATGTTTCAGAACCGGCAAAATCATATTTAGGGTCCTGTATTCATTAGAAGAGAAGAAAAATATGTTAGCGCTACTTTTTTCCTTTTAATTTAAAGTGAAACTTAGGATTTCGTTTCAGTTAAATTATATCTTATGTCATATTTCACATTATTATACACTTCTGGACACATCTATTGGCCCACCTAGCATTTTCAGTTTCGTTTGGTCCTAGCTAAAATTTTATATTATGTCGAGCAAAAAGTTTTTATGCAGTCTTGAACCTGGCACATTCACAATTTCATTCAATAGTCTTTTTTTGAATTTCGAATACAGAATTTAAAGAAACAAAAGACAATTTGGAGCCTGTTTGTTGATGTCAAATAATCGAATACTAAGAAAACTTGATTTTATTGGTTTACTTGGATTTAATTCTTAAAAGTGTGATTGATATCTTTGGTTTTGCAACAAACATTATTTATTCTTAACATTAAGGTAAGGTTCTATCAATAATCTATGGATACTTCACCTGAAGTCGCCGCCCAAGCTGTGGCAACTTATTCAGGCCGGACACAGCCAAAGAAATGTGAGTGCTCAACTTAATTTAAGTCGATCTGCGGTCCGAAATGTTTATCAGAGGTCCCTAGAGACTGGCGGCTTTGTTCGTCGCCAAGGAAGGCCACGATCTCGGGTCACAACTGAAAGGCAGGATCGATTCATCGTGACGACCAGCTTGAGAAATCGTCACCTTACCTCCATTGAGATACAAAACCAATTTCGCGACTTCCACGGAGTATCTGTGAGCGCTCGAACTGTTCGGAGAAGGTTAAAAGAACGCGATTTGGTACCACACAAGCCAGTTAATGGGCCCAAACTAAAGCGAACCCACCGAATAGCGCGCCTTCATTTCGCACGCACTCATTTAAATTGGACACAGTAAGATTGGAGCCGTGTACTCTTTTCTGATGAGTCTAAAATTGTGTTACATGGCAATAATGGAAGGAAGAAGGTCTACCTACGTAAAGGAGAGCGCTTCGCACAATGCTGCTTTGAAGAGAGGGTTGCTTATGGCGGTGGCTCATGGACTGTCTGGGGCGGTATATCCGCGAGCAGCAAAACTCAACTTGAGGTTGTTACAGGACCACGGCTGCCAGCATTAAATGCTGAAAGGTACATTCGTGAGTGCTTAGAACCTCACGTGATATCATATGCGGACTATGTGGGCCCAAATTTCCTTTTTATGCATGATAATGCAAGAGCCCATACGGCCGGCATCGTCAGGGAATATCTTCGGGATGTGAACATCACAGTTATGGAGTGGCCAGCCAGAAGCCCAGACTTGAACCCCATTGAGCACATGTTGGACGAGTTGCCCAGACGATGCAGGAGTTGAAAACTGCCATAGAAGAGGAACGGGAGATGATCCCTCAAAATTTCATAGAGCGGTTGATAAACTCTATGCCTAATCGTATGAGAGCTGTGGTAAATGCCCATGGAGGCAACACGCGTTATTAAATTAAACCTTTATTTGATAAAACATGTTTTTTATTCAAAAATCAATTGCCTTTAACAAGGCGCATACCCGACTTGTTAGGCGTAGTTCCATGTTGTATGGCATTCTAAATTCAAATTTAAAACAATACGATCGAAAAAGATGGTAAAATGTATTAGGTTTACAACTGCATCAATGGTTTTTGTTCAATCTAGCAATCATATTTCGGTAGGAGCCATCGAAACCTAAACTCTAAGGTGGGCCAATAGATGTGTCCAGAAGTGTAGTTATAACAATAATAGATAGAAATGATAAATGATGCTCATTAAATATTACTTGATCTGTAACAACCTATGTGCTAACTAATCCGGCAATACCTTTTAGCTGAACGTAATATCTAATTATAATATAATAATAATATAATCTTAATATATTATCTACACACATAAAGCAAGCCGTGTTAGTCACATCACTTATTATTCGAAAACTGCTGGAGCGAAATGTAATGGAATGACAGAACATTTCGAAGTTTTGTCGGGATATTAATTATTAATGTCTGTAATCTAATTAGGGTAATCCAAAACTAAGAAGCAATTATAAAATTCATTGTTGGTTTATCTGACTACTGCCCACCTAGGGCGCAACGTTATGGCGGTAGAATCGCAAAAGCGCACCCCGCCATGTGGCCCGCATGGGCCTAGAGAACTCAGGGGGGTTTTAGTAGGGAGGCCAGTCCTGTCTGGCCGGTGATAACAATTAGTACATTCAAACGTTTTCGAATACGAGGGGTACATGAACAAGTTCTCATTAGTCACATGAAAACGAAAATATACAACTAAGAATAAGGATAGAATCACCCAATAGTATATAGCAAAATAACATATTAATTTTCACCAGACTATGGCTTACGAGTTCAATTTAGTAATGAAACCCTGGCGAAAAGGAAAACGAAAAAGAAGCAGAAAGGAAAACGAGCTTTTAGCGTTCTCATATATAACGTTTTCCTTTTAAGCAAATTCAAAAAGGAAAGGTATTCAATTCTTGTGTTATTTTTTTCTTGTATGTTTGTCACATGATTTCTTCATTATTCTTTATATTAGATTTCTTAATTATGGGCGATTTTCATAATTGTATAACTGGTATGATCACATGGAAGTATTGTTAATAGCATAGATAGTTACGAGCCTCGCTAATGAGGAGTCCGAGAGAACTTTCCAGTTTTTATAAAAACAAATAGGTCTCCACAAGGTCCTGCTATACCTATCTGTTTACTGGGACTTGACCCCACTCCAGTTCACCAGATATTTTTTTTACGATTTTTTTTTAAACAGTTCTGTTACATAAGTTTATAGTTTACAAAGCTAGTTCTATTTTTTTACATTACTGTGTAATATTAAATTTTACGTAAATTCTAATAACACTGGGAAATAATTACATATAGGATTACTTGTTTAAACTTGTCACATTAATCACAGTAAATACATAAATTTTTTTTATATATTTATGGCATAGCTTCTTAGAGCTTCTAATATTTTTTACATAGTCTTGTCTTGGATATATATAGTCTGAACCTAACTTCATTTACAAGTTTCATTACATCTATAAAAGCTATTGTTTCATTGTGTTATTTGTTATAATCGAAATATTTGGCAACGTTACTATTTATTAATTAAAATTAAACCCAAACATTGTTATTATTTAAGTAATCCTTAACAGTGTAACAACCTTTTTTCATTTGTGTATTTTATATAAATAAATAATAAATCTGTGAATTAGAAAACTTATTTAATTAAATATAGTTCATTCCTTACATTTCAATAAACAATCACGATATAAATTACTTAACCAATAGATGCTTACATATTTCATTTATTAACAATTCTGTAAGACAAGAATAGCAAAAGGGATATATACCCTAATTTGTGGTTAACGGGACTATCAATTATAATCCTGTTGTAAATTATTACTAACAAGGGGAGAGCATGATGCGGAAAATTCACTTAGGGATGAGACTCCTTGTGGTAGCACTTTCCCATAAGGGTATGCAAACCCTAAAGGATTATTTCAGAATGGCTAGTAGTTTTGGAGAAATAAGCCTTTGAAACTCCACGTGTAACTTTATATCACTATTATGAAAACAGTTCATTAAAAAAGAAGTTTTAAAATATAGTCGAATGCGGGAATCGGGCCCTGACCGTCCATGTGGTAGGCTAAGCCGCCGCTGATTAAAACATTTTTAACGTTCGTGCTAAAGATGTAAATAGACTAATATGTATACAGTTACGCATCGAGATTTAATGGCTTATTTATTCAAAACTACTGGCCATTCTGAAATAATCGTTTCTGTGTTTATTTTTCTTCCTTCTAATGGATGGCATAATAGGTTAGACAGCGATTATTCAATAACAGGAAGCGGCCAATGGGGATATAACCGCTAGTTAAAAATACGACGACAGTAATTAAAAAAATAATAATAATATGATCTTTATTTACATACACACAAGTTTTGTGAATCTTATACATACTTATATATTATTTGGAGACCTTTTTTTTTCCCTTGAGGAAAATGTATTAAATTGCATACCCCGGCTGCGGTGAGCCGGCGGTTATGTGGGGCTCTCCTCCCCAGAAGAGAGGCCTACCCATTAAAAACCTCAGGGATGGCCTTCCTCAGGCATGTAGGGAGTCTCCGGGAACGGCCATCTCCCGACCCCGCTCGGTGGCCTCCTTCTGGAGCATCACTGCTTCACAGAAGGAGGCCACAGCCCTCCAACCTCCCTCGTCCGCCAGCATTGCCGCAATCAATGCCGGCGGAGACAGATCTCGCCCGATCTCTGCGACCAAGACTCGGCGCTCAGAGGCCCACGCGGGGCACTCCGCCAGCGTGTGCTGGGCCGAGTCGAGGTCGGATGCGCAGTGGTGGCAATGTGTCGATCCCTCCCGTCCTATTCGACACAGATACTCACCGAAGCATCCGTGCCCGGTGGGTATCTGAGTCAATCGGATTATTTGGAGACCTATACATAATCTTATACAAACAGTCTAAAAAAGGGTATCTAGTATTCCCCGCTCGCTCAACACCATTCATTTTTGTTTTTTAATAAGTCATTCCAGCAAAATGCAATCAACAACTTATGAGTACAAAATTAATAAATACAACATTTTAAACTTTATGAAATATCCATATGGTAAACAATGAAATCGAAAGTTCCTTAATTACTACTATCATAATTAACACAGCTTAGTAGACAATTTATTTTCAATTAAATCGCAGCCGAACTTAAAGACTATTAAGATAACCAGGTGGATTTCTTAATGGAGGAGCGAACGATTAAAAACCAAGCTATGAGAATTAGCCGAAAGTACCCAATGGGCTTTCAACAGTATTTCTAAGGAGAATCGTCCGCTTAATTTAAATAAAAAAAACAACCTATACTGGTAAAGCATTTGATAGTGTTGCTTTTTAAGTATTATCTATTTTTATCTATAAACAGCTACGACTAAGCTCGTAATCAACAGACAAACACTAATTACAATTATATATATATATATATATATATACAAATACAGAGTAGGTACAGATCAATATAGCTTTAAAGGCGGGCATATTTCTTAGAAATATTTCTTCCCGCCAACCTAAAAGCTAAGCCAACATAATTGATATTAACTCATAATTATATATATATATATATATATTATATATATATATATATATATATATATAATATATATATATATACAGGCATACAAGGCAATGAGATATCACCTAAACTGTTCACAGATGCGCTAGAGGATGTGTTTCAGCTTCTGGACTGGACGGGTCTGAGCATCAACATAAACAGCGAGAATGACCGTCGTTCTGCTGATGATATCGTAGTCTTAGCTAAGACTACGAAAGGTTTGAACACAATTCCTGATGACTTCATTAGAGTTTCCCAACAAGGTCTTAAAATGATCATGTACAAAACAAAATTTAAATATATATTTTTTTTACACTTACACCAATTAGCCTAACCCAAAGTAAGCTTTGTTAGGCTTGTGTTATGGGATTTAGGGTAACGGATAGACATACATATATTATACATATATAAATTAAATTTGGTAGAAATATATTATAACAATCATGATTAAGGTACAAATGCAACTCCTTGAAACCGGTATATCAAACATCGACCACGTAGGTCGTAACTTACATTGAATTTCCATGTAGCACCCATGTATTAAACTGTTAAACAAGCGGACATTATGAAAAGTTTATTACACACATTATATATTAAAAAAATATTGATGACGTCACTAAACACCGTAAATGTAGCAGCGTAAATATCTCCACTGACGTAATCCGGAGAATTATGGATAGGAGTGGAAAATGATGTCGACAATTAATGTCGGTTGCTTGATTGATGTCAATTTTATAGCTGCGCCTTTGGAAGTAGCCACGATTTTCAAACAAAATTGGCGTTTCGATGGAACACTATATTTTTCAGATCTTTTGGCGTTTTTCCAACACAGCGGATATTAGCAGACAGATAGTATCGTTCTTTATTCATTAATAAATATTCTTCACATCAAATTTGAAATGTCTTGTGATTTCTCTATTATTAGTCGGCAGGTAGGCAGTTTTGGTTACCATGCGACAAAACCATACCTATTAAGTTAAACATATCTAAGCAAACATTTAAAAATAAACGTAAAATGTACTTACTACAGGAGAATAAAAAAATGGGGTTTCGAAATGACTTACATATATTAATAATTATGTCAATGCATAAAAGTCCGCACACTTATTAGTACATTACGATTTATATTTTCAAGTGAAATTATATTATTAAGGATTAACATATATTTATTTAACATTGACATATACACCTATTTCTTCAATATATTTTTGATATAAAAATAATACAATACAAGTTTAAATAGACATAAACACATAAAATTATCAGCAGTATATCGCAGCTGAGTGTCACAAACGAAGTTCCCTCAGGCTGTAACTGAAACGGGTTGGATGCTGTAACGTTGGTTTTGAACCTAGGATTCGATATAAATTAATTTTGTTTAAATTGCCTGTAACCTATTTAGTACTCATTATTAAAGGAGAATCAATTGATAATTGATTAGATATCTATAAATGTTTAATTGATAAATTTGTCGAAGATTTAAACTGAAATAAAAAAATTGTAGATTTAGATTTATACTGATGATGATTAAACTTGACTCTTTGTTGTAAATAATAATAAAGTAAGCAGTGTTAGATTAAAAAATAAATTTACTAAAATTAAATAACCTAATTTTGAAAATAAACTAATCCTAGAAACAGATAATTCTATAAATACAAAAATAAATAAATAAAAAGAAACCTTGTTAAAAAAGAAAACTCCGTCTAGCAAGTTAGTTTGCGGCATTGATCCTATTATGCTGGTGGCGTTAGCGGCCTCTCTATTAAATTATTAAATAAATAAGTAAATTTGAAAATCAAATTTTAATATAATTCAAGTAATTAAATTAAATATAGATAAAATCTATAAATATTAGGCATTGTTACATTCTGTTAAACATTGCTAGATATTTTGAGTGTTCATACTTGTATGGAAAATGTTTGTAATCGTTTATTAACATTTGAAAATATGACATCGGCTTTCAATTAGGATTTGCGTTACGTATATGCTTGTTTTTTTTTTTATTTTGAGGGGGGAAATGCGACCTTGTGCACCATGACACCGCACTGGCAAGACGCGGCCGTGTGTGGGGCTCTCCGGTCAAGAGGACCGACCTCCCTACTGTAGGGAACTTTCACACATTTTATTACTTACATCATTCTATTACACAAAATTAAAGTATAATTATTTATTTACACACATTTAAATCTATTTACATATATTTAATTATAATAATACACAATCTACACATAGTAGTTTTCATTATATCAAACATTGTTGCATATCGACTAGTCGATACTTTCACATTGATTATATCGACATGTCGATATTCTTGTCGATTGAGTTTATCGACAAGCCTTGCTCACTATTGCATTATGTACAAGACGTCCTTGTGCGTATGCGCAGAGGTCAAGCTAGCTGTGACAGTTAACCGTTAGATTGTTGCTTTTCGCTAACGCATATTATTAAATATTTACGCTTCGCTGATGTTATTTAGCCAGTATCTAATTGTATCTTTTAGTGCTAATTCTCTAGCTGTATTTCTGTGCTTGTGCGTTGCTGCTTATCTCTGTCGAGAGCTATAAAACCTAGTGATTGTGTATTGGAATATGCTTCTCATGTATACTTCGTAAGTGGTCAAGAATATATCAACTTTTGTATCGTGTAAGTCGGATTTATTATTTACTCGCCTATGATCATCATACTGATAAAACTAAAACCCCCCCGAGTTTTCTGGGCCCATACGGGGCACATGGCGGGGTGCGCTCTCGCGATTCGACCGCCATGTGTCCCGGGGCCGGCTTGACCAAGAGTTGGTCAAGCCACCGCCAAAGGAGGGACTGTCCAAGAACCCCTGGATAGTCCCCCAGACAGAGAGACTTCACCACGGCGTGCGCGCCTAGCCGGACGCGCACGCAGCCTCACGGTAGGCCTCACTAGACAGGCAACACCGATATGCGTTACATATATGCTATGAAATAAATGTTTGCCTCACTAATTGTACCTGATTTTTTCAATATTTATTGAAAACAATCATGGACTACAGATACCTAATACTTGGCGTAGGTAGGTACTGGGTAAGTGCACGGCTGCTTCGGTGAGTATCTGTGTCGAATAGGACGGGAGGGATCGACACATTGTCACCACTGCGCATCCGACCTCGACTCGGCCCAGCACACGCTAGCGGAGTGCCCCACGTGGGCCTCCGAGCGCCGAGTCTTGGTCGCAGAGGTCGGGCGAGATCTGTGTCTGCCGGCATTAGAGCTGCCACCTCTCCGGGTTTGACCCGGAGTTTACGGGTTTGCATGGTTCATGTCCGGGCTACGGGTTTAACATCGATATCTCCGGGTCCGATGGAACGGGAAGCGACAACGTCATCACGCACCGGGCGCACGGCGCGGAGTGCGTGCGTGCGTGACTGATAGTCTGAGTGAGACGTACAATGTACGGGCGCGGGCGCGGGCGGCCGAGTGAGCGGGAAAGTGGGAGTAGCAGGCAGGGAGCGCGGGCGGGGTACAACAGTACATGCGTACGCAGAACGATCATTAGATTCAAAACAATTGCTAATTTCTGTTAGCGCTTCGTAATAATTGCACACAAACAAGAGTATTTTATGTTTTGTTCATTAATATTTCTACCACAGATTGTTTTCGGTACTTTCTCTTATTAAAAGTACCTAGTGTTGTAGCATGTGGTCATAATGGAACAAGAAGAATCACAGTCGAAGAAAAAAAAGAAGTACGAATGTAATTTTCAACAAGTGTGGCTAGAAAATGAAAAGTATAAAATGTGGGTGAGAAAAGTCGATGAAAAAAACGCGAAATGTGTATTTTGTAACGTGAAATTTACAGTGAAATGGGATGGTGAAAAGGCGTTATCGACTCATCTTAACAGTGAAACGCACAAGAAAAAGGTGAGAAACATTGACTCAAATTCTTTGATAACCGCTTTTCTGCCCAAGAAAAATTCTTCTGAAGAGCTAAAAGTAGCGACAATCGAAATTGCGTCGATTTATCATGCAATTAGCCACCACCATAGTTACTTGAGCACCGATTGTGGTATTAAATTAAATGCTACTCTTTATTCCGATTCACCACTATCACATAAAGTTCACTGCGGCAGAACAAAAGCTGAAGCCATTGTTTTGAATGTCCTAGCACCGAATTCAATCCAGTCAACAATACAAGACCTAAAAAGGACTCAATCTGGAGGCGGGGTTCACTTTTCGATTGCTATCGACGCCTCAAATAAAGGATCCCAGAAAATGTATCCAATTGTCATCAGATACTTTGACCAAGAAAAAGGTGTTCAGAATAAATTAATGGATTTTTATGAGGATTCGAACGAAACATCTCAAAAAATTTTTGAGAATATTGACAATTTTATGCTTCAGCATGACTTAGACACAACTTTGCTGTCTGCTTTCTCTGCAGATAATGCATCGGTTAATTACGGTACTCACAATTCCGTGTACCAAAAAATTAAAGATAAATATTCCGATACCAAAGTCGTTAAAGCAAATTGTAACTGTCACGTTCTTCATAACGCCGCCAGAAACGCTATGAAAGCTTTAACATATGATGTGGAAAACTTGATTATGAAAGTTTATGCGGAATTTTCGAACAGCGCAAAACGCACGAGAGAATTGCAGGCATTTTTTGAGGAGTTTGAAATTGAATACAGAAAAGTTTTGAGACATGGGCCAACTAGATGGTTAAGTTTGGGAAGAGCTGTTGACAGATTGATATTGTCATGGCCTGCTGTATCCGCGTATTTCAAAAGTCTTGGTGAAGCAGCATGCCATAAGATAATATGGGAATTCGTAAAACAGTGTGGTGATACTGGTGATGATGCTGGAAGTTTATCTGCAAAAATCACACTACAGGAATGTTATTTATATTTCATTCATCATTATATGAATATGCTGACAGAAGCCATACTATTACTGGAAAAAAACACAGTAACAGCTACTGAGTTGCACCCAATTATGAAAAATATAAAAGACAAGGTTGAAAGCCGACTGCATGACGAGTTTTATGGCGCCAAAGTAATGAGAAACATGAAGTTTTTGAGGCCTTCCGAACAGGATCAATTAAAAAAAGAAGCCAATGAGGTTTACAGAAGAACTCTTGAATACGTACAGAAATATTATGATTTTGAGCATTCTGTGTTCAAATTTTTTTCCAAATTCGATCTAACAAGTGCAGTAAGTTACGAAGATGCTGTGGAAGCTTGCGAATCACTTGGTCTGAAAAATGTGGACGAAGATAAACTGTATGACGAGACCCGAAAATTAAACCAAGTATTTCCTCAGTTCGAACAATCTATTAATTCAACATTATCTGTTGATTTACGATGGGTTCAGCTTTTCAAAGTCACCTCAACTTTCACCGAACTGCCAAAAATAATTGGTAAAATCTTTTCAATCCCTATAAGCAATGCTTTCGTAGAACGCGTCTTTTCTTTAATGGGAAATTTGTGGACAGACGAGCGAAACTGCTTATCAGTGGACATGGTGAAGGCTGAGTTAATTGTAAAGATTAATTACAATATGAATTGCCAAGAATTTTTAAAATTTTTGAAGAAACCTGAGCAAGAAGAAATGCTGAAACAATCCCTGCAGAATAAAAAATATAATTTTAAGTGTCAAGCTAGTTCAAGTCAGCCTAGCACTAGCTAGGTAATTTATATTAAACAAAAAACGTTACATACCTATATTAATTTACCATTACTTTGTACTTATTTCATTAAATACTTAAATCTTTAAAAAAATGTTTTATTTTAATAAAAAAAAACGACTTTTTTTAAAATCTCCGGGTCTACTGTTTTTGAAAGGTGGCAGCCCTAGCCGGCATTGATTGCGGCAATGCTGGCGGACGAGGGAGGGCTGTGGCTTCCTTCTGTGAAGCAGTGATGCTCCAGAAGGAGGCCGCCGAGCGGGGTCGGGAGATGGCCGATCCCGCTCGAAGAAGGCGGCGCCGGGCTCGGTAGCACAGCTGCGGCGCCGCCGCGGGTCGCTGGCGGGCGCGAGGAAGTCGCGACTGCTACGGCGACCCGGGATGGACCACGCCCCTTCCGTGGCCGGGGGCGTCGTCGGTGGAGGAGACCGGGGGAGGTAGTGTAGCCTCCCCCGAGGAGGGCTCCCCTCTAGGCAGGGGAGCGGAGGCTGGGGGTTCCCGGAAGTGGCTTGATGTTCCCGGGGGCTCCCTACATGCCTGAGGAAGGACATCCCTGAGGTTTTTAATGGGTAGGCCTCCCCCTACTGGGGAGGAGAGCCCCACATAACCGCCGGCTCGCCACAGCCGGGCTATGCAATTTAATGCATTTTCCTCAGGGGAACAAAAAAAAAGGTACTGGGTAAGTAAAGTACTAGTAAGTGCGTACTGATCTCGAAAAATATCTTGTCAACTTACACAATATTTATACCTAGAGTTTAACTCGCGTTTAAGGTCGATTATACACATTTTTATTCTGACAAGTTTTGGTTACGTGAAATTGTAATTTTATATTAATTCTTTTTTATGTGATCATACGCAGAGATCACATTTTTCCACTTATTACGATCTAAACATCTAGCTTCCTCGACTTTTAGTAATACTTTCTTGTACGCTCGTCGGTCACGGGTACTCTCGACCTGACCTTCATTCAGTATAACACCTATTTGGTCCAAGTATCTTCGATTTGTTTATGTGATATGTTGACAAAAGAGGTTACGAATGATTGAATTAAAAAAAATGGATTGCAGCCAAATTCTCTACTATTTAACTTCCTATCCCCTTACTGTTGTACGCTTCTTTTGTTTATTTTTAAACGTATATATTTCATTGTATAATTGTTTTCTTTATTTTTATTTCCTCGTGTTACATTCAAGTTCGGATTACACTTTATCTTTTTATTCCGTTTTCTCGCTTTCCTTTTGAATTACTTTACATATTTCTTCGCGGGATATCTTACGTTTTTCCATGCTTTTCAATCACACATGAAAGGATAGATTATTTTCTCTCAGCCGGCAGAATGAAAAACACACAACCAGCTTGTAGCTGTGTTTTGTGAGAGTGTATTGTTCCAGGCTTAATATTCAATTCTGACGATTCATTATGTGTGAACTTTTCTTAGTAGCGGTCACTAATCGTCTCAAACTTAATTACTTACGGAGGGGTCCAAAAAATAACAATTCAACAAATCGAAGGAGTTGTCTAATTTTTGGTGAAAGTGAAAAACTTAAAATCCAACTCAAATATACCACTGTAGGTGTTCCAAACGATGCCGCCGAATTGCAGCAACTATATTAAATGTACGATGTATTGTTAAAGTTTAAGGCATATGCGTGGCTTTTGTCGGTGTACGACGACCTTTAGTATTCCCATAGGTAAAAGTCCAAAGCAGTGGTTTCCAAACTTTTTTGTGTCGTAGACCTTTTGTCATGTTTTTCGATTTTGGGTAGACTCCCTACTTACCCACTATTGAATACCATTTTTTTTTTTCCCGCTGAGGAAAATGCATTAAGTTGCATACCCCGGCTGTGGCGAGCCGGCGGTTATGTGTGGCTCTCCTCCCCAGAAGGGGGAGGCCTACCCACTAAAAACCTCAGGGATGGCCTTCCTCGGGCATGTAGGGAGCCCCCGGGAACACCAAGCTACTTCCGGGAACCCCCAGCCTCCGCTCCCCCGCCGATAGCCCTCCTCGGGAGAGGCTACAATACCTCCCCCAATCTCCACCACCGACGACGCCCCCCGGCCACGGAAGGGGCGTGGTCCCTACCGGGCCGCCGCGCGCCGTAACCGCGGTCGCGATTTCCTCGCGCCCGCCGGCGACCCTACTATTGAATCCCTACATCCTAAAAATTTTTGTAAAACATACTTTTACTTCATAGATATTTTTATAAATAATGTATGTCTTTATATTACAAGATAGTATAATGCTAATAAATATGATGCTGATGGTACCATCAGTGTTTGTTGAGATCCAATATCGTGGACCCCCATTTTCATTTCATGGACCCCAATTTTTTTTTTCGCTAACGTAGACCTCTTGCAGGTTATCATAGAACCCTAAGGGTAGATATACACCACTTTGTGAATTACTGGTCTAGAGAGAGTTAAGTCTAACACAGCTTTTGGCTTCAAATTACTCTCGAAAGCGACGCATCGTTAAATGTGTCAGTGACGCTGTTACTCATTTCGGCATTACCGTTGAACCTTATTAATGTTTTCGGCATTACCGTTGAACCTTATTTCGGCATTAACATTTCGGCATTACCGTTGAACCTTATTAATGTTTTCGGCATTACCGTTGAACCTTATTTCGGCATTAACATTTCGGCATTACCGTTGAACCTTATTAATGTTTTCGGCATTACCGTTGAACCTTATTTCGGCATTAACATTTCGGCATTACCGTTGAACCTTATTAATGTTTTCGGCATTACCGTTGAACCTTATTTCGGCATTAACATTTCTGCATTACCGTTGAACCTTATTAATGTTTTCGGCATTACCGTTGAACCTTATTTCGGCATTAACGTTTCGGCATTACCGTTGAACCTTATTAATGTTTTCGTACTTAAAACACCACTTCTCCTTTCACCGAAAGTAAGCCTTGCGCCAGCCTTGCTTAGTCAAGTAACTAGGTACAACAAACAACAGAACACTATCTAGCGACTGTCATCTGACAAAATAAAACAACACAATACAACTCTTTGATGACGATTGCCAGAACTGCAAACTGTTACTATCAAAAAGGAGATAACTTGTGTAGTCGAATGGTTAGTATAGGTACGGGTTTCAAGGTGTCGCCAATTCTGAGGTCCCGGGTTCGAGTCCCGGTGAGGATTAATACATGTTACAAAACAATGAAAACAACCTAATTCCAAATTTGCAGCGTGTTACAAATTTTTTTACCCTTGTTATTAACAAATTTTACTGTTTTTTAATAATAAACAATGTTCCGTTAGTTGCAAAACGCTGCAAAATTAATACACGTTACAAAACAATGAGAACAACCTAATTTTAAGTTTGCAGCGTGTTACAATTTTTTTTGACAATGTTATTAACAAAAATCACTTTTCATCCCTTTCAACCCTTTCCGTACACCCCAGAGCGCTGCAAAATCACACGCTAAGGTATTCCACCTTCCTTAATGATCCCTCAAAATATTAGCGAGTTACTAATTTCTTACGGGTTTCAGGCTTTAATAACTGGCCTATATGTATTTAATTGAAATATTAATAATATTATAAAAATGAAAACTATGAAACTGAGAAGAGATTGTGTTTCATTATATTTTATTAGATACATACTACAGGTTACTATCAACATGACGCAACATATACAGATAATTCACATTCAGTACCCAATATATATGTAAGGGCTACAAAAACATGTTCACTAATAATTACACAATTTACACTACAGAAGTACACTATTTTGTGTAATACACACACACACACACAGAAAAAGTTTTATTAATAAAGCCCGTTTTTTGCAAATGCAGCAACAAAAAATGTATACTTGAGTTAAAAAAAAAACAGAGTTTTCTATAGACAACGACACTCACTTGATGGCTATGTATCTCCACACAGCGAGGGAGAGCGTAAGGCAAATTGATGCTGTGTGGAAGATCTGCGTGAAGTGCATGTGGAAGAGAAGATACGCCGCCCACCTGTACGGCATCTCTTGTTGCTCCGGCAAAACCTGGACAGAATTTGTTGATTAGATACTTTAAGCTCATTCTCCCTTTGTAGGGAGGCCACTTCCTCGGCTAGGACAAGGACGCGGGCGGAGAGTTGATCTATTGTGGAGGTGACCCGGGAGCTCTCCCGGTCCCTCCTCTCCGCCCGCTCGCACAATACGGCCTCCTTCTGTGAAGCAGTGATGCTCCAGAAGGAGGCCGCCGAGCGGGGTCGGGAGACGGCCAATCCCGCTCGAAGGAGGCGGCGCCGCGCGCGGTAGTACAGCTGCAGCGCCGCCGCGGCCGTGCCGGGAGGGACCACGCCCCTCCCATGGCCGGGGGCGTCGTCGGTGTAGGAGATCAGAGGAGGTAGTTGTCTCCCCCGAGGAGGGCTCCCCTGGAGTATCGCAGGAGAGCGGAGGCTGAGAGTTTCCGGAAGTCGTTATCGTTCCCGGGGGCTCCCTACAAGCCCGAGGAAGGCCGGCGCTGAGGTTTTTTTTTTGAGGTACTTCAAGCTAAACAGTTCGCCACTGCCTGTCACTTTACTGTCTTAGGTATAGTACTAGAGTACTGTTCAAGGAAATGACAATTTTCAAGACAATTACGACCTCGGTAGTCTAGTACATAGTACACCTGGTTCCCGGGTTCAAATCCCGGTGGAGGCAGATGTTTGTGCGATGAATACGAGTATTTATACCTTAATCATTGTTGTTAATATATATTTCTATCAAATATATGTATATCTATCCGTTACCATAGATCCCATAACACAAGCCTTACAGAGCTTACTTTGGGCTAGGCTAACTGGAGTAAGTAAAAATTATTTATTTTAATTTTTTTTATTACTTATTTGGCACATAAAACAGGTTACAATCATATTATTATACAAACAAAATAGAATTAGAAGGAACTCTCTGTGCAAGATTATAACCCAAAACATATGTGCACATTAGACGTGTAAACAATCACATTAACTAACACTAATAATTGTATAAAAGAAATTATTTCAAGAGGAAAGGAAACAATAAGAAACCATAATAATTAAGTGTAACAATAACAATAAAAATAAGAAAACTATTAAACTTTTAAGTAAAACTAAAAACTATTTGACGAGACCATACACGGACGCCTTAAACCCGGAGAGCGAAGATCCGAAGATGTCGATTTCCTTGTGAAGGTCGTTTAAAAGCCTGCACATCCTTGTTACAGGATTATAGAACGATGTATTGTTTCTACATACTTGCAGTCGGAATATATTGGGATTTCGAGACACATACCTTGTGTTAAAATTTAACGAGGCCAATAAAACTGACAAGTCGAAAATGGAATGCACTATTTTATACAAGTGTATTAAATCACCACGCTTTCGCCAAGATTCCAGAGAGACGAGTCCAAACCTTTGGAGTCTATCCTCGTAAGATGATATAGAACGGCCAAAACCAAACCTATAACCAATTATTCTCAATAACTTTCTTTGCCCACGTTCAATACGTTCGATATGCACCAGATAGTTAGGAGACCAGATTACAGAGCAATACTCCAACACGCTACGCACCAAACTACACCACAAGATAGCCAAATTGCGAAAACCTTTTGTTACTCGAGAAATAAAGCCTATAAGCTATAATGTAATCGTAATGATTGCCGAATGTCAATTTCTCATCGAAAATGATACCCAAATCTTTAGCGATGAATTTCCTTTGGTTAAAATAGGTTTTTAACCGGGAATCCTGCATATATCTTTCTGCTGAAATCCATATTCTAAATCTTCTTACTCAGATTGGTAGGGCAAATTGACACAGATTCGTAGCTCATAATAAAAGACAGCTTCTCGTGTAGACGTAAAATATATAACATTGGCTCATGATCTGTAATTAGTGATAATGTTGTACCATAATTATCATATATTGTAATCGTATTAAAATTACTTTATAAATAACAAGCTTTCTGCCCGCGGCTTTGCCCGCGTGGATTTCGGGATTGGGTCTATAGAGGGTTAAGGGTCATAGCTTTTGCCCACGACTACATATGAGCGGAAGTCGGTTTATGGCGCGAAGGTTTTATCGCGCTTCCGGTGGGACTATCCGTTTTTCCGAGATAAAAAATACCGCAAAACCTTGCTCAAGAATCACTCTATCTATTGATGAAAACCGTATAAAAAACTGTGCAGTGATTTTTGAGCGAAGCCTTTATTGCGCATCCCGTGGGATCTATCGATTCTTCCAGGATAAAAAGTACCCTATTATTTAGTCCGGACTTTTATCTTTACGTCAAAATTTCAAAGCAATCGGTTCAGTAGTTACGGCGTGAAAGCGGAACAAACAAACTCACTTTCCGATTTATAGTATTAGTAAGGATACTTAATATGAAATTTTCTAATTTCATATGTACATTTATCTGATGCTCCTAAAGTAAAAAAAAATATCGTGGGGCAACCTGCATACACCTGCAAAGAAATTCAAAGAGGTATGAAAAACCGGGTCAGTGTGATTGACTGAGGTCCTAATCGCTATAATGTTATAGCGATTAGGACCTCATTACTAACTGTAGTTAGGGTAGGTTCCGTGACCTTTGGTGGTGACTTAATAATATAAAAAATAAAATAAGCTGTGATGATGATGAAGCACAATTTAAAATTTATTATTTATCTGGACGTGTCAGCAGAGTTGCATCTTTTTCACGAGAATATTAGAGGATGTGGATATTCGCGTTAAAAAAAAGCAAAAGCAGACCGTCTTCTGTCTCACAAGAATTTTCAATTGTCCCTGCATACACTTTGATGGTATCGACCAATTGACCACGGTAGATGTAACTCTGCCGAAATATCGACGAAAATAATAATGTTTAAATAAAGTTCTTAACTCTAGATTAATAAGTTCGAATTCTTATTTCTATATTACTAACTACACTTAATAAAATTTGAGGTTGTGAATATAATTATACAGAATCTAATCACCACGTGATTACGTCTGTTAGTTACGGAGTAAATTACGGATTACATCAAATCACGTGGAACTGATATCATTTCGTTAATAAATAAGTAATACAACATCAAATACTAATAATGCTGATATATACAATTATCAAATAAGTAATAATTAATTTCATTATGTATACATAGTTTGTATAATAAGTGATACTGTAGTCACAGATAATGTAACAGCTACTCATCGTAGACTAAGAAATACTTTATCTACATTACTACTACAGGAGACCTATTTTTGAATTATGAATGCGACTTTGAAATCACCGATGTGACTAATAATAACCGAATTTCAATAATTCGTATTTTTGAATATCACTTTGTGACTACCTTAGTCACGGATGTGATTTCATTACGAGTGCCCTCGACCACTCGTAATCAAGTCATACTTGTGGAAATGTTATCTGTGTTTTGTTTAGAGAACATATTGACAAGAGTCTAGTTAAGCCGGCAATAACCGGCAGCGGCTACATTCTGCGTGGAACCGAACTCTTACATTTGTGTGTGTACTTTATCTATGTTGGCAGCTCTGCGATCAACTTTCAAAAATCGAATGATTAGGAATCCGTGATCTCAAAGTCACCACTGACTATTTAGTCAGTGGTGATTTCGAAGTCGCATTCGTAATTCAAAAATAGGTCTCCAGATCGACTGATATGTCATTGGATTTGGACGTAATTGTACACCATAGACTTAGTACAACTTTTGTTTGATTTTTTCCTCAGGAGAGGAAGGCTGAGAATCCTCACAAGGAGCACGAAACGTGCCCAGGATACCCCCGCAACGGCAAGTGTCACGGAAGTTATGTCGGACTGCACGCGGCCAGAGCGGTCTGACCACGTGACCTGCCGACTAAACTCAGCCTGTGTTTAAGTTCTAAGAACCATTTTCCCTTATTTGTTATTAGTATTCACTGAGTCACAGATTATAAAACTGAGCTCAATAAAACTATATTTTAACTAAATTGAAATATTTAAACGAAATTAATGGGCTTAAATTTTATAATTAAAAAAAAATATTATAAATGTATATAAATGCATATTTTTTATCTTTATATTTATCTAATATTCACCGGAGGGAGATCTGTACTAATATTATTGAGAGGAAATAGTGTATGTATGTAACGAATTAGAATGCTACATTACCTTTGATAGAGTTATAGGCTATATTATAATTTTGACCGCAGGGAAATAATTCGATAACAACTGGATGGCTTTCCATTTCTTTCACCATTAGGATAGGCTTCATTATCAGATTGATTGACATATGCTATCATATATTTTTTGCAGTTGGAAAATATATTTACCACAAGCGCCAAAGCGAAGCGGGCTGTTAGTCTCTACCATAACAAAGCAGCAAAATTAATGGGTACTTTGACTGTACGTTTATGTCACAAGTTGGGAACGTACATATCGGTTTTAGTGCGACTGCAGATTTACTGCACAACTTACAGAAACCGCATCTGCTTTAAGCGACTGTGGGCATTAGACGGACAGTCTGACTATGTTACTGCATAACAATAAAATAACTTTAGTCTATGAATGTTAAGATTTGACATTTCCATCAAGGAAACTACTTTAAATAGATTACTAATGGGACATTGTAAATTCAATGCTCATCTAAGAAGACTTAATTTAACGAACACAGATTTATGTGAATATTGTGGTCAGGGAAATGGAACCCTAAATCATATATTTCTTCATTGCTCTGCATTCAATTTGTCAAGATTACTCTAAATAGATGGCTTACAGAAGATTTATAAAAAATACGAAATTACTAACCTTTTGCCATCTATTTTGAAAAATACAGAAACATATGGAGTCGTTTTTCAATACATCACCAATACTATTGGACAAATATGAATATAGGAATATTGGACAAATATAGAAGAACTCTATCTATTGGTGAAAACCGCATGAAAATCTGTGCAGTAGTTTTTGAGTGAAGCCTTTATTGCGCATCCCGTGGGATCTGTCGATTTTTCTGTGATAAAAAGTAGCCTAGGAACAAACAAACAAACAAACTCACTTTCCGATTTATAATATTATATTAGTAAGGATTAGCCGAACAAAAACAGATTGGATTAGATCGAATTGGAGTTATATAAAAAAAATATTTAATATTTTCGCTTTTATTAAAATATTTATTATATACATATATATATAATTTACAAATGTATAAACTTAATTAGTGCTTATTGACGAATTAGTACGTCAATTAAATAATATATTTTGAAAGAGTTCATAAAGTTATTTATCATTTCTACGAGACAGATTTAATTAAAATGGAAACCTGCTCAGTAAATGTATAATTTTACGTTAAATGTAATTTGGGACAGCTTTCAACTATAATTGAATTAATGTTTTAATTAAACGTTATTAAATAAACAACGAAGTCTAACTGAATAACTTAATATCACTTTTGGTTCTCACTTGCAATGTATTACGAGATCATTCTGCCAAGTAAATAAACAAACGACTAGCCAAAATTTTTGTTAACTGCAAATAAATTTCATTTACATTTAGACCCACTGTTTGGGAACGTTCGACCAATCGTCGGGCGCGGCCGCGGCAAGCGAGAGGTTGCTTAAGCACAGAGGACGCGATCGGGTTTTATGGTCACTGTCGCACAAATCGCGGACGTCACTACACAATCGTAGCCAATTAAAATAATTTTATTTGCTTGTTATCGATTATTGAGTTTACAGTCAACTAACATATTATTTAGTCCTATTAGGACTATTCATATATTCCTCTTTATCGTATGAACAAGTACAACAGTAGCCTGAGCGTATAGGCCCGTACAGAAGCGTACAGCTTGATTACAGTTTGAAAGGGATGGGCACTATGTGGGCTCAATAGCGCTATCCTTTTCTATTCATATTCAAGCAAAAATTTGAGTTTGAAAGATGTCGTCCAAAAGACAATAGAGAGGGATCTCCTTGAAATTTATCTGTGTGATCAAGACAGGAATGATTAAATCTGCCGAAGAACTATAGCTACTGATATAGTCGAAAGAATTGGTGCCATGCAGTGGAAGTTTTTTTGCCATGAGTGTGTTTGTGGCAGGCACATCAACTGAAGTTTCTGGGTACTTGCTAGCGTACCGGGCCGTTAGGATTGGACTAAATATAGTGGACGTGCATATATACGTTGTCTATAGGACTGAGGGCCCCAAAAGTTCTCGAGTGGCAGGAATATGAAGATAAATTTAGCGTTGATAGACATCTCATAGGACGGGAACGACTTGGTGAAGTTTGCAGGAAGGTGCTGGATGTTAACAGTGTAACCAATGGGTGTAGGGTCGTTAGGGGAGGTCTTTAGGCTAAAATGAATGGATAAAATGTGTGTATATACTTTACTCACCAAATATCTATATATTGCAAATGGCACGTACTCCAGCATGACGAAGACGTCAGCCACTGCCAGCCATTTCAGCAGTCTGTTAATTGGGGCCGCTGCCAGGTCTCGACGCGTCAGCACTGCCACGTTCAGCGAGTTGGCTAGGCTCCCGAAAAAACATACCTGAAGTAATATAATATGGTTGATAATCTGATAGCTCTTAGGTTATGCTCAGAGTTTGTCTCCGTGATCATATGAGATATTATGAAATCCGTAGAAGAATAAAGGTCAACAACCTAATCCGAAGATTTGTGAAACATAAGTTGCAGTGGGCAAGGCACATTGCTTACAGAACTGACAGCCGTTAGGGCGGAAACGACCTCGAGGTATATGCCACAGACAACTCTATGAATTTAATCTCTATACTTAGATGAAAGGAATTAAATTTGTAATTTAGTTCGCTTTTTATATCTTTTAAATAAGGAATAGAATTCGTCATGATATTGGTTACTTGTACTTCTTATTCTCTGTAAAAGCTTATGGCAATTTTTTTATGATGTTTTTAGATCCGTTACTGAATTTCAACATTCGGAGGCTTCCTATCATGTTCCACGATGTTCACGACCGGTGAAATTATTAAAAATTGTATACCCATACACATTACGTTTTCAATTCGTTATTTTCCTAGTTTTATTGATTGCAAGAAATGAAAGAAAATTGATATCTTATAAGATATAAATTATATTAAAGCAAACTATTGAAAAAGATAGTTCTAAAGATATCACCTACTTTGTTATTATTTCAAAAATATTAATGTTATCTCCTGAGTTATCTGTCTTAAAAGATTCTTATAATAATACTTTCTACTTTCGCAAATAAATCACCTAACGTTTGCTTTCCCAAGCACTTGTCTCATATATTGGTAGATAATACTAATAAACTAAATAATAGTACTAAGTTTAATGATTCCCTAGCAAAATGTAACATATTTTTGTCCAAATCCATAGATGAACGTATCTCGTTTGCAATTCAGAACAAACTTTGCTTTAACTCTCTCAAATCGGCCCATCATTTGATACTGTAAATCTGTTTTTCATTGCTGTAGACGAAAGTTCCCGTTATCCTCCGGCTGAACAGATCTTGGCGTCCGATATTTATATTGATGACGTCATAACTGGTTGTGACACTCTAATGGAGGCGTTAGAGTCCAATTCACAAATAACTAAGCCGTTTGAATTAGGTCATTTCCAGTTGATTAAATCGACCAGTAACTCGGCAAAATTGCTTTCCGTTTTTTCACTACAAGTATGTTTTCTGAATTGTAAGGCTAGTAGTATAATTAAAGTTCCCGGTCTTAAGCGGGACTCAGTCTCTAATTTATTTTCATTCGATGTAATATTAAACGCCTGTTTATGTATAAAAGTTTATGTTCTTAGTGTAATCGCCAAAACTTTTGATCTATTTGGATTTTTAGAAACACTTAGTTAAGTACTTAATACATAATCTGTGGATTCTAGGAGTATCTTTAGATGAAGAGCCACCCGAATTAATTTCTGGTATTTAGCTGATGGAACTATTCCACGGCGTTCTATTAATAATAATATTAAGTTATATGAACTGATAGTTCGGAACTAGTTTACAATGGAGTGGTTTGTCTAAGCATTGTAAGCGCTAATGAATCTTTTCAAACACTGATCTTGTTGTGCAAGGGTTTGCATCGCTCATGAAACTTTCTTTGCTGCATCTGGACTCTGTGTTATGCTCGCAGATTTAACTAAATTAAAATAAAATAAGATAATATTTTTTCATTTCTCATACTCGGAAAGTTATGTTGTTTTGATCTGATTATTGGGTGGAAAATGCTGCTTCCCGACATAGGGAGGGAAAAACTCATACAATTTACTTCCCACCCAAGGGCTGGAATGAACTTTAAAAATAGAACCACGAATGTCAGCTACGAACTGTCAGCTGTGAACTATAAAAAAAATGCTGCGGCCATGTGAGTTACTAAACAGCCAGTGTGAACTTAGCGCAAACTACTTCCAGCGGAATAAGCCGCAACAAACACGCGGCGAGTTCCATATTTAAAATTTAAACAGTCGACATAAATTGGCGGGATGTGAATTTATTATATATATATCTGTGACGGAATTTGAAAAATTCAAATAATATGTTATACTAATTAAGATTTTAATTTTAAAAATGAGTTCAAGCAATTCCGAAATATTGACACCAGATTCAATTAAAGACGAGGCAAATTGTGTTCTGCCTACTGATGGTCTACTGATATTATCATATATCATCAATAAATAGATTAAATAAACAACCAATGTTTTATTTTCCTCATATATTCGAAGTGAAAAGTAGAGTGCTTAACACGGGTAAAAGAATCAATTCCCGAGGTATTTAGACTATAGTCCGGCTATAGTCCGAGAAGGAATGCACAGCTGACTCGGTTAACAATCTACTATTTACAATCTAGGGTAACGGATCAAGAGTAGGGTATTAGGTAGGATCTAGGGTGATGGATAGACATACATATATTATACATATATTATACATATATAAATATTTTTGATAGAAATATATAATAACAACCATGACTAAGGTACAAATGCTCGTAATGATCACACAAACATCTGCCCCAACCGGGATTCGAACCCGGGACCTCAGAGATGGCGATAACTTGAAATCGGTGTACTAACCACATAACTACGGAGATCGGGAGAGGATGTTTGTAGTTTAGGATGTTAATGTTAGAGTTATTTTTATGTTTGTGTTGTCGTTATTATGACATAAATGTGGAAAAACGATTTGTTAACTTTGAAAAACATTCTTAAAAAATGTTGAATAAAACACTTGTACTGTTCCACTAATTTTAATTATTGTCGACCTGACCGGTTTCGCTTTACAGCATTTTCAAAGGTTAAAGGTTGCTGTAAAGCGAAACCGGTCAGGTCGACAATAATTAAAATTAGTGGAACAGTACAAGTGTTTTATTCAACATGTATAATAAGTTCCACCAAGAGCCAACAATCAACTCAATACAGAATATAATTCTTAAAAAACACTATTTGTCCATGTGTCCATAGGGATTATCTAAGTGAGTAATATATAAGTCAGTAACGTGTGTGTGTTCGTAGCGTATATATGTGCGCGCGTGCGCATGTAGCGTATATGTTCGTGTGTGCGAGTGTGTGTGTAAGTGTACGCTAGTGTTCGTGTACGTGAGTGTATTTCTGTAAATGTGTGTATGTGTGCGAATAGAAATAATCTTAAAATTAAGTGAATATGTGTCTAGATTAAGTTAATACCTGTGTGTCTGCGGGAACTCTGCCGACAAACTGTTACACAGTTTGGCAGGTTACTAGTGTTAAGATAATTGTAACATTACTCTGAAGAAATAAATAAAAAAAAAAAGCATTATAATTTGGAAGACTGATTTAGAGAAAGTGGACGGATAGCTAAATACTTCAAATGCTAATACAGTTTATGATTTAACATGATTTATCTTCACGCTGCCTATAAAACTGACGCAATGCCGACAAATTGAATTACAGAGCAATCTCTCCCGCGAGAATCAAGCTTGCTACAGCCTGTACGAATAGCTTATTATTTATTCATAAGCAAATTAAACGATACTGACGAACGAAAATTATAAAGAACTAACTGGAGACGTATTTTTGAATCATTAGACGTGAATTTGGAATTCGAATACGAATACAAATCGTGCGAGAAATTATTTTCCCCTGCTTACAATTTTATAGATTTTTGAATCATTCGAATTCAGTGTTGTCATTAAAAACAAATTCTTAATTAAATTCCGTTTCACGCAGAAAAATTCAAAATCACGACAACAAAAACAAAAAACAGGCGATGACCCACACGTGAAACGGATCACTGTCAAGGTCACTCCAGCGTTGGATATTCTACTAGTAGAAATGAAAAACGGGTGAGTTGAACCACTCGTTGCACAACGCACGAAATTAAAATTCAGAAATAGTGAATTCGGTAATTCGTATACGAATCTCACGATTTCGAATGCGAATTGGTTTTCTATTGTTTCAAAAATTCGTCTCCTGGTACCCGCAACTTCGTCTGCGCGACATTAGTATTGCGAGTAAATTACATTAGCGTGACGAACATCTTTATAAATATAGCCTATGTGTTATTGTTAGGGGGCGTTCAAGTATTACGTAACGCAATTTGGGGGGGGGGGGTCTCGGTAAAATGTTACGATGCGTTATAGGGACAGGAGCGGGTCTTTCTTACAACACCGTATGTAACATTGTTTCTTTTTTATAACAAATTGGCAACCCTTTTCGTTTACGTTTTACGGGGAATCCCTCGATTGTATTAGTATGGTCGTCATTTTTAATTTTTTCACGCAAGTTGTTTAACGTTACGGTGCGTTACAAGGGGGGGGGGTTCAAACATCTTCAACAATTGCGTTACGTAATACTTGAACGCTCCTTTATGTACTTTTTTCTTTTGTTTCTTTTTTTACTTGAAAGAGTAATAAATATCTAAATTCATACTTACAAACCTTTGCGTTTATAATATTAGTAGGCTGCAAATAGACAAATTGATTAAGAATTATCTAAGCGCGAGTACATATTAGGCGCTCGGCGTTTCGTTCGACGCAAACATACATACAGCGCGCTTAGCGCAGCGTTTAACGAACATTACCAAGGTGTTCATACTACTAGCTCAATTCGGAAATGGAAGTTGAAGTGATCGCTTGTGTGTGGCTTCTGTACCGACGCTAAAAGACGACGGCAGAGGCAAAGAGAATTTTGGATACACCCAATGTTACGAGATAGACTGAAGCATTGAATGTCATTTTGATTGACATGAAAGCGCGCGATCAAATGTACAGTAAAATGGCGCCGTATGTATCTACGAGATTGCAGCTGACGCCCGCATACGCGCGTTCGAAGGAAAATATGAGAAGGCGTTTGATAGCGCCTAATGTGTACTCGCTCTAAAAGAACTTACCAATGATTATGGCCGTTTTTATACTAAAATTATCTGATTTGAGCAATGTATATCTCATGAAAGTGTGTCAATATAGAAATTTCATTTTAATTATTAATTTATATTGTTTTTAGATTTCTAAAAAATGAACAATTATCATTTATGTAATTCTAATGAAACGAACACATTTCTAACATTCGCACATTAAATGTAACATTTTTTATATTGAAAGTATACCTATAAACGTACAAATAACAAAGTTATTTTAAAATTTGTTTATACGCTCATACAAATTTGACGAGTTTACTGAGTTATGACGGTCACGATTGCAGTGTTTTTAGTACGGAGCGTTTTTGAGCGAACATGGCGATGTATCTTCGAAAGTAATAGGTGCAAGTGTACTGTTGGTTCTACAATATTTCTCACTTAAAAGAGTACTCTTATTATATATTGAATTTAAAAAATTGTCGTCTAACCAATTTGCTAAAGAAAGACTTGTGACTTACTATGATAGATTAGGGTAAAGTTACAGTAATATTTAAAGAGAGATAGCGCTCTTACAACTTATAGCACCATCTCGCTTGCACTCTCGTTATATTCACGTTTTAGGATTTCATGATAGGTCTACAGGTCACGAGTATCCGTAACCGGCAAGCTTGTATGAAAGTATTAATGTATGTTGCAGAAGCTGGAGAAGTAACGATCGTAGCAGGTGAAATATACCTCTGCCTACCACATCGGAAAGAGGCATGAGAATATGTATGAACATATAAGTTAATTATTTATTATTATTCGATACAGTAAATTTTGAATATATAAAGGCGGAAACATATTGACGTGTCTCGTGATTCTTACTATCGTGCCGGTGATTGTGCACACTAACAGATCGTGACGTGGTATGCTCTGGCATATTTTCTGAATAGTATACCTATAACGAAACTTTGCAGCGTTCATACATGCAATGCATGCATGCGTTTTCTTCTGATTCGTATAGTGATTTTGATGAAGACCTTTAATTAAACTTCTTTTAATAAGTTCTCTCTTAATAACTCTTAGCAACTAAACTTCTTAAGGGCAAAATGAAAAGAAGTTAATGGGGTCACCGTATAAACAAATGGACACAAGACAAAGGTGAATTTCATCGTCGTGTTAAAACATTTGAGTTACCGAGAGAAACTTTTAGCCATATGTAAGTTTTCGTTGACGTATAAGTTCAATAAGAACGTTAGTTATTTTGCTGCAAATATTATAAGCAGAAAGTGTTCACGCCACTAGTCACGTGTCGGTATAGAAACACATGTGTCTGCTTTGTCGTATCGCGTCATAACCCCCACCACCGCTCTAGCGTAGTCGGCGTCACGACAGAACCCGCCGCAATACGTAAATATGTTTCCGATGCAAGTTTTTGTTGACCTTATAACCATGTCCGGCCTAACGTCATAATATACTTACAATAAGACTAATGTAGCCATGAATGCTATTGTAAGCTAGGACGAGATCCCGGAAATTTCCTTCGCAGTAGTTGCATGTGACATCAGTTGTCTTGCTCAAGTTGAGCGAACTACGCCAGCCGTCTACTAGTTTGACTAATGTTCCGAAGTCTAGCGGTTCGCTTATGTTTTTGGATTGCACCCGCAAAGCGGAGAGGAACTGGGATAAATCTATATCGGTTTTGTTCGCGCTATCTGTCGCTAAAAGAACTTCTTCGAATAAGTTAGTGAGTGCTTGAGTTATGTTCGAGCTGTCTTCCGTCGACATTTTTGTAGTGGTCTCGCGTCGAATCCCATTGCCACTCCAGTAATGATATGAACTGTAAAGAATGAAAATAAAAAGGTTAATTCTTAAGTCGTACCATTTGTTTATCGTAATCACCCCCAGGAATATGTAATAAAAATATATAACAGATATAAGTAACAAAAATCAACATAAAGAGTACACAAAAATAGATTTATACTATTACTATTATAGAAAAAAGGTCTATCGACTAATATTAAAAGTTTTGTAGAAAATACGATATAATGACAAAGTCGAATGAATTATGGAGCTTAAATTATTCTATTACCATTAAATATTCACTAACTCCCTAAAAAATCTATTGATAGATAAAAAAAAACAACCAATATATGAACTTAATTGCAGAGGAACCGTTGTTAAATTAAAAACGTCTTTAATTTTTCTACAGGTATATATCATGGCTTTCTCGTAAAACTTGCAAATAAGCGTATACTTAAATATTGTAAGTAAAATGATGTTACGAAACATGTTAGAAGTTTCTAATAAGCAATTAAAAACTTTACTCATAACAACTGTTCGAGATTAAATGAGAAATAACTTCATAAAGTTATTCGTGTAATAGAACTGTTTTATAAATAGAAGTTTTTATAGAAAGTAGGCAGTTCACTCCATTTTACTTAATAGTAAGTGAAAATAAAGTGCTACTATTTAGATTAATGCGAAATGAGGAGTTAATCATGCTGTCAGAGTCACTCACTGACGGATCACGACTCAAGACGGATCGAAGCGGCTCTGCCGGAATGACCAGCTCAGCTTAAGCCTTGATCATAAAGACCTTACGGTTTCGATGGAAGGAACTGAGGTGCGTATTCTAAAATCAAACTCAAGTCAAATCGCTGCTTCAGTAAAGTTAGAAAGAGACAATGCTACTGAGCCCACGCACACATAGCGCGATCACACGATCTGTGGATTTTTCCGAGATAAAAAATAGCCTATTGTTTAATCCGTACTTTTGACGTGACAACGTCTATTAAATTGGTACGGCGCGGCGTGGAGTCATTCTCGAAAACACCGTAACGGCCGAATCTGATGCCACACGGAGTCCACGCCTACACTCATAATAAGTAATTTATGTATAACTTCAGAAGCAGAAAATTTAAACAAACTATTAAATAAAAATATAAATGTTATACATTACTTTATTTTAAATAATTTCATTGCACCCAGAAAAAATTACCATGTAATAGACGTTGTCACGTTCAAATATCGGCAGTAGACGGAGTTCTACAGACAACCAATTTTTATCTTTACGTCTGCAAACATTCAAAGCAATCGGTTCAGTTGTTACGGCGTGAAAGCGGAACAAACAAACTCACTTTCCGATCTATTATATTAGTAAGGATTCTGCTATTTAAGACTGCTATAGAACAGTAGTTACGCATTTTCTGCAACCACTTTATCTTGTTTGTAATAGCAATAGCGGAGCTTTTTCACTTAGTAAAATTTCCTCATAATAAAATTTTTGTGTGTCCTAACCTGGGGCATGATTCTCATGCAATAGAAAAAAGTTCACATTCGTAAAAAAGTTCGAAGTTCGAATTTTTTTCGAATGTAACACAGTTTGTCTATTCTCAGAAGTTCACAATCGAACTAGTTCGCATGAACGTCATTCGAACAAAACGAGTGATACGGACCAGTAGAAGTGGACATTCGAATACGAATTTAAATCAAAGTTTGATTGGATATACTTTTTGTTTGTGGTGATTTGACTTTACATAAGAAATGGACTAATTTATTGTAGATTTTATTGGTAATTTAGTTCAAGAGTTAGAGGCAAGAATGCAGAACCGCCGCGACGAAGTGTTTCAGCAAATGTAGATCCATTTGATTTGAGCAATGCAGAGTTTATTAAACGTTTTCGATTAAATAAGAACTCATTCAAATGATTGAGCCAGTGATTCAACAGCGATCACGCATTGACTTAAAAACAAAGGTAGGCAAAAAAAAGAAAAAATATATATATATTAGAAAATATAGAAAATAAATTATTTTTAATTTCTCGTTTTAAGGTTGTTTACTAAAAAAACTTAAGAGTTTTAAAAGTCAATGGTCATATTAATAAAATAATATATTTTTAAAAGTAATATTTACGAATAAAATCAATTAACGCAGTAACAGCGTTTTCATAAACGCTTAATAATAACGTAATTTATTATCTAATCTATACCTGATGTACTATTTCGAATAGTAATTGTTCTATGGGTACTTAGAGCGGAGAGAGCGGAGAAATTCGTATACGAATTTTAATATGGAAAAAATTCGATTGCATGAGAATCAGCTTCCTGGGGCTTATTTACCGATCTATCTTCCCTAACCTTTGTAGATTTCAACATACTACAGACTAAGAAGTTTTGACTTTTCATCAGCTACACTTCTGCAGTCCACGACGATATATTGTGATGTTTTCTTTGCCTGGAGACACATGGTGCATTAAGAGCTGCGTCTTATCCCTATTATGAATAGATCAATGTACGGTTGTAATTTTGATTTTGTCCTTCTTTATTTTGATGAAGGTGTAGCGTCCTGCCTGCTGTTCCTATATTTAATAATGGCTTAGATTTTAAGATTGTATGTAAGATCTTTTTTATTGCTATATTTATCTTTTATATTTGCTATTTTCATATTTTTATTTACGTACATAGTATAAATTTGGTCAGTCTACTTTCATCCATCCGTTCCACATGCCCAAACCACCCAAGCATCCCTTTCTCTATTCTTGTCACGATATCCTCTTTCAAACCACATTTTTTCTAATCACTTCATTATACAATCTGTCACTCAGTTTTACTCCTGCCATACTCCGCAAAGCTCTCATTTCTACTGCATTTATTCAGCTTTCATGTCGTTTCTCCCATACCCAACTTTCACTTCCGTACATTAATGTTGGGACCAGCACGCCCTCATGCACTGCTAGTCGCGCTTTTTCTGAAATTTTCTGACTACTCAGAAACGTATGCATGGCCCCATTCACCATGTTACCAGCTTTCACTCGCTTCTCTATATCATTATCACACCTTCCATCCTGAGTGGAGACACGGGACGAGGAAGACCTAGGCGAACATATTTCGAACAAATCGAAAGTGTCCTCAAAAAAGGCCAGGTCAGAAGTACCCGCAATCGTCGAACATGTATGAGGAATGTTATGAAAGTAGATGAAGCGAAAGAGATATGTAAGGACCGTAGCAAGTGGAAGGACGTAATCTCTGGCTACCCCCGTGGGAAAAAGGCGTGAGTGTATGTATGTATGTATGTATCTACATAGTATATGAAAAACGCTGTTCTGTCTCTTTTATTTATAAATATTTCTGGCTGACTAGTACTGACACAATAATCCCAAAGCAAATAGTATACTTCAGTTTTGACGTCGAAATGAATACTAAACATATTGCGTTAATGTAATAATAAATTATCAAAGCTTCTGAAGTTGTAACGCACACTTTATCATGAATGTTATTACTCGTACGTGCAAGCTGTCCACTGTTTTTATATCACTCTCATAAGGGTACAAGATAAGCTAATCGAAAACATGATAAAGTACGTAATTGTCAGTGAAAATGTCACACTTGTCACGCCTATAATCTTAATTGCGAGCTTATCAATTTTTCTACTGAAGTATGATTTGATCCTGCTCGATGATTGCCTTGCTGACTTGCGGACTTGCTGACATCATCATCCCAGTATTGTTCCATTAGTGGGCAAGAAAGTGGAGCCACAGACTTATTATTACATAATGACGACCGTCGTAGTCGCGTGGTTATTACTCCGGTGTCCGGGTTCGAGTCCCGGTGGGGGCAGATGTTTGTGTGACGAATGCGAGCATTTCTACCTTAGTCATGGTTGTTAATAAATATTTCTAACAAAAATATTTATATATGTATAATATATGTATGTCTATCGGTTATCTTAGATCCCATAACACAAACCTCATAGACCTTACTTTAGGCTAGGCTATTTGTGTAAATGTATGAAATATTAATTTTTATGATTTTTTTTTTTAATTCATACGATGGCAGACGAGCAAATGGCCCACCTGATGGTAAGTGGTAACCATCGCTCATGGACATCTGCAGTGCCAGGGGCACAGCTGAGCTGCTGCCTACCTGGAGAGAAATACTCTTTTTAAGCCTCGTTTGAAGTTAGACATATCGTAGCGCTCAGGAAACATCGCAGAAACCGAACTGTACTAGACAAGATCGGTTCCAGGTGATATGGATGAACTCTACTGCGGTGGCGGGTGGTGCGATGGTAAAAAGGTGACGAAGGCACCATTGCAAATAATTCCTCAGAGCACTCTCCGTTAAAGAGCCTATAAAGAACACACAGAGAGCCAAAGTCTCTCCGCTGCTCCAAGGTCTCTGTTGAGGCCGTAATATTGGGATCACCGATGATACGGAAAGCACGCCTTTGCAGGGAGTCAAAAGGGTCGAGTTGATATTTGGGGGCTCCAGCCCAGAGGTGTGAACAGTACTCCATATGCGCCATATTTTTTTACAATCTCTGAAAATAGTAAGTTCCCAGGCATATCTATAATATTGATGTCACAAAATCGCAAGTACATAAAATTAAACTACCTATTCCGAGCACTGACAAACTGTTTGATGACAAAAAAAAATATTGTGCAAAATGGCGCAATATTACACTTTACGTTACCAACTTACTTTATTTTTTTTTAATTAACAAGCATTGGGAACCGTGTTCTGTGTTGAGTAACTATGATTATTGATAGCAAAAGAATAATTTGTTAGTGTTATAATACTGGCTTGTTTTATAAGTTCTTTTTTGTAATCAAAATTTTATTGACATGACATTTAATTTACTTCAAATTAAATATTAATAATTTATTTTCTTCTAAAATTCTAACAGTTAGCTATAACATGTCATAAAGACAAGAAATTCTTTGGAAATTTTTTAACAAAGTGGTATGTCAGGTCATCTATTTAGTGTCTCGATGTTCATTCCAATACAGTTTTTATACCAGCAATCAAAATCAAAATCAAAATAATATTTATTCAACATAGACCTTTACAGGCACTTATTGACGTCAACAAACAAAACAAAAAAAAAATATATATTGACTCGACACCTGTTCGGAAATTGGGAGAGCCTTCTCGAGAAGAACAGGCAAGAAACTCTGAAGGTCTATTTTTTTATCTCCTCTTTTCAATGTTAATAATATAATTACAACCCTTGGTGATCCCAAGGGTAGATAGATAATAAGTTTATTTTGTTACAACACATTATTTTTTTCTAATATTTAAAAAAAATATATGTATTATTATAAACAAGGGTTTGAACCGAACCCGAACCGGAACAAACACCAGAATCAACCGGCGTGATATTCCGAACCGTGATCTGGAGTCCGGAACGTTTTTTTCTGCTGAATCGGAACTCTGACCAAACCGAAACAAATACGTGAACCGGTTTTTGAACCGGTTCAACGAGAATTAAACTTTATTTATAATAAACATTAGAAGAAAAAAATATAAAATTTTAAGAAAATAAAGATTTCACACATATATAGCGGCCCACGGTAAGTAACCTTTTTTTATTGTTCCCCTGAGGAAAATGCATTAAATTGCATACCCCAGCCGTGGCGAGCCGGCGGTTATGTGGAGCTCTCCTCTCCAGACGGGGGAGACCTACCCACTAAAAACTCAGGGATGGCCTTCCTCAGGCATGTAGGGAGCCCCCGGGAACGCCAAGCGACTTCCGAGAACCCCCAGCCTCCACTTCCCTGCCGATACAGGGGAGCCCTCCTCGGGGGAGGCTACAATACCTCCCCCGAACTCCTCCACGGGAGGGGCGTGGTCCCTTCCGGGTCACCGATTCCGCGGGCGCGACTTTCTCGCGCGAGTACGGCGCCACCTCCTTCGAGCGACATCGGCCATCTCCCGACCCCGCTCGGCGGCCTCCTTCTGGAGCATCACTGCTTCACAGAAGGAGGCCACACACCAGTGCCGGTGGAGACAGATCTCGCCCGATCTCTCCGACCAAGACTCGGCGCTCGGAGGCTCATGGTTTCCTAATGATTTCCTTTTCTTTGCTTTTTATGCTATATACATAGCCGATATTGGCGACGGGCGAACATTGGGGGAAATCCCACCCTCCTCCCCTAGTCAAATATGGGATACCAATGGTCTAGGCTCGGTGTCTGACGACAAGATCACCGATTTTCAGCTGTCACTAAAGGATGAAATGTGGGCACAGCTAACTGTGCTATTGAAACAAAAACAAGTATGTATGCTGTGTGTAGAATTAGCAAACAAACATGTGCATATAGTATGTATTTCATAAAAATGTAAAATAAATATAAGTATTTCTTTTTCTGTTATTATTGGTGACTTATAAAGTTGTACTTCATATTTGTGTTATATATATATAAATAATAATATAAAATAAAGAATAAAATCCCAACTAATATTATAAATGCGAAAGTGTGTTTGTTTGTTTGTTTGTTTGTTTATTTGTTTGTTTGTTGTTTGTTTGTTACCTCTTCACGCTTAAATACTGGACCGATTTCAAAAAATTCTTTCACCTTTGGAAAGCTACATTCTCCCCGAGTAAACATAGGCTACTTTTTATCCGGAAAAATCGACAAGATCCCACGGATGCGCAATAAAGGCTTCGCTCAAAAACTACTGCACAGATTTTTATGCGGTTTTTCATCAATAGATAGAGTGATTCTTGAGGAGTTTTGCGGCATTTTTTATCTCGGAAAAACGGATAGTCCCACGGGAAGCGCGATAAAATCTTCGCACCATAAACCGACTTCCGCGTATATGTAGCCGTGGGCAAAAGCTATGACCTTAACCCTCTATACACCCAATCCCGAAATCCACGCGGGCGAAGCCGCGGGCAGAAAGCTAGTGTAAATATAAAACTTGATCACTGCGCCAGTCTAAATACTACTATCACGAAGTCGGAATACCTAACTTCTGTAGTGCAAGTAAATGAGAACGTAAACTTAGCTTGAAGCACTTTTAGAAGTAAGGTTTCGCAGCGATAGTGGGGTCATAATCAACTCGCTCTGAAGATATTCATCCCAGTTCTAATTCAGAACTGTCTTTAGTTTTCTTATTTATAATTAATATCAGAAAGCGCGCGTGGATAATAAATATTATTTAGGTACGTGCGGAATATTGACGACTTCCTTAGTCGAGTGGATAGTACACCGGTTTCAAGGTGTCGCCATCTCTGAGGTCCCGGGTTCGAATCCCGGTGGGGGCAGATGTTTGTGTGATGAATGCGAGCATTTGTACTTTAGTCATGGTTGTTGATATATATTTCTACAAAATTATTTATATATGTATAATATATGTATGTCTATCCGTTACCCTAGATCCCATAGCACAAGCCTTACAGAGCTTAGTTTGGGCTAGGCTAATTGGTGTAAGTGTAACAAATATTTATTTATTTTATTATATCCGACCATAACTGGAAAGCCCATATGTCACAAAAGGATCAACCTAGGTTTTTTACAATGTTATCACAATGTGAAATGGCATTTTGTTCTTAATCATAACAAATTTTGACAAAAAAGCATGTGGTTTTTGATACATGAAACAAGTTGGAGGGCTGTGGCCTCCTTCTGCGAAGCGGTGATGCCAGAAGGAGGCGACCTCATCCCCAGATGGCCCGGGATGACGTTGTAGAAGGTTGGAGGGGGGGGAGCCTGCAAGATCGCTGCCCCTCAATCAATCAATCAAATTCTCTTTGCTCAATGTAAGACAGGTTGATACTCGTTTAAATATGAATGGTGATGTCATTGACTTGGTAAATAATACTAAATTCTTAGGCATTACGTTAGATTCACGACTACAGTGGGATCTACATATTGAAACTTTGGCAATCAAACTTAGTTCAGCGGCGTACGCAGTAAAAAAGATTAGACTTTTAACTAATGTTGAAACGGCAAGAATTGTTTATTTCAGCCACTTTCATAGTGTTATGTCCTATGGACTGCTGCTATGGGGATCAGCGGCTAACATTGAAAGTATTTTCATTTACAAAAAAGAGCGATTCGTGCTATTTACTGTTTACGGGCTAGAGAATCCCTAAAAGAATTGTTCAAAGAAATTAATATTTTAACTTTAGCTAGTCAATATATATATGATAATTTAGTTTTTGTATATAGAAACTATAATAAATTCAATAAAAACAGTGATCTACATAATGTGAATACTAGAAACAAAAATAAACTTGCCGTTCCAATGTTCAGACTCCATAAAACTAGCTGTTCGTTCTTGGGAAATGTATAGCTATGTTTAACAAACTTCCGCAAGGTGTCATTGATTTGCCTTTATATAAATTTAAAAACCATATCAAAAAGACACTCATGAGTAAAGGTTATTATAAAGTAAGTGACTATCTTAATGATCACACTATGTTTGGGAATAGGGGCACTATTCATAGAGCCATGTTTGGTAACAACATTATTTATAATATTGTATTATTTTATATGTGTATGTAAACATACATACGACTGTAATCGTGTTAGGTGTGATTGTATCTTGTATATATTGTATTTTTGTATGTATTATTGTGATTGTTAACATTGAAAAGAGAGATAAAAAATAGACCTTCAGAGTTTCTTGCCTGTTCTTCTCGAGAAGGCTCTCCAATTTCCGAACAGGTGTCGAGTCAATATATTTTTTTCTTTTTTTTCCTTATTCGTACGTACGGACAAGGTTTTTGTTTTTTTTTTATTTAAGCTTTTTTTTTTGTTTTGTTTGTTGACGTCAATAAGTGCCTGTAAAGGTCTATGTTGAATAAATATTATTTTGATTTTTGATTTGATTTGAATCCTGAGGGCCCCTACAACAACTGAGGACGAACATCGCTGAGGCTTTTAATGGATAGGCCTCCCCCTTCTGGGGAGGACCGCCGGTTCTCTGTAACCGGAGAATGCAATTCAATGCATTTTCTTCAGCGTAAAAAATTTAAAAAAGTGCTACCGAAGGATATTGACAGATAATTGTAATTTTGTGCTTGTAATTGATTCATTATTCATGAATATAGATTATGATTTGTATGATTATGACTTGAACGAATATTGAACTCTTTTAGAGTAAGTTCTATATCATGGAACCATTCATTCAGCAAAATCGCACTGAATGTTAGTTTGGGTAAATCGAATATCACGATCCGCTTGTATCGTAAAATGTCATCCGCAAACCGATAAACGGAGCATTTTTTATCTATGTAGTTAATATCAGTGACATATTTCATATTTGAAATAACGGTTTTAAACATTTGTAATATACAAAATTAAGAAATATTTTTTAAATTTATGTTTATTTAAATATTGGACACAACAACTTACTAATTCTGAGTATGTCCAACTAATTTATTGAAATTTTTAACACTAAAATACAAATTTGCGAGAAAATCTGATAAACAGCTGCATGTGTTCTTATGGGAATGATTACGAAGAAGAGAAAATATATACTATTTTTTTTTTAATCTAATAATTAATTTGAACCATAAAATGGATTGTCTGTCTATCCTAACCCAAATTAATATTACAACCCCTAGAGTAACAGCACATGCACAATATTATAGGCCATTTATATAAATACTTTAGAAAAAATAAATTCAGTAGTCACTCTCCTATTAGTTCGATTTTAAGAAATTATAATATAGTGTTTCAAAACTGTAATTTGGATGAAGACATTTTTTCGGATAAGATGCATAGATTTTTAGATAGGAGTTTTAATTTTTTTTGTGTACACTATGAACATCTTTTAATCAAAATATAGTGCTTACTTATAATTTAAATTCATATAAGATATTTTATTTTTTATTGAAATGTGAATATAATACTTACATTTATGTATTTAGTTGGTAAGGCCATATTAAATAACATAAAAATATCGCGACAGAATTCGCGGGCGGATAGCTCGTTTAAAATAATCGGTGTAACATAATTTAAGAATATTAATTCGAGGCTTGGTAACGAATAATACTGGAGAGATGTTCCATCAGTAAAATTTATTTCCAGACAAAATGAACTGTTTTTCAATCTCTGTTAACTGTAATTAATCGAAGTTAATCATTAATAAGGAATATGTAAAAAATCATTCAGTTGAATCAAGAATTAATCTATATTTCTGCGTATAATCTTGCTTCATTACCAATTTTAAATATTACATTGGCTTGACAAAGCAAAATATAAAAATGCTGTTGAAATATTCGATACCTATTTAAGTCCAAAGTACCTAAAAATAGGAGCTATTTTCGATTGTATTTTTCAATTTTTTGTATTGTTTTATTCAAGAGTAATTAAAAAGTTAATTAAATCGGATAAATAAGTATTTGATGTTTTAATAAATATGTGTAGATTTAACATTCAAAACCTTGCGAGTCAGAAACAGTATGGTACAGTGACGAACTCATTGTGAGTTCACCGTTTTTCGTATCCACAGCGAGTGTGCGAATTTCAAGTAAAGAACTCGCCCCGTTTGACGTAGCGTATTACAAAAAAAATGTTAAAATCTTATGTTCTTTATTGGTTAGCCTTCATAAATTTTGTAAGACATCCCTGTTTTATTTTATTGAGATTATTTGATTGTCAGTTACTTAATATTTTTATATTTCGATTTATACTTAAATTTCGGTGATAAAATCAGTTTTCCAGATTAGTAATACAGGTGACGAGTTTGGAAAGATTAAAAACCACTGGTCTAAGGGATTAGATATCTCCTCAATCATTTGTCTACAAGCATTGTCTAGAAGAAATCGTACAAATTCAAAATGGCGGTATCACATAAAGCTTTGCAATATCATTATTTAAACTAAAATAAAATTTTAAATTATTTAGAAAGTATAGAATTGTTTTCGTTTAGAGAAATTTTCTGAAATATATGCAGACTTTATATTTTCCCTGGATCGACAATATTCCTTACATTTCGAGCTACATATAATGCTACAACAAATTATATCATAATATAAATGGTATTTACTTCGTTAAAGCAACTTATTTTTAAGTATAAACATATTAGTAATAATACTCTATAAAAAAAGGTTCAAGGTTGTGTTAGAATTCGTACTTTCTCTTAATAAATTGAATGTAAATTGTTTACAATCGATCAACCAATGCATGTACTGTAAACACAAAAATATATCACCGTCATTGTCTGTTTGCTCAATTTTATATGCACATAGTAAGCAAGCATGCGGTATCGACAAAAATATATGTTGAGTTCGGTTTTAAGAATACACCCCCTGAACTCATGTGCTCAAACAAACCGAACAAGTAACCGAGCTTCCAACTATTGAAATTAATTTGCATAGTGAACACAAATAAATGTTAAGCTGCTTGTTACTGGGAACCTTATTTACCTAAGTTACAATGCACACGGGAACAATGCACAAAGTTCGTATTTGTTAAGTGAAACTTGTTTAGGTATGAAAATGTCACCACAATTAGTAAGACCATAAGATCACAGCAAAAACTGTTAATTAAAAGTTATACAAGTTTGCGTTGGCTCGCCTTTTAATTATTGCTTTTGGCATCAGTCTCATTAAGATAGGGTATTCAGAAAACGCAGACAGCAAAATGTATATAATACTTGAGAAAACTTCTTTCTCGAGGGCTGAAAACAACCATAAAATATTCGCTCAAAGCGCTGTTTTGATAATTTATGAGCCTTTTAAGAAAATTTGAAGAGAAATTTAAAAACGTATACCTAAACGTATACTATTTGAAATGATTAAGTTAAAAATCACAAGATATATAACCATTAAATAGAAGAAATATACTATAATAAGTGTCAGATATTGCTATTCTTTTTTTTACATGTTTTATGTCAAAACGATAATGATACCTTTTTTATAACGTTCTTCAAAAAATGTAATTTAAATATATGTAAGGAAACGTTTGTTCCCTTGGGTTTCTTTCTTCGCAAGTATTTGCGTTTGTCTATTACATTAATAGATCAGAAGATGCATTATATAGATGTCAATTGTCAAAAGAAAACTTTCAGAATAATTTAATTGTCAATTAATTTTTAATATTGTAGTAAATAATTAAGTTTATTGGCGGATGTATAGGCTTAAAATCTTGTAACCTTAATTTTCCAGGTATGTATTTTTGTTATGTGTATGTATATGTGTGTTTTATTTCTATGTTGTATGATGTAACAAAAAATACACCGACCATAAATCTTTAAATTTTCAGCAGCATGTTTATTTTAACGCCAATTTCATATTATATATATCTATATTAACATTTTATATGCAAATGTAATATACTAAACATTTTTTGAATTGAGAGCTTTGAGAGGAATAGTGATGATGGATAAATCGCGAAATAGGGATAAGGATATGTACGGTATTAAAGAAAATGTACTGATAAATATCAAGAAGAGAATGCTGAGATGATTTGGCGAAGAAAGGATGGACGAAAGACGACTGACGAAGGAATTTTTTAAGACAAATATGTGAGTGAGTCAAAAGGCTGAGAACGACCTAGATGAACATACTTGGATCAAAAACTTAAATATTATGGTTATATTAGTAAGCTTGAGTCGGGTGCAGCATCAATACTCGACTAGATCTGTGTCCGCTGGCAGGTATGAAGTACTTAAACCTCAGGGATGGCCTTCCTCAGGCATGTAGGGAGCCCCCGGGAACATCAAGCCACTTCCGGGAACCCCCAGCCTCCGCTCCCCTGCCTAGAGGGAAGCCCTCCTCGGGGGAGGCTACTACCTCCCCCGGTCTCCTCCACTGACGACGCCCCCCGGTCACGGAAGGGGCGTGGTCCATCCCGGGTCGCCGTAGCAGTCGCGACTTACTCGCGCCCGCCGGCGACCCGCGGCGGCGCCGCAGCTGTGCTACCGAGCCCGGCGCCGCCTCCTTCGAGCGGGATCGGCCATCTCCCGACCCCGCTCGGCGGCCTCCTTCTGGAGCATCACTGCTTCACAGAAGGAGGCCACAGCCCTCCAACCTCCCTCGTCCGCCAGCATTGCCGCAATCAATGCCGGCGGAGACAGATCTCGCCCGATCTCTGCGACCAAGACTCGGCGCTCGGAGGCCCACGCGGGGCACTCCGCCAGCGTGTGCTGGGCCGAGTCAAGGTCGGATGCGCAGTGGTGGCAATGTGTCGATCCAATCAATCGGTAGGTGACCTCCTCCTTCCTCCTCTTACGGGGATAGAACATCAAACAGGCGACCCATAAACTTAAGTTAAAAATAAGTTGAGAAATTATCTGTTGGACAATATTGTATAAATTATTGATTCTCTCCAATAGATATTCTACCTCTTGGCTTATTAATACTATTATAGTAAATGTACCAATTTTGGCACTTCATATTTGATATTTGTGGGACTGAATCGATCCCACAGTCAAACTGTATATACAGTTTTGTGGGACTTTGTACTATGTAATGTGTTATTGTAAGTCATTAATAAATAAATAAAAAAAAGAGAAAAGAGTACCCGTAACCGACGGGCGTGCCGTTCGACCGAACTAACCGAATAAAGTTGTAATGAAAGTTAAAGAAATTAGGTATTTTTGTATCGCAGCAAGTGGAAATGTGTGATCTGTGTCTACCCCTATTGGAAAGAGGCGTAAACATATACATAAATACAGTATGATATAATAATCATTATACTGAAGGTCTGAGGCGAATGTGCTGCACTACTGCTATTTTATATTATTTATTTTGCTCTGATAAAGGGCAAGATTGTTCCGACTGTAGCGTCCTGCCAACTGCTCCTGTATTTAATTATATATTATATTTTAAGATGGATTGTAAGATTTCTTAGTCAAGAAAATAAGCGTATTGTCTTCTTTAAAATTTTCTACATTTTAGTATTTCCTTTATTTAATAATAAAACTAATGTGTCGAATGATTTGGGCGTTTAGTCGTCGAGTTATATCGTAGACTACGCACTACTGCGAGCCGTTCCCGGGCCATTTGACATTGGTCCTGGATTTAAGAATGCTCCGCGTGTATATCTGCTTTAAAGTAATACTACCGGCTGCTGAAGCCTTCTACCTTCGGTTGCTATGCATAAAGCTCTCCTTCTCCATTACTATATTTTCCATGTCAAGTGGAAGAATCTACAGCCAATTTATTTCTAAGAATATCTCATCTGATCTACGGTTTTAAGTGCTAACAAGAATTGCAACTACGGGCCTGGCGTGACTAGGCAGCCGTCCGTCGAAGCAACGCTGCTACAGTGTTGTGCTGCTAAAAGCGGTTCTGTTTCCTCAATATTAAAGAGTTATACCCTAAGCCCTGCCGCTGGTGGTCTTTCACGTGTGCTAAGATGCCGTTTCCTTCCATCCACCCACGACATAGGATTAAATCCTATTGAGGAGTTACGTAATAACAAAATAAAGTTTCCCCTACATCGTGAATGCATATAGAATAAGAATGAAAAATAAGCACTTTTAAAATAAATATTTGTAAAAAAATGTTACAGTTTTGTACCATAATATTTCTTATCTTTCGTTTAGTGTTTCCCTGTTTCTCACCAAGTATTTGCTCCGTTACGTTTTTTCCCTCTAGGAGATGATGTAACGTGACACCATGATATACACATTGTTTCGATTGAGAAGTAAGACAACGTAAATTGGCAATACGGGCGCACTTAATAGTACGAACATCTACGAGTAGCATAGCATTACACGAGTCTGCGAGGCAGTCTTTGATGAACACCTAATTCGCTCATTGAATTGATACAACCTTCGATTAGCATTTAAGGAAATGTAAAAAAAAAGACTAACAAAAACAAAAAAGAGTGCGGACCAAAGAGTCCGCAGAAAACCAAAAAGAGCTAAAACAAAACCTTCGATTAGCTAGCAAAACACTATGCTTCTAATTCCACAACCGTCCGCCCGCCCGCTCGTCAACGCAGAGTAATCTTTTTATATAGGTATGTATAAAGATTACTTCGAGAGTCCCATCTAGGTTGATGACTCCTGAAGCAGAGCTACTGTATCTGACCAACATATCAGAACACAAAAGCTCTTGACGACACGATGTTGTCAGGTATGTGGTGAGTGATCAGCCATAGCCGAAGTCTATCACCAAAAAAGTTACTATCGTTTGGCGTTGCCTAGGGATCATGCGTAGAAATCAACCCCCAAAAATATGAACTGAGCTATATTTTTAACCACTTGTTTTGATTGTAAAAATATTTTTTACCTAAAACTTACTATTTTAAATAACATTATATCGAAGAGTAAGTAATTAGTTTTATTAATATTTCCTCTCCTGCAATTTTTTTAAAGTATAAGGTGAGGATATGGTTACTTATTGACTTTGAAAATGATCAAATTCAATATATATTCAGAAGCAAGTATTTTCTAGGCAACAAAGTCCAAGTCCGAGAAGAAGATATAAATAAACACCTATTTTTAACAAAACAAATACATAAGCCGATCTCCTCGACAAAGTTAAAAATATATAAAACTTTTTTTATTTTAGCCTCCTTCGCAATTACGGACTGGAGAACAGCCTAAAGAATTCTCTTAAGTAGACAACTCTGTATTAATGTATTTTCTAGTAACACTGAACGTATTTTTAATCAGACGATTGTAATCAAACAAGGACAATATAACTTCAGAATTAATTGTGAGTAAATGCTTGGCAATAGTTTTATTAAATACAGGTTTTGTCGAGGAACGACTGAAAAGTGTTATTGTTCAATTTAACATAATCTCTATATAATTTAATCATTCACATTTAAATTTCTTGTCGCGATGATGTCAATAAATCTTTCAATATATATCTTAAGCCACTGACGAATTTAATTTGTAATAATTTAGGTATTTATTTACACGTCATACACAAAATATATATAGTAATTAATTTATCGCCTAGAGAAGGTGTATATTTTTTATATTCATCAAACACTAAACTAAACGTAGTGATAAATTTTACTAGTCCAGAGCGAGTTTTTCATATTGATACATACATTGAATTACGTAAAATTGTGCAAATCTACAAATATATATATATATATATATATATATATATATATATATATTTATTATTTATTTATAAGTTTTATCACAAACCGATAACGACACCTTATTCAAGACTTATAAACTTTCTTAAAAATTATTTATCATAAATTTGTCTGTATGTATTAATAGGCGGGAAGCCGGTAACACTGAAAAGTCCCGTCATAGCGAATCAAAAAAAAATTATTTAAATAAATAGTACATAAGTATAGGAATAAATTAAGCTCGGTAGGCGTGGATTTCTATTTGCCGAAACATAAAAAATAATAATTTAAAAGATGAAAAAATGTTTTACCGTCATCGCGGATATTAATAGCGTGCATACCGAGATTATTAGATTATATAAGTGTTACCAACAGCTACTATTAGTAGTTTATCAAGTGTCCTCAAAAAAGGCCAGGTCAGAAGTACCCGCAATCGTCGAGCATGTATGAGGAATGTTATGAAAGTAGATGAAGCGAAAGAGATATGTAAAGACCGTAGCAAGTGGAAAGACGTAATCTCTGCCTACTCCCATGGGAAAAAGGCGTGAGTGTATGTATATGTATGTATTTTTATCAATTTTGTCACCTTTTTCTTTGATTTTGTTTTGTTCTGTCAATAAGTTAGTTGTCATTAAAAATCAATATCAAGCAGCAGTCTAACATTTTATTTCTAAAATTAACCAAAATTACCTGAACCAAAAGGTGACAATTACAGTCCGTAACAATAAGTATGCAGCTTGCTCTGATAAAGAACAAGACAATATTGCATGAACCCACATTATTTTAATTGCGAAACAAAGGGTGCCCTTTATACACAAATTCCAAAGTAATATATTAAATATTTTCTATAACATCGTTATTAATCATATGTCCATTTGTCTCTAAGAATTGAGTGTTTTGGCGATTTAACTCACAATTATCAATCCAAGTACTCAGTATTGTTTTATACCAGTAGGGTTATTTTGAAACGTCGGAAACCCACTTTCCGTTCGGATTCGAAAACTTTCCGAAGGCGAGTTATTTTGAAATGTCGGATCGATATTAGGATTCGAAACGAATAACATTAGCTTACGGAAACTATTCCGTGAGGTTTTTGCTGTCGGAAACTTTTGTCGAATCTAGAGTTTTGGCCAAAAGAGTGTATTTTCAACGCTTTTCAGCCTTTTGTAACACATTTAGAGGTAAGTTAATAAATTGCATCAGATAAAAAAAGATTTTGATTAAGGAATGATGGAAATGTGAATGTAAAATAGAATGTAATAGGTTTGTTAATTTTGTTCATGTAAATCTTATGTAAATATTAACTGATTATTTACTGTTAAAATCACGATAGTTTTACTAGGAAGTCGTGAATAATATGGTCTTATGAAAAAAAGACACTTATGAAAACCCCAAAAAATATAGGTTATTTTAATATGCTTATAAAATATATATAATGACTAAAATATGGTGCGTGTCATTTTCTACTAAACCTACCATTTTCAATCATACTTTGTAAACGTAAAGGTAAATGCATGTTACTCTATGGTTGACTTTCCGAACGGAAAGTTTCCGTGGCCTTTCCGACGGTGTTTTAGAATAGCATATTTCGAGTCGAACGGATTCGATTCGGATTCGAAAAGTTTCCGACGTTTCAAAATCACCCAGCAGATGCCTTTCTAAATCCTTTGTCAAAATATATCTCCCAGTAGTTTAAGCAATCATCGTTGATAATTTTAAGGCAATCCAAGTTAGTGGAGTAATTTCAGACTTCTCTTTTCTCGTAACGCTGATGATACGCACAAAGATAAAATCTAATATGAAAGGCTTTTGTTTTGCATTCGCACAACACAGCTCATATCTTTTTTTTTTGTTCCCCTGAGGAAAATGCATTAAATTGCATACCCCGGCTGTGGCGACCCGGCAGTTATGTGGGGCTCTCCTCCCCAGAAGGGGGAGGCCTACCCACTGAAAACCACAGGGATGGCCTTCCTCAGGCATGTAGGGAGCCCCCGGGAACATCAAGCTACTTCCGGGAACCCCTAGCCTCCGCTCCCCTGCCTAGAGGGGAGCCCTCCTCGGGGGAGGCTACACTACCTCCCCCGGTCTCCTCCACCGACGACGCCCCCCGGCCACGGAAGGGGCGTGGTCCATCCCGGGTCGCCGTAGCAGTCGCGACGTCCTCGCGCCCGCCGGCGACCCGCGGCGGCGCCGCAGCTGTGCTACCGAGCCCGGCGCCGCCTTCTTCGAGCGAGATCGTCCCCACCCCGCTCGGCGGCCTCCTTCTGGAGCGTCACTGCTTCACAGAAGGAGGCCACAGCCCTCGAACCTCCCTCGTCCGTCAGCATTGCCGCAATCAATGCCGGCGGAGACAGATCTCGCCCGATCTCTGCGACCAAAACTCGGCGCTCGGAGGCCCACGCGGGGCACTCCGCCAGTGTGTATTACAGCTCATATGTGTCATTATCGAGGACACGAGACAGACACCTTCTTGAGATATCAAGAGTCAGATCAAAATTGAAACGCAAAGAGAATTGATATTTAAGCTATAACGGCGTAGTCGGAAGTCTTATAAAAATATTGTAAAATTAAATTACACATTGGCGAACAGGCAGCTATTTATTATATATGTATGTATAAAAAAATAAGAAGAATCAAGGTGAACGTAATTTTTTTTTATAACTACTAGTACTAGTATTATAAAAATTTGGCGGTTCGTGAAATAAAAACGGGGGTCCACGATAATGGATCCAAGAGCAATCCTTCCTCCTGATCCTGAGGGTATCCCCTACAACGCCTGAGGACGGCCATCGCTGAGGTTTTTAGTGGGTAGGCCCCCTTCTAGGGAGGAGAGCCCCACATAACCGCCGGCTCTCCGCAGCCGGGGTAGGCAATTTAATGCATATTTGCTCAGCGTAACAAAAAAAGAAGTACTTACCTATCAAAAACCGAAAAACATGGCCGACACAAAAAAAGAACATTAATAGTAACGTGAGATAATCTAGTCATTGATTATATATATGCGATATAATAAATAAGCGAGTAGCCTTTAAAAAACAAACAACGGGATATACGTGTAAATCTGCAAGTCATCGGCAGATACGTGAAATAGATGGAATAGATACGTAAACGCGACTGCGTAATGGAATTTGTTTATATTGAGAAAGAAAGTGGGGATAATACGCCACCTTGGAGGGCACCGGCTTAGCTAGATTTACCTTTATACCAGTTTAGATTTACTATGATACAATAACAAAATAATTCGGTTTTTGAGTTTACGACATGTTTTCCGGTATCTGGTGATGTGATGCGATTTCCGGTTATTTACTAGTCACATAATAGTAATCGAGTTTGATTCAGACTATAAGACTTAGGACCAATTTCATTACCCAGCTCTGTAATCTCTTACAGCAATAAATTATTGTATTTTATTTAAACGGTTTTATTTAGCTCAGCCCGGTTCATTCTTGGGTCAAATTTAGTAAATCAAATTTCACCCTCTTCCTGTCAACCGATTAATCTGAAATTTTGTATACACTTTGGATTTTGGTGACAATACAATTATATTTATTCATTATCATTATAAATTCAACATGGCCGCCGCTACAAAATGGCGGACAATTTAGGTTTTATTAATCCCATCAATATGGGTATCAAATGAAAGGGCTCAACAAGCAGAATACAATATACTATAAAAAAAATAAATCCAAGATGGCGGCCGCTACAAAATGGCGGATAACGTAGGTTTTATCAATCCCATCAATATGGGTATCAAATGAAAGTGCTCAACCAGTAGAATACAATGTACTATATAAAATTAAAATCCAATATGGCGGCCTCTACAAAATGGCGGAAAACTTAGGTTTAATCAATCCTATCAATATGGGTATCAAATGAAAGTGCTCAACTAGTAGAATATAATGTACTATAATCGAAATAAAAACTAAAAACTAGAAAATAAAAATAGGTAAAAAACTTTTTAATTTAAACGGTTTTATATAGTATCTTTGCTATGTGTTTGAAGGAGTGTGTCTGTATAATTTATTTTCTAAAATGAATGTGTTACTTTATGTATAATTTTAATACTTGTATAACTTTAATTTAGATAATAGGCAGAGACTGTTCTTACGAAGTTATTTTAAATTCAAACATCCGTTGTTACTACTTACAAATGGTTTTGTGCAAGGAAACCTTTAATTGGCCTTGGTATTGGCACACACTGTAGAAAACATAGTCTGTATATCGCTGTATGGTTTCTTAGAAAAAAAAAAACAAATTTCTATGTCGTTGCAATTAAAAGATACAGCCACAGGACTCTGTTTATGGCGCATATTTTGACATTCTCAAGGGAGTCATTATTACCTATTGTATACTTCACGTTGACGTATAATTATAAAATTTGACATTTCTTAATATTATTTTATAATAATTTTTTTATTAATAAATTTATTTGCAGCCTGATGCACAAAAATTCGACAAATACCAACAGATGAAGAAATTTAACAAATATTTGGTTCCGTACCTACATTGTGTAATGCCATCATTGCTTTTCGGTTCTCTTTATTCCACACTCCATTTTAATATCACAATTCACAACCGATTGGAGCTTAATAAAATAAAAACATAATGAACAATAATACAAATATAATAAATAAATATATTCTTAAAGTCACGCTAATTAGCCTAGCCCAAACTAAGCACTATAAAATTTTTATTATAGGATCTAGGGTAACAGATAGACAGACATATATATATATATATATTTTTTATTAACACTATGTACAATGTGTACAAAGGCGGACTTAATGCCTATGGCATTTTCTAACAGTCAACCTTTAGGTGGTGCAGAAAGAAAAGTGGTAGATGTACCCATGACACAAATGAAAACATATATATATATATATATATATATATATATATAAAGTAATTATTTTAAATCCTAATACATAGATGTAATCATAATAATATACTAATACGTATGACGATATCATAAATTTAATGATAATAAACCAAGAAATATGCTACATCATAATAAACTCTTCTGATAAATATATTTCCGCAATTTATTTTTAAAACTCAATCTGCTGGTATACTTTTTTAATTTCAAGAGGCAAAGCATTCCATAGCAGAATGGATTGAACTACAAAGGAGGCGTGAATTGTTTCGGAATGGTGAGACGGACGGATATATATTATATACATAGATAAATATTTTTCATATAAAACAACCATGACTAAAACACAAATCCTTCATACGAACATCTGCCTTCACCGGGTTTCGAACCCGGGACCTCAGAGATTATGAAACCAGTATACTAACCACTCAGCTACGGAGTCGTCAAAAAAACAGGAATAACTTAATGTAAACACAAATTTATTATGGCTAAACTAAGTTATAAATTCGTTCAAGATATTGAGAATATAGATTTATTTATTTATTTATTTATTTAAACTTTATTGCACATATAAAATATACAAAAGGCGGACTTAATGCAACATGCGGCATTCTCTACCAGTCAACCGAAAGGCTAGTAGGTATACAAACATTTGTTTGGCGCAGACAAAAAACTATTCTAAACTTACATACTACTTAATATATATACAAATACATACATAAACAAACATATATACAGCTATATACCTACATATATATATATATATATACATATATAAATAAATTTATCTAGAAAATGAAGTGTTTAAGCAAGTGTCTTCAGATAGTGCTCACGAACTAATTTCTTAAATGTGTGTTTGGTCGTAGCCGCCCGAATGTGGTAAGGTAAATCGTTCCATAAACGAATTGCAGTGAAAGTAAATGATGCGGAAGAGAAGTTAGTGTGGTGAACTGGCACTTCCAATGTGAGGTTGCGTGATGAGCGGAGACCATGATCATGAGTGGATCCAAGAAATTTAAATCGCAACTTAAGATAGATCGGAGCTTTAGGGTTGAACAAAATATCAAAAAGGCAGCAGACAACCCTGAGGCTCCTGCGTTGCCGGATAGGAAGCCACCCTAGTTGCCGACGGTAAGAAGAAATGTGGTCAAACTTGCGAACACCGAAAATAAAGCGAATGCCACTATTAATGAGACGATCTAATCGGTTCAACAGGTCTTGGTTAGCATTCGTAAGGCACACATCGGCATAATCTAGGGCAGGAAAGAGAAGGGATCGGACAAGTAAAATTTTTGTCTTTATAGGTAAAAAGTATTTTAATCTGTACAGCGAACGTAATGTGAAATTCGCACGGCGGCAGACTTCGGTAATGTGTGGTTGCCAGCTCAACGACCTGTCAATGAACAAACCCAAATTTTTAACCACCGGTTGGAACGGTATGACCGAGTTGTTGTACGTAAGTGATTCGAGAGAACGTGACTCAAGATGAGCTAACTGTCTTGGGCTGCCTATGATAATAGCTTGACATTTGCTTGGGTTAACTGAAATGCCATAGCTATTGGACCACTCAGCAATGCGGGATAAGTCACAATTCAGGAGTTTTATGAGATTATTTATATCGCGTACATCACCTTGCACATAGAACTGCAGATCGTCTGCATACAGATGGTAAGCTGACGAAATTCTTCTGGTGACAGTATTCACAAACAATGAAAAGAGAAGAGGTGACAGAATAGCACCCTGAGGAACACCAGATGATAGTTTGTACCAGTCTGATACAATGTTGTCAACACGTACAGCCTGTTGGCGTCCTTGCAGATAAGAGGTAAACCAGGTCTGTGCTGATGAGGAGAGGCCCGCTGATTTCAATATAGCAAGAAGAATGTCGTGGTCTACGGCGTTAAAGGCATTAGAGAAATCCATCAGAATTAAAACCGTGATTTGGGAACATTCCATGCCTTCACGACAGTCTTCAGTGACTTTCAATAATGCAGTGGAGGTGCTATGGCCAGGCCTGAAGCCAGACTGGTAGACAGAAACTACATCGCGGGAGAAAACAAAATTTGAGAGTTGTTTATGGACAAGGGACTCGAGGATTTTGGAAATAAAAGGCAAAATGGAGATGGGTCTATAGTGAGTAAGAGAGGTTGGATTTTGTATTTTGGGGAGAGGGATGGTAAAAGATTTATGCCAGGTGGAAGGGAATACTCCACTAGTGAGAGAGAAATTGAAAATGTGACATAAAATTGGAAGGACAGAGTCAAGCAATAATAGAATCATACTTCTACTGACGTCATCGCACCCCACCGCATTAGTTTTAATAGATAATATAGCTTTACGGATATCCTCACCAGTCACAGATTCAAAGGTGAATAATGGGTGTATAGGAGATGTTGAGGAAACTATAGAAGACAATGTGTTCATCTTGACAGTTGATGGTAATTGATCTGATTTCGAAAAATGACTGTTTAAATCGTTTAAAGGAAATAAGGGCTTACTCACGGACTTATCACTGCCAATGCCAAGCGTATGGAGAAATTTCCAAGTGTCCGCAGGAGAAGATTCTGACACATTCTTATGAATATACTGGCGTTTAGCCACCCTTACCATCTGATTGCATCGATTTCTATGATGTTTAAAGTATTTCCAATTCTCATCGGTTCTTAATTTCCTGAATTGTGTGAACGCTTTGTCTCGTCTACGCATTGCTAGCTTTACCGCAGGAGTAATCCATGGAGCAGGTGGCCGCTTCAATCGAACAGTTCTAAATGGAGCATATTTGTCAAACAGAGTCAGCACAGTCGAGTTGAAGAAGCCAACCATATCCTCCACAGAGGACCCCCCCAGAACCGGCTGCCAATCGATAACCTGAGCTTCCCTGCGTAGCAGTTCCAAGTCCAGCCTAGCAAAGTTGCGTAAGCGGATGGTGGTTGGTCGTGATTTCGCTGGTTTAGATTTAATAGCTAAATAAATTAGGTCGTGTCTGGAGAAACCAGGTGCCAACAGTTGCCCGAACTGCACAATACGCTCAGCAGAACTTGTAAGAATATGATCAATCCAGGAATCATCAGTGGCAGTATTGTGATGAGTGGGCTCTAACGGCAGAAATGTGAAACTTGCCGACTCCAGAATGGTTTGAAATTTAGAGGAACGAGTCGTAGTCTTTAGAAGGTCAGTATTGAAATCTCCCATAATTATGTGCAGGTTATAGTTTGTAGCAATTGAGTCCAGCAAAAATTCAAGATCGGAGAAATAGTCAATAGACGGTGGACAATACACGACACCAAGAACCATCTTGTCACCACTCAAGGTTACCTCCAACAGGATGTACTCCATACAACCAACACGAGAGGAAGACGAGGAAAGTAACTTATATGGAATTGCACTAGATAAGTAAATTGCTACACCACCTCCACCCCGATCCACACGATCACTGCGAATTAACACGTAACCCGGAAGACTATATGAAGTTGATGGCAAACATGGCCTTAACCAACTCTCTGAAATTAAAATAGCATGAAATACGTTACAAGAAAAGCTATGGAGTAATTCTGTGTAATGGCAAGGTACACTTTGCGCATTGATGTGGCAAACATTAAAAGTGTGTTTTAATCCACCAAGGTCACTCGTTATAGCAGATTTGAGGGAATACGATTCATCAAGTAGAGAGTGGAAAGAGCACTCATCCGAATCACTACTCGCTGACATAAAAACATCTTCATCTGACATGTTTGAAAGAAAAAAAAAATATATATATATAGACCTATAGAAAACTAAATACTAGATAATAATATAATAATATAATTTAACAATAAAAAAATACTAAAATTAATTACCAGGAATAATCTTGCTATCCAAACGGTTGAAAAGTTCAGAATTACTGACTACGAATAATAAACAAAAATGCTAACAAAGAAAAGAAAAAAACTTATTGAAATATGCGAAATTGTGTAACAACTAAATAAGGTTCAAAACAAGGGTAACCCTTATTGCAGTTTCAGCTGTAATATTACATGCGACTGTTCCTCCTTATCAATAATATAGATTTAAGAAATTATTACCGCGCTAGATAAAAAAAATAGAAAAATCTCGTCACAAATATTGTCAGGCTTATTCATTTTTCTTGTTTGTTTAAAAAAAAAATGTAAATATAATTATAGTATAACAAAAAATATAAACAGGAAAATTAACCAAAGACATGGCTGCATGGACTTGGTTCACTTTGCCTTCCCTTCGTCAGGGAGAATAATGAGAAAAAAAAATTGTGTCTCTGTCATTATCTGTCATTCATTGACGCATCTTTATTATTACATTTAAAGAAGGTAAATAGACAAATAAAAGTATCAATGAATAACAGGTAGAAGTAAAATAACAATAATGAAATTACCTTCGGGTAATAAATCGTAAAGTACTTCAGATTATTGTGCAGAAAAATGCCAGTAAAAAGTATTGTAAACAAAACATGCTGTCGACAAGAACAAGAATGCGGACAGAGCAACAATCACCAGGGTTATACTGATACAAACAGGCTACGATACAGAAAGGAACCAACAGAACAGCCGAAATCATATACAGCCAGCAAGAGCCCAACATTAAGCAAATTACAGCTGAAAACATTAAAATCTCTGTAGCATTGCAGCATACTTGTTAGCACACTAAAAAACAATTAAAAAATAACCAAATTACTTATCTAAACTTAACGTCTAATGCGTCTGCTCCGTGATGAATTCGACCCCTCTGGGACATTAGCAGAAATGGGTTCAGCAGAGTTTGCTGCAGCAGCTGACGCCTTGATTGTATTTGGTGATGGAGATGATGTTGGATGCTGCTCCACAAGGCAGTTAAGCTCCTTCAAAGTTGCAACACGGTGACGAGTACCATCCGGAGTCTTTACGTGGACACTGCCATTCGATGTCCAAACATTGGAAAGGCCAAAGTGCTTACGCGCAGTTTGAAACAGTGTCTGGCGATCTTTCGTCAGAAACTCCGCCAGGACAAGGCCACTTCCCTTCAATTTTGTTTTGGCTTTCCACACCTGACCACGGACGACACCCATACAGAAGCGTATAACTATTGGCCGATTGCGACCCTCACTGTATGCACCAAGTCTATGGCAATACTTAATTGAATTGCAATCAATATCCAAGCCAACCAGATGTTTTTGCAACAGTGCTAAGCTAGTATCAAGGACCTTTTCTCCAGGAACTTCAGGAACTCCACTTAATAACAGACATTTCCGCCTGTGGCGCAATTCAATGGACTCAACAGTGATTGCCACATAATCTATTTGTTTCCTCATATACTGCAAAATATCCCATACTACCTTTTTGAAGTCTTGAAATTGTTGTGAAAGATGAACCAAGTTGGTGTTTTCAGTGGGTGTCTTTAGTTGCAGTTCGAAGTCACACATTCTTTTATTAATACTTTCTTCCAGTTTTTTCTGTGTCTTGAGTAAATCTGCAGCTTGTGACATATTGCCAATAATACAGACTATATGTGGTTTAAAGTTAAGTGATAGCAGGACAGCAAATTAGTGTTATAAGTGCATAAGCAACTGTGAAACCAATATATATTGTAAATAATGCCTAATCAAGGTAAAATATAATAACTTTAATATCAAAAACTTGTTTAAAATAATTTTAAAGTATAAAGTTAACAAGAGATGATGTTATCAAATTAGTCTACCCGCCAAAAAAAAAAAAAAAAAAAAAAAAATAGATTGTAATTTCATACTTATTTTTTTTCTATTCTTACTTATTTTTTTTTGTATTAGCGATGTGCTGTATATAATAAATGGACAACTCTTATAAACCAATATTTATATTACAATATTTTACAAGTTTTTATTCAATGTATATTAATAGTACATTATTGTAGCGAACAATAAATAATTATTGTATTGAAAGGACTATTGGCTCTCTTTTATTTACCATTATTAAAAAGTTGTATATCTGAATAAAAATGGTTTATACTAATGTATTTAATTCCTAATGTCACTTAAGAGAAGTTAGATGTTTATCTAGTTCAGTAAATATATAATAAATATGTATAGCAGACACACTTAAATAGTTCAATGTGCCCATAAGTATTTACAAAGTATCTTTCAAAATAAAATAAATGATAGAATTGAATAGAAAAAAATCTTTAGTTGTTTAACTGTGGGGTTGTAAACAAGTTCTTTCAGTATTATCAATCTCAACAAAGAACAATGCATGGCTATTTTATAATGAATTTAAATATATTTTAGAATGAAGTCTTTATTCTAAAATATCCCATCAGCAGCAGCAGCATCATTGTTGATGTTTGACGCGTTTGTTGATAAATATTACGTTTTATTACACAGAAATTTTGTAATTTTGTGTAATAAAACATAAAAGTAAGTAAGTAAACGGTCTTATGACTGTTTACTCTTATACCTGTGAGTAAATTCGTCATTTAATTGTTTGGAATCTACGATATTTTTAAGTTTCTACTTCGACATATACGTACATAATAATTGTCGTAGTCAAATCAATCAAATGTACAAACCGTTACAAAGGCTACGCTCTTTGCTACGGTCATGCTACGGCTCTACGATTCACGTTACAAGCACTCTAACAGTAGTTTTAGACGGTCCGCCCTATTAAATAAATAACTTTATACGGGGCAATTTTATAATAAATATTTGAGATAATATAGAGAAGAGACGTTATTAGAAGGTAGTGTAGAGGTCTCAACAAGTTAGGTAGTATCGCTTTTTTTTCCGTAATTCATTGTTTCCTTAAGTAATTAAAATATTAACTCAAACGATACAATTTATAAAGTTGGAGCCCACATTAAGACCCCAGCTTCATAAATTAAACATAAATCACTTCATATAAAAGTGTTAATGCTTATTCTTATAAAACACTTTTTATAATATCACCCCTAAAAAATGTATCCAAACGTACAATCGTTTTTACACTCCATTTCATTTCGCTTTTTTTCAATGTTCAAAATAAAATCGCAATCCGACTTTTTTGTTCGACTATCGGTAAGCTTGTTTTGTTAGGAACGAGTGAAGATATCAAGTTCAAATCAAGAAGTTATACTAATGTCCTCGGACATTAGTATAACTTCTACCAAAATAACCTTGAAGCTATACAAATAAGGCTATTTGACACAAATTTTCTCAATCAAAATAGGCAGATGATTCGTAGACCACGACACGTCTTAAGCGATCCCTCTAACCAATTAACGTAGACCGCTAGCAGGTCTTCAAAACCGTCGGCGGCGTGTGAGCCGTCGCGCCCCTTGCTATCTCTTCTCGGCAGCCTTCTGCTTACCCACGAGTAGGTTCCCATCTACATAGGCCGCAGCTACTTTGGTTATACCGTGCGTGTTCTATCGCATATGCTCTCTTTATAGGGCAGCGCTGACTGTGCCTCTCTTGAGGTGAGGTCTTCCTTATTACGTCAAGCCATAGGGTTAATAGGATCAACGACTTAAGCTGAGTTTAGTCGGTAGGTTTGTCGGGTCGAGCCGCCCTCGATTTGCGAGGAGTCCGACATAATCACCATGACAGTTGCCGTTTGCGGTGGTATCCATGAGGATTCTCAGCCTTCCTCTCCTGAAGAAAAAAAAAGGACACAAATTTTCAACATTTCGCAAATGATTCAAAATCCAGTACTTCCCCTAAATTTAAGAATTTTGTAAGAGGAAAGATTTTAATCATCATTATTTATCATCATCATAGCTCATATACTTACCTACTGAGAAGTTCAGACCTACTCTATGTTACAAGGATCAGGCCAACCATGTGGCAATGCGGATTATTGGACTGCGTACACATTTGATTTCGTATGCCGATTGCTTCACGATATTTTCCTTCACCATAGGAGCTTCGATAAATCTACATACAAAATTATATTTACGTAATTAATAACCTTGAACACCGTTCAATCTCGCGATTCGAAGAACATTCCAGCACAACGCTCAAGTACAGAGAAGTCTTATAGCTCCGTAGTGGAAAAATCTAATTTGAAATGATTACCTATAATTCCACCTCATTGTAAAAAGTTATTGCTATTACGTAGCCTTCGATGTATGAATCCGACTTGGATTTCACCAGGAGTTTATTGTGATCAAAAATAGTAATGAGTATTCTAAAGACAAATCGTTCCCAAAACCCATTTTCCTTCCGCAACGATAGAACCGTTTTACGTCAACCCAAAACAGTCATCAACTAGTCCGCAGATTGATTAAATTTAAGTAATTTTTATATTAATTTTGTAATAATCTTCATAAAATGCAATGTCGCAATAGAGTCGGTTAATTAAAGTAATCACGTGACCACTCCTTACAATTCAACAACATAATAGGAACAAGGTTAGGTAAAGATATTCAATAGCACACATCCGGTTGGTCTGAATCTGTATCAGTAATGAAAGGTAAACAAACTGAATAGAATCCATGTATATAATACAGGGGAAGTATAATGAAACAAGGACTCTTAGAAAAAAGGAAAGCTAATGGACTTTTTGTTCACATATACTTTCTATATATAAATATCTTGTAGGGTAGATTATTTACCATAAGCTTGTTGTCGTGAATAAAACCTACATTTGTTACGAGATTTGCATTTGAATATTGGGCGCTAGAAAACGGGAATCTCTACCTTTACAAATTGTAAAAGTAATCTCGTGTTCCAGTGTCACAAGTGTGTTTTCACAGTTAACCCATAACACGGAGCCAGTGCGGAGTAATAAGAAATAATATTCCTTTCAACATTTTCAGATAGTAAATAATGTTGCACCATCGAATCCATAAACTTTTGTTAATTGTTATATTATCATATCTAAATATTATGACTCCTCAAAAAAATCCCTGACCCTGATCCCTGACTCCTGTAAAATATAACCATTTTTATAGGCAGCCACGAAATACATAGTTAAACATATAATACACAATTAAAATACATAAAAGAAAAATAACATAGAACAACGCAAGTGATGAATATTATGTATGATGGCATGACAAATCCAAACAAAAAAGAGAAAAAAAAATCATGGCGCCCATGGTTCGCATTATTCTCGAACATTCGCAAACAATCGGACCTTCCAATATACCATAGAAGCGATTCAAGCACATCGATCTTTCTGGAAGGCTATAAAAAGGTCAAAGAATATTGTAGAATATTCAAGAAGGTACCGGAGCCTTTGTCGGTAGCAGAGTTAAAGATACTCGTAATAGGCCTTTATAGAATCGCTTAGATTTATCCATGTTACGATAAAAGCGAATATATTTAATCGAAATCAGAAGACTTCGCAGACCGCGATACGTCTTAGCGATCCCCCTAATTAATTAACACAGGACCTTCAGGACCTGCAAGTGGCGGCTTCTGAACCGTCGCATCCCTTGTCATCCCCTTTTTGGCAGCCTTCTGCTTAGCCACGAGTAAGTTCCATTCAACATAGGCTGGAACCATTTGGGTGTACCGTGCCTCTTGTAGCGCATATGCTCTCTTTATAGGGCAGCACTGACTGTGCCTCTCCTGAGCTCTTCCTTGTCACGTCAAGCCACAGGTCATTAGGATCATCGGCTTAGGCTGAGTTTAGTTGACAGATCTCTCCACGGGGAAGAAAAGCCAATAGGAACAGTATTCGATGACGATACGGTGAATACAATCGAAGCTACAAGTGCGAACTAAGTGATTAATTAGAGTTGGATATTGATAATTGTGTAAATTAATTAAAAAGTTATTAGCATTTTATTTACTGTTTATTTAACACAGCTCGTAACAATAGAACACGACGTAAGGTTGAAATTAGTCTGACCAAAATTATAGTCTGTGTAAGTTACTGACATTGTTGTCAACATTTTTTTTGCGAGGGGAAATGCACTTTACGCACCGTGACACCGCGTTGGCAAGGCGCGGCCGTGTGTGGGACTCTCCCGTCTCAAGGACCAGCCTACCCAAGTAAAACCCCCCGGTGATCTCTGGGCCGGGTGCGCTTACGCTATTCTACCGCCACACGCCCAAGACATTGCTATCAACCTAACAATCTGACAGATGGTATAATACTTAGCACAGGTTGTTTTTAACGTTGGATGGATGGAAATGTTCACTTCATTTTTCCATAAGTTACTATAAATGACGAATGATGCAACAGTTCTTGACTGGCCATATTTAACAATAAAGATAATTTGTAACACTGTTAAAAACTGTTTAAAAAAATGTTATTGGTCAAACATAGCATAACATAACATAACTAGAACATAAACAGCAATCTCTTCCAGGCAACCTTGGAATTAAAATGAGGTTTATATAGAGGATGGGGCATCAACTGAATAAGACAAAAAATAGGCTATTGTTAAGTTAAGGAATCATTGACAAGGTATGAAATTACTGCTATATAGGGATTATTCAAAAATTTGGCTTATTCCATACTAATGGTACCCCCGTGCATTTAATAAACAAGAAAGCAACCTTCATGAAAGTTTTACATACGCGTCTATAGACATTAACTAAGTGGCATCAACGAAAATAATTTTGAAGGCAATAAAATTAATTGTTATAAATTTATTGTCAATAATTATGACGTAAAACAACAACAGGTACTTTTTGAGATTTTTCTTAGTTTAATAGATCCTAACTCTGAGATTTAATTGTAATCAAAAACTTGTATGTTAGGGCTTATTAAGTTATCAGAGATACATATTACTAAATTACTGATAAATACGTCAGGAGGTACAACATTGGATTGATAATATAAAGGAATACTGAAAACTTAATTTTACGAAAGAACTTTGCAGACATCTTCCTTAGCGAGTCATTCAGCCGTGTAAAGCAATAAATTGATGATTTATAGATATCACATTTCTTTCAAAGTATTAATAATTCAATATTTCTAACTTTACGATCATTGACAAAACAATCAGATTAATTTATTTTGACAAACAGGAGAAAATAGGCAGTTGCTTCTTTCAGAAAAAAAAGTATTTATTCTTCTAAATCATTTTTTTTTTATAATTTTGTCGATATTCTTCTGGTCGATCTACAGGAAGTTTTCCTTGAAGTTATACTATATTCGAGATCTTCTAGTCTAGGGATTTAAGTGGACGAGTCTGGAGTCAGGATCTACAATTAGGTAGTCATTGTGAAGTTGTAGTCAGTAACTATTGTGAGCCTCCTCCCTATTATTGTATGCTACATCAATTCCCTTCTCCATTCCTTTAGTTTCCGTGCGACCAATTGTGGAATCGTCTGCCGGTTGCTATTCAGAAATATGGTACTGTAACAGCATTTAAACTTAAAATAAGCAGTATTTCCTCTCATATCCCAAGATGTATGTACTACACTTCAAGATAATAATTTCGACTTCCTCATATTAATATGTGTGTGTATATGTGTATAATTTTATGTGTTGATATTGTATATTGTATATATTAATTTTTTGTTTATTTTATTTTAATATGTAACAATTATTATATACGTTGTTAAATGTTTCTATATATTTTACTTGTGTATGTATGATTGTGGATATGTTTCGCAATAATATATACAAACTATACAAGTATTTTTTTATTTACTTGTATTTTTTTATTTTCTTGGTGTCTCCTATAATGTTTTATATAATTACAACGCTGTTATAGATAGGTCGGCTGGAAGAATTTTTTGAAAGATATAAATCCACCTTCGTCACTTTACCTTCTTTTATATTTTGTGTTTTTTTTGTAGAATAAAGAGTAATAATAATAATAAACTTTTGACCATAAAGATATGGACGCACTGATTCTATTCAAAATGTTATAGCGAGGTATATTTTTTCTCATACAGTGTTTCTTTGATCAGCTTGAATGAACTCAGTCTATTACAACACGAGATAGGATTGTAAAAATAGCGTATATTGACGCAATAAGAGTACACGAGGCGACAAAAGGTTGTGCGAAGTTGTGAATAGCTTTTCCTTGAGGAAAAACTTCAAGGAAAACTTCCTGTAGATCGACCAGAATAATATCGACAAAATTACAAAAAAAATGATTTTGAAGAATAAATACTTTTTTTTCTGAAAGAAGCAACTGCCTACTTATCTCCTGTTTGTCGACCTAAAACGAACGACCTAGAACGTTGCTCAAATTGAAATTAAACAAATAACGCTACACTACAATTAAAGCTACACTTAATAGTACTAAATAAGAACTGTCTCATAAATGTCTATCTAATATTATGTTTGTTTTTATTATGTTTATTTTATATATTATTTATTTCTTATATTCAGCCAGATGGCCATTATGGCTGTCAATACTTTTGTTCAGGTATGTATGGTTTGTTTTTACTATTAAAATATACTTTTGATAAGTTGTTCAGGGTAACTTAGGTGAGACTATACTAGCATAATACTATTTTAATATTATAACAGGATAATTTTGTGCAAGATATAAGACAATACAATAATATATTATTTAATATTGTTGATTTGATTGTATTGTTGATTGTTTTTTACATAGTAAATAACTGGATGACTCATCAAATAATTCACAAACTAATTTTTGCAAGAAATACTATAAAATGCTTTATGCATGTTAAACTATTTTCGGACTGAAGAAGACCACTATAAACTGTGAGCGTCGGTGGCGCTGTGGTCTCGGCACTGGTCTGTGCGCCGCATAGAATCGGGAGGCCCGCGATCTAATCCCCACCGTGTACCAATGTGTTTTTCGTTCCGAATTTCATATGTACATTTATCCGACGCTCCTACGGTGAAGGAAAACATCGTGAGGAAACCTGCGTACATCTGCGAAGCGATTCAAAGGTGTGCGTAGTCAACCAACCCGCACTGGGCCAGCGTGGTTGACTAAGGCCTAATCGCCCTAACCTAGTTAGGGTAGGCTCGAGCCCTAATCAATCACTAATCAGAATAGTTACACGCGCCTCTCGTAACACGGCTCGCTGCTTAAATCAGTGTCGCACCGCACATTTTTATTTATCTCTGATTGTAAACAACGAGCGAAAAAAAGCATACAAATAAAATAACGTTTGCGTCTGTAATTACTGAAAACAATTAATATTTCACAATCAATAATATTTTATACACTTATAATATAAACTAACATCCCACTTGCGGTTTCACATGTGTTATAGTGAAAAATATTCCCGGGTGTAATATAATCAAAATACAATTTTGAAGCGAACACCTGCTACGCACTATTCGCTTCCGGCTCGTTTTACGGACACAAGGAAAAATCGAGAAGCGGTAGTATTTTATTCACAGAATAATCATGTGAATAAACAAATATTTGGCACTTATTTAAACTTGAAATTATAGCCAAAACAAATTTACTTTGAATTATTCAAACACTCACTATGGCGTCAATAAATTGCATTCACACCATACTTAATAAGTTAATCTGATTGTTTTGTCAATCATCGTAAAGTTAGAAATATTGAATTATTAATACTCTGAAGGAAATGTGATATCTATAGGTAAATAATCAATTTATTTTTTTCGCTTTACACGGCTGAATGACTCGCTTAGGAAGATGTCTGCAAAGTTTCTTCCTACAATAAGTTACCAGTATTCCTTTATATTATCAATCCAATGTTGTACCTCCTGACGTATTTATCAGTAAATTTAGTAATATGTATCTCTGATAACTTAATGAATTATATAACAATAGGCTATTTATTACAAAATTTCGGTATTTCGCTTGTATCTGAAACTTTAGGACTTAGCGGCATAGAATATTACTTTTCAGCCCTAAAATACAAGTTTTAATTACAATTACATCTCAGAGTTAGGATCTATTAAACAAAGAAACATTAGATTGGTTCAAAATAAATTATTTTAGAATCTTGCGCAAAAGCTGTTTTTTGAAACGGTTACTTAAGATAACAGTTTTATTAATTAATAATATGTATATATGCACACACACACACACATATATATATATATATAAATATGTATATATGTGTGTGTGTGTGTATTCCGTTAATGCAGTTGTTGTTGCTTTATACTGTATACTTATAGCTTTATATTGGTATACTTTTCACACATTTGCACTGCCCTTTATGCCCTTTTCTGCACTCTTTATTGATTGACTGAGAGAAAATACCCTTGGACTTAAATCCGCCATTTGTTAATTTGTATTTAATGATATGCAAAAAAGTTTAAATAAATAGTCCAACTTTCCGTCTCTTTTACTTTTTTTTAATATCGCCCCACACGAAGATTTTTATTCAGTGTCGTAGGTGCAGTCATAAACATAGAAAACTCACATGCACAAACACCCAGACCGCAAAAAAATTTTGTGGATCATACAAATTATTTGTCCTATGCGGGAATTGAATCCGCAACCAGTCGCTTAAAAGTCGATAACTCGACCGCTGCACCAAATGTGTGGTCAATTATGTTGTAATTAATGGATCTACTCAGTTTAATAAATATTTTTTCTTCTTCTTAACAGTAGAAGTGCAATGATACATCGTCGTTTACTTACGACTATCGAAATTCTGGGTCCGAATTGTCTCACGCGCCTCTTGCGATATGACTCGCCGCAAAAATCAAATGTGCACAACATATTTGCTTGCATTGTGAATTGTATTATTGCTATTCCGCAACGCTGTTGTGGTAGAGCTGAACGCAGAATTGCCTGTTGCGATTTTACACTCTGTTATGAATAGCACCTAATACCCTTTGCGAAGAATCTGCCGCGCCCATACCATGAGGCTACGATGTGACGTCATTCCCAAAATAATTATAGAGTATTTCTGCCCGCGGCTTCGCCCGCGTGGATTTCGGGATTGGGTGTATAGAGGGTTAAGGGTCATAGCTTTTGCCCACGGCTACATATACGCGGAAGTCGGTTTATGGTGCGAAGATTTTATCGCGCTTCCCGTGGGACTATCCGTTTTTCCGAGATAAAAAATGCCGCAAAACTCCTCAAGAATCACTCTATCTATTGATGAAAACCGCATAAAAACCTGTGCAGTAGTTTTTGAGCGAAGCCTTTATTGCGCATCCCGTGGGATCTGTCGATTTTTCCGGGATAAAAAGTAGCCTATGTTACTCGGGGAGAATGTAGCTTTCCAAAGGTGAAAGAATTTTTGAAATCGGTCCAGTAGTTTAAGCGTGAAGAGGTAACAAACAAACAAACAAACACACTTTCGCATTTATAATATTAGTTGGGACTAAGGATTGAATTCTAAAATCAGAGTTAACCTCAAATCTCTGCTTGAGTAACTTTAGAAAGAGATGGCGCTATATAGGCTCAATAGCACTGGCGTGTTCAGCTCGAATTACAGAGTTGCGCGCGCCAGCGGGCCGTCGGTGCCGTACTCCAGCACCTCGAAGCTTGGCTCCACGGGAAGGAGGAGCTCACCTACCGATTGACTCAGATACTCACCGGGCACGGCTGCTTCGGTGAGTATCTGTGTCGAATAGGACGGGAGGGATCGACACGATGGTACCTCGGCCCAGCACACGCTGGCGGAGTGCCCCGCGTGGGCCTCCGAGCGTCGAGTCTTGGTCGCAGAGATCGGGCGAGATCTGTCTCCGCCGGCATTGATTGGGCGTCGTCGGTGTAGGAGATCGGGGGAGGTAGTTGTCCCCCGAGGAGGGCTCCCCTGGAGTATCGCAGGGGAGCGGAGGCTGGAGGCACCCTACAAGCCTGAGGAAGGCCATCACTGAGGTTTTTAGTAGGTAGGCCTCCCCCTTCTGGGGAGGAGAGTCCCACATGACCGCCAGCTCTCTGCAGCCGAGGTATGCAATTTAATGCATTTTCCTCAGCGGAACAAAAAAAGGAGCAATAGCATTATCCTCTTCTAACTGTACTCAAGCAGTGTATTGACTTATTGACTTTGCGTCTCGTTTTATTTATTTATTTAAGGTAAACAAACAAATTACAAATAAAAGTAATAAAACAAGATAGCAATCCAAGAATAGTGTGATACAAATATGATACCTTAACATTAAAGGACAATTTTGGCCTAAGAACCGATGTGAATATAAATTATACTATAATTTTTATATTATTTGAAACATATTTTAGTTTTCCACGGACACTTCAAATAAATAAATTCCAAATTAAAAGTTGGGTCACAATTATTGATGCCGTATAAAATGTTTTCCGTCAGCCAGTGCTGCCAGTTTCGGAAGTTTTCGCGATTTCGGTAAATACGGATCGAATTGAGACCCTCCTCCTTTTTGAAGTCGGTTATTAAAATTAGTTGATAACACTTTATTCATTTAAATACCTAACTTGACTAGCTAGAAAAAAAACTAGTATTATATATTTTTTAAGCGAAATCGCGATTTCTAGCTTGGCATTCGAGTATTATAGTTTTCGTAATTGGCAACACTGGTTTACTTCATACCTTATCTGTGTCCGTTTCATTTAATTTTTGATTGCTTTGCGACTATCGTATCTTTTGTGATTTTCTATGCGTTTCGTGGTTTTATTCTAACAACTTTGGCTTGATTACGGACTCCGATTACATTTCGATTGTACCGGGAATAAATGCCTTCTTTCTTTCTTTCTTTCTTTCATTGCGTACTTGGTAGACTCGGCTGTGTGTAATGGAGTGGATTTTGTAAAATGATAATTGCCAAAGAATTATCTTAAACTTGACTAGGTACTATCTCTTTTCCTAGTATCTAGTAGAGTAGTCCGTTCCTAGTTCTAGAAGAGTACAACATAATAATATATAGCTGTACATAGTATTGTTAATATTACTTCGATATTACTACTCTGCTATTTCACGCAAGGTTGGTTATTTTTTATTTATAACCTCAAAATATTAACTTTTTTCGTAATTATTTTAGTTTCCTGAAGTGTCCGTTCGTGAAAACTTATTTCATAGGATTCCATATAATTTTAAGAGTTTATATAAGTCACTTTCGATTCGAACGGTTCTTAGGCAGAACATGTATGGAGCCGGAACAATGTCCTTTATATTATTTACAGTATAAAACAAATATTTAAAAAAACATCAAAATAAACAAATCCTAATAATATTATGAACGCGAATGTTTGCATGGATAGATGTTTGCTACTCTATCACGTAAAACTACTAAGATTATCTAGTTATCAATTACTGCGAATGAGCGCACATAGTAAGAATTAACAGACGCTATAATTAAAATATAAATTGACAGCTTGCAGTTCTCGATCGAAGTTTAAATTGACAGTTTAAATTCACTGTTTTCTCTATTTGAATTCATAGTTGCCGCAGTCCAGTCATGTTCAGTATCGATATAGTTAAGTCCCATTTACATGCAAAATGGCGGTTGTATTCATTGATGTGTAAATATAATTTTCAGTGCCATTTCTCCTTGTTTACGTCTGAGGCAGCGTCGGTGATCTAATATAACGACATAGTTTGATGTAACGATATTCTTAATATACACCTAATGGACTTTGAACATACATATCAAATTACCTTACAGATGCTTTAGACTAGCATTTGTTATTATGTAACTCAGGGGTCACAAAATGGCGGACCGCGGTCCGCATACGGACCGCTGACCCATTGTATGCGGACCGAAAAAATATATCCCCCGCAGTATGTTTTAGTGTTGTTTAGTAGCATTGTTTAGTAAAACACAGTTTTAAAACACAAACATGCTGAAGTTTCCAGTGAAGAGTTCTGAATAAAATTTTGTGTGGTATAATTATCCAGAACTGCAAAAAAAAATTGGTTGTCTGTAGAACTCCGTCTACTGCCGATATTTGCACGTGACAACGTCTATTACATGGTAATTTTTTCTGGGTGCAATGAAATTATTTAAAATAAAGTAATGTATAACATTTATATTTTTATTTAATAGTTTGTTTAAATTTTCTGCTTCTGAAGTTATACATAAATTAATTATTATGAGTAATGTGCGTGGCTCCGTGTGGCGTCAGATTCGGCCGTTACGGTGTTTTTGAGAATGACTCCACGCCGTACCAATTTAATAGACGTTGTCACGTCAAAAATAATATCAAATAAACAAAATGAATTTGAATAATCCAAATGTTAATTCAAAATCTTAAGGACAAAATGAATTAATAATTAATAGCAATATGTCAAATGACTTATTTAACAATTTTATCTATGAACACTAACAATATTTAATACACAAAATTAATTCGAATATTCCGAATATTAATTCAAAATGTTAACTTACAGGAAAAATTATTTAAAATAAAGTAATGTATAACATTTATATTTTTATTACGTTGCCGTGTGGCGTCAGATCGGCCGTTACGCCGTTCGTGGACTTCGTGTGGCGTCAGATTCGGCCGTTACGGTGTTTTCGAGAATGACTCCACGCCGTACCAATTTAATAGACGTTGTCACGTCAAAATTGCTTTGAGACTTCTCACTTTGTTTGTGTCAACATATATAACGGCGAAGCAGCATTTACGAAGATGAACTTCGTTAAGAATAGATTTAGATCTCGACTTGAACATCTTCATTTTAATGTCAATAGTTTGCACCAATTCCACTCCAAACTTCACACAGATAATCAACAATAAAAAATATCACTTTTCTCATTGATATGTAAATAATAATACCTTTGTGATTTCCGTAATTACCTTTGTTAATTTTTTTTTAATGTGTGGACCGCGAATATCATTTCATTTCTTAAAATGGACCCCGAGCGAAAGTAATTGGTGACCCCTGATGTAACATATACATATATAACATGTATGAATTGTGTGAATGAGTGTCGAAATGGCGAGTGATAGAGAAGAGTGGAAAAGAAAGACATGTTGCTCCGAAATAGAATTGGAAACAGAACAGCTGGGTGATTTTGAAACGTCGGGAACTTTTCGAATCCGAAAGACATTCAATCCGAATCGAATCCGTTCGACTCGAAAAATGCTATTCTAAAACACGGTCGGAAAGGCCACGGAAACTTTCCGTTCGGAAAGTCAACCATAGAGTAACATGCATTTACCTTTACGTTTACAAAGTATGATTGAAAATGGTAGGTGTAGTAGAAAATGACACGCACCATATTTTAGTTTCGCCACACAAATAAATAATGTAATAATTTAATATTTTTAAGACTTAATTTGCATAATTACTATCTTAATTTACATAATTAATTGCAAATTGTTCAATAGAAAATATTTAAATTAAGTAAATAAAGAAATACATGACAGTGAAGTCTTTTGCTAAAACTATCTTTGTAAACAAGAATAATGAAAGTGAAGTTTGTATTCTTCGAAGTTTAAAACTTTTTCTATACAACAAAATTATCAACAATTTTAATTTGATATTTTATTCATAATAAAAAATGGTAAGTACCACTTAGACTGTGTTATAGTTCTGTTAAAAATTATTTATCAAACTTAGACTGTGAAGTTCTGTTAAACATTATAAACCTCGAATTTTAAAGTACCTATTCTAAAGAAAACTTACTATTATAGACAAACAGAATATCGCATGAACAACGTGAAGTGATGTTGGTATTTATGCGCGCCCACGAAGACTATGCCAAGGGCAGAGTCATGGGTGCCGACGCTGCGCCGAAGAAAAAAAGTTTGCCGGAGGAGTTAGCCCAGACTCTAAATTCTTTAGGGTCTGGTGCAATGTGGCGGCCTGGCGTGCGCAGCTCGAATTACGGATCTGCGAAGCTTGGCTCCACGGGCAGGAGGAGGTCACCTACCGATTGACTCAGATACTCACCGGGCACGGCTGCTTCGGTGAGTATCTGTGTCGAATAGGACGGGAGGGATCGACACATTGCCACTACTGCGCATCCGACCTCGACTCGGCCCAGCACACGCTGGCGGAGTGCCCCGCGTGGGCCTCCGAGCGCCGAGTCTTGGTCGCAGAGATCGGGCGAGATCTGTCTCCGCCGGCATTGATTGCGACAATGCTGGCGGACGAGGGAGGTTGGAGGGCTGTAGCCTCCTTCTGTGAAGCAGTGATGCTCCAGAAGGAGGCTACCGAGCGGGGTCGGGAGGTGGCCGATCCCGCTCGAAGGAGGGGCGGCGCCGGGCTCGGTAGCACAGCTGCGGCGCCGCCGCGGGCGCCGGCGGGCGCCGGCGGGCGCGAGGAAGTCGCGACCGCTACGGCGACCCGGGATGGACCACGCCCCTTCCGTGGCCGGGGGGCGTCGTCGGTGGAGGAGACCGGGGGAGGTAGTGAGCCTCCCCCGAGGAGGGCTCCCCTCTAGGAAGGGGAGCGGAGGCTGGGGGTTCCCGGAAGTGGTTTGATGTTCCCGGGGGCTCCCTACATGCCTGAGGAAGGCCATCCCTGAGGTTTTTAGTGGGTAGGCCTCCCCCTTCTTGGGAGGAGAGCCCCACATAACCGCCGGCTCGCCACAGCCGGGATATGCAATTTAATGCATTTTCCTCAGGGGACAAAAAGGCCTCCCCCTTCTTGGGAGGAGAGCCCCACATAACCGCCGGCTCGCCACAGCCGGGGTATGCAATTTAATGCATTTTCCTCAGGGGAACAAAAAAAATAAAGGCAAGCAGTCTGCCCAACTCATTGTGCAGTTGTCTATAGTACGTGTGATTCTTGTGAGATTCACTCCCACAAAAACATATAAATATAATGGTAATGACAGATATTAAGTGTCAATACGTAGTATTGTACCTGCCTATTTTTCTTTTCACACCGGAACATAGTGATGCGAATACTGCAACTTGCGGCAGAAATGAGTAAGACGGAGGCACATAAGCAACCGACCCTGGTATCACTAAATAGATAAAAATCTATTAGGTATGTGGTACAATTATGTGTAATGAGCAAATGAATATATTTGGTATTACCTACTACCTGAATGTGGTTCGTATAGTAAAAATTCTGTCTCTTCTCTATGTTTATAGAAAGGAGATAATTTTTTCTTGTGGCCCACTACAAAGTGTAACGTTTATTAATGAGCCATACGTTAAATCATTTCTTATTAACCCTAGATATTATAAGGAACATTAGCTTGTTTTTATCTAACGGGAATATTGAGAAATCAACTAAAACATGAAGATTAAATAACCTAAAAATTCTTAGTAGTTAGTAGCTTTATTTTGATTTGTATTCAAAGTGTTTTTTACGTAAATGCTATTTAACACTTTTTTATTCTTGAAAAATACAATCTTCTTTGGCCACTACCAAACGCCCGAAATCGTATTATTTTTTTGCATTCTAAATACTGGATACGGGAAAGAAAACGAAATCAAGCCGTTTGAAACGTAAACACAGAATTCGGGTGAAAACAAACCGACGTCAATTGGATGTCAATGTAGGTACCATTCTGTCGCTGTCAAAAATGATGACGCGTTCCGTTTCACGACGATACTGGACTGACGAACTAATAGTTAAAATAATCTAAAATAGTATTAAAATAATTATAGAGAGTTCAATACTTTTAAATAAAATAAAAAAGAAATAAAACACTATCCTTTATCTATTATTATATTTATATATTATTTGTATATATTAAATCATCTTTCATTTTGATTTAAAAAAGTTCCTTTAGCTCAAATGTCAAAAGTCATTACTAAGTTTAATTAATTGATTTTATTATTCCCGTTTCATTTTTACTAATAATATCGTGCAATTGCTTTTAATAATAAATTGATATTTTAGAGTTCAGTAATATCAATAAACGTTGCCGTTTTCTAATGGGTCTAAAAAAATTTACTCCTTTATATAATTATAATTACCTTATCCATAAGCGATTCCAGGTATTAATAATTGTTATTTTCGCGGGGTTTGAGTTGTTACTTTGGTCGTATACCTTCCATAATATTAAATGTGAATTTATGATCCTTTCAAGAATTCAACTGAAACATATTATGTTACATTAAAATGTTTATTGTTATAACTTACAGGTTATCTGATAACAAATCTACAGAAAAAGTAATATAATATATTTTATTTGTATTCATTTATATCAAAAATCATGTCCTGAAGGTGTGTTGTATTTTAATTAATAAAAAAAAAAACTAGAATTATTTCTTTAATAAAAGTCAACCGCAGAAGATGCTAAGTTTGGAACTTTAAAACTCTTGCTTATGAATAAATAATTTTCATCGTAATTTCTTATTCTTGCGTTTTATAATATTTGAATAGTTTTTTTCTACTAAAGTCTTCATAATCTAAGAAGCCCATTTCGAAGATTATCTGACAAACTGTAATAGTTTTCACAGATAAACTATCTGATATCTAACGATCGAATTCTAAAATCAAACTCAAATTCAAGTCTCTTATTGGCTACTGTTAGAAAGAGATGGTACTATGGAGCCGACATAGCGCCATCACCTTCTAACTGTACAACAGTATTTACGTTTGTATCTCATACATATATGGGCAGATATATTATATGTAGGCCTAGATGGCATACGTAATAGTTTATTATACATTTATATTTAAACATTTTATAATTTAGCTTTTTCTATCCATAACATCAAGTATATATACATACATATACTATTGACTATATATACTCGTATATATAGTCAATATTATATGTATGTAGTACCAGATTAAAATATTGTAGCGTACATATTTATATTTTTAATAAATCAATATTACAATCAAATTATTTTTATCTAGAAACTGTATTAAATTTTCATTGTCTGTCACTTCCACCGCTATTGAGCAATTTGATGCTTAATCAGGCTTTATTAATGTATACAACTTTCAATGGAATCGAGTGTTCAGATTGGAAAAACATGACTGAAGATTCATTGTTTTTAACCACAAAATACCAACAAAATTTCAGTAAAATTGGTTTCTTTTATATTTTGTTTTCAATCCTGTCGTTTTTTATATTTGTCATTATTATTCAAAAATTTGTTTATTCGATATTAAATTAATGATGAGCTAAACAGCTCGATTGGTCTTCCGATTTGGGTAGGATATTCGGAAGACTAAAACAACCATGAATAAAATCGATGTAATTGTAATTGCGATCGTATACACACATCACTACAAAAGTATGGTTTGGCCAAATGGGTTAGACCAGGGCTGTTAAATAATAAACAAAAAAAATGACGTTGAAGTCGACGTCCGCGCGGACATATTTCAAAATACGAAACATCCAGGATAAATATGGAAGCTATCAATATCCCTTACACTTGGAGTGATGTGTTTCATCTATCGTTGCCGGGATCCGGTATCGGACAGTACACTGTCTTATTTTGTTGTTGGACACTCAAATGTACTCGTCCATCATGGAAAGGGGATGGACAAATTTCCGTAATACTGTTATAATAATGCAGCATTGTATTTGAGTCTATTAAGTACTTCGTCAACACTGCTGGATGTAGTTCCTCCCTAAATACCTACACGGGTTAGTCCAGATAATTAATAAATATTATAAGACGGCGCAGCTACCGACCACCTCTTTTCAACTGGTATATATTTTATACGAGCAATGTGCCTTGCGTTTTACCATTTAAGACTTACAATTATTTGCACTATGTGGGTGGTTCTTCTTCGGATTTCACCATTTCTAATTCGATCACCTATAGAAACTGTAAGCTTAGCATAGCGAGGCATATTGTAAGTTTCCACGATTAGGTTTTAGTGTCATAGCCAAAAGGGTGGCGGGCGCATTGCATCGCCTGCTGCCCAATTTCGCGGGACCGAGGCCATGTATGGGGCTCCCGTGTGGTCACAAGAATGCGCGAGGTCCCCCCGCTGCAGAGCTCTGCTACGGAGCCTGCAGGCCATACGGATCGTACGAGGCTACCGTACCATCTCGTACGAGGCGGCGACGGTTCTGGGACGCTCCCCCCCATTCGACATCGTGTACGCGGCGACGTATGCGTCGTGGCGTGTCGACCGGGGGGGCGATGGGGGGAGCGCCCTGGAACCCGCGCACGAAGTGCCTAAGCGGGAGTGGCACCGACGGATTGTGGCGGCCTGGCGTGCGCAGCTCGAATTACGGATCTGCGCGCGCAAGCGGACCGTCGGTGCCGTACTCCCGCACCTCGAAGCTTGGCTCCACGAGAAGGAGGAGGTCTACCGATACTACCGATTGACTCAGATACTCACCGGGCACGGCTGCTTCGGTGAGTATCTAGATTGAATAGGACGGGAGGGATACACACATTGCCACCACTGCGCATCCGACCTCGACTCGGCCCAGCACAGGCTGGCGGAGTGCCCCGCGTGGGCCTTCGAGCGCCGAGCGTTGGCAGTAGGAGCGGTGGCCTCCTTCTGTGAAGCAGTGATGCTCCAGAAGGAGGCCGCTGAGCGGCGGTCGGGGAGATGGCCGATTCCGCTCGAAGGAGGCGGCGCCGGGCTCGGTAGCACAGCTGCGGCGCCACCGCGGGTCGCCGGCGGGCGCGAGAAAATCGCACCCGCGGATACGGCGACCCGGGAGGGACCACGCCCCTTCCGTGGCCGGGGGGCGTCGTCGGTGGAGGAGACCGGGTGAGGTAGTGTAGCCACCCCCGAGGAGGGCTCCCCTGTATCGGCGGGGGAGCGGAGGCTGGGTGTTCCCGGAAGTAGCTTGATGTTCCCGGGGGCTCCTTACATGCCTGAGGAAGGCCATCCCTGAGGTTTTTAGTGGGTAGGCCTCCCCCCTCTGGGGAGGAGAGCCCCACATAACCGCCGGCTCGCCACAGCCGGGGTATGCAACTTAATGCATTTTCCTCAGGGGGAACAAAAATAAAGGTTTCAGTGTCATATGTGCATACAACATACGAAAAAAAAATCTTCCGCCTTGAGACGCTACAGCAGGTGGACCAAAACATTGTACAAACTAAATATTTATCGATATTACACTATATTAATATTTTTTAGACATTATTTTCCTTTCCAAAATACGTACATAACATATGATCTTAAATTAAATGTTAAGTCAGTTTTCAACTGTATGTATACATAATACATGTCATTATAATAATTAAATTCTATTATAATAATTAAATTAAAGTATAATTAAAATTTATATTATAAATATTAAACTTCTTTCAATATTTGTTTGGATCACCACGCAAATCTCGGGGATTACTAAGTAATTAGAATTAAAACATAATGTGTTAATTAGGCCATTTGTTGAGGAAGACTTCATAACCGCATCAGCTAAAAGAGCAGATCATCTACGTGGGTGCGCTATCCGGCCACGGCTCGACTTAACAAATATTGGGGAAGAGTACTCCTGACCAATATTATCAAAATTAACAGAATTTTTTTGGTGTAGTATCTTAGAAAATGTGGAGTTGTCACCTGAGTAATCGCATAGATTCATGGTGAAATAAGAAGAAAGAAAAATCTCTATTTGGTACTTATTAATAAATAACAAAACAAATTTAACTAAATATAATTGTGTATATAGCTATCAATATGGTCCCTACTCAGTAAACGGACGTGATATCTACGTCACGATCACAGACATTCTGTGGAGTCAGTTACAAGATCAAAGACGGCGGTAGCCCAGACACAAACAAAGCCGCAGCTCACTAAATTTTAAAAGTAATATTACCTTAAAACTAAATCTCAAAACTAACACAAAAATAATATTAAACAAATAAATAACTGAATAATAATATACGCTACAAATATGCAATTAATACTATGTAATAAATAGAGATCGGATAATCGGATGCATATTTACCTAAAGTTAATTTTTGGCTCACAAATTATGGAAGCGGCTTTTTAAAATACATTTTGTTAAATAAAAATCCCGGGAAAAAACGGGACTACAAATTTAACGTAGTGATATTGTTTGAAAATTACTAAATTAGCACGTGGTATTTATTTTCAAATGTAACGTCGTTTTTAAGCTCATATTACCGACTAGTTTTGCATTACCAAAATGTTCTACAGTACCGGAATTCCGGGATTTTTATTTATGGAAATAAAATAAAGACAGTTCCATACTTTGTCAAAAACTAAATTAGGTAAATAAATAAACATCCGGCTATCCAATTACGCAATCCCGGGATTTTTATTTAACAAAACAATAAAAAGCCGTTTCCATACTTTGTCTTAAACTAACTTTAGGTGAATATGCATCCCATTATCCGATCTCTAGTAATAAATCACTACATAGTATAAGACAAAGTCGCTATCCGCCGTCTGTCTGTCTCTATGTATGCTTAGATCTTTAAAACTATGCAACGGATTTTGATGCGGTTTCTTTTAATCGATAGAGTGATTAAAGAGGAAGGTTTATGTGTATAATAACATCCATTAAATAGTGGAGAAATACTGTTATTTTTGAGGTTTCTAATGTGATGTCGTAAATAATTACATTTTCTTCTGCTTACATTGCACACGCAGGCTAAACCTTACAAGATTTATCAAAATAATGTACTAAATATTGTACACGTTGAAAAGGTCTGCAGAAAACTTTTATGGATATCCCACAATAGCATATTTTCATGTACTTTTTCTTCCGTTTTTAGTTTTTTAAACTACAATTTATTATATACAACGTTCACAGTTTCTCTGTATTTAGTACTAGCTTTCTGCCCGCGGCTTCGCCCGCGTGGATTTCGGGATTGGGTGTATAGAGGGTTAAGGGTCATAGCTTTTGCCCACGGCTACATATACGCGGAAGTCGGTTTATGGTGCGAAGATTTTATCGCGCTTCCCGTGGGACTATCCGTTTTTCCGAGATAAAAAATGCCGCAAAACTCCTCAAGAATCACTCTATCTATTGATGAAAACCGCATAAAAATCTGTGCAGTAGTTTTTGAGCGAAGCCTTTATTGCGCATCCCGTGGGATCTGTCGATTTTTCCGGGATAAAAAGTAGCCTATGTTACTCGGGGAGAATGTAGCTTTCCAAAGGTGAAAGAATTTTTGAAATCGGTCCAGTAGTTTAAGCGTGAAGAGGTAACAAACAAACAAACAAACAAACAAACAAACAAACAAATAAACAAACAAACAAATAAACAAACAAACAAACAAACACACTTTCGCATTTATAATATTAGTTGGGATAGTTGGGACAACGTTTACAGTTTCTCTGTATTTAGTATCAGCTTTGCACCCGTGCGAAGCCGGGGCGGATCGTTAGTCTTGAAAATATCAAGGTCGTTGCTCTTCATTCGCCTGGCAAACACTTCTGAGTGCTGACAAAATAACATTTTCTAATAACTTAAAGCCGTCTTTCGAAGAAGTAGAGAGCATAAATCTTCTACACCATTGGCACACGTCCAGCTCTAAGTATTGACTGAAATTCGAATTTATTCCTATTTGGGATTACATGACCATTTCCAAGCCTTGCTGAATTACAACGCTAAAATACTTCAAAGCTAACATAATGCTTTTTCATAACAAAATACAGAAATGAACTAATAAAAATCCAAGTACTCCCCGACGGAATTCAATTGTAGCGTCAATTAATGTAGCGTCAGCGTCAGATAATGTAGCGTCAGCGTCAGATAATGTAGCGTCAGCAAAATACCTGTGCTATTAACCCATGTAGTGCAAATGATTCCTAAGTGTTTGAGCACTGGAGAAATCACTTTGGAGAATAATATGTCGGTGTATAAACCATCAATCTCATGTACGCGACTAATAAATTCTCAGTTTTTATTTGAGGTAGCAGGTCGCCCTTCACTTCTATTGTGATCTAATAAAAACTGCTTTACCGTTTCATGAATTTAAAGCACATATTAAAAATACTCTAATGAAAAAAGGGTATTACAAGGTCAATGATTTCTTGAATGATAAAAATGCTTGGATGTAATTTTTACGATATTTAATTTCCTGAATAATTAAACATGCTTGGATGTAAATTTTGCGATATATAATTTTAATGATTCTATAATAAATGATATTTTTGTTTTGTACCGGACATATATATATCAGATTTGTTTAATGCGATATGACTCTTATGACGGAAATATACATTTGTTAGTTGTTTTAACTTGTATCGGAGGTTGGGTTCAGACTGTGTATCTTAAGCCGGCTTCCAACTGACGACTCTGTAATGATACAGGGAGAAAAAAAAATTGCCCTTGCTGGTTTTCTTGCAGGTTCTTTCCAGTACAAGGTCTCCCGCCGTAGACTTTTGAACCAATGGCGTAGCATCTTTGACATTCAAAAGTGATTGTAAAATCCTATTTGAAGAATAAATTTTTGATTTTGATAATAAACTTGCTTCCTTCCATTAACGATGAAAATCGGATACTATGTCTCTAAAATGAATAATATAAAAAAAATAATACGCACAACTAAAAAAAAATGTATAATTACTGATACTTTTTTATAACATTACGAGTAGCATCGGTGGCGCTGTCTCTTGAGGTCTTGAGATCGCCTGTCAAAATTTTAAATACCTAATGCTCTGAAAATAATTATAAAAATAGCATATACATACATATTGCGACTTACGACGTATAGCTACTTGTCAAATACGCGATTTATTTTAATCTCTTTAGCATACAATACGAGGCGTGAGTTTTATTCCCTCAGGAGAGAGACTGAGAATCCTCATGAGAAGCACGAAACGTACCCAAGATACCCCCGCAACGGCAAGTGTCACGGAGGTTATGTTGGATTCCACGGACCGGAACGGTCCGATCGCGTGGCCAACTACCTACGTGACTAAACTCAGCCTAGCCTTGGCCCTACGGCTTGAATGGAGAGAGGAGGCGTGAGTATTTTGGTACATACATATACTCTACACGCCTATTTCCCGTGGTGGTAGGCAGAGGTCACAGTTTTCTGCTTGTTGCTATCCAAACACAGTTTCCTTCCTTCCTCAATTGTCATTAATACTTACGTGTACGCTCGTTGGTTACGGGTACCCTTGACCTCCTTCTGTATATCATCTACTTGGTCCAAATATGTTCGTCTAGGTCGTTTCCTATCAACTAGTAACCTAGTTGGTAAGACAGAAATATCTAAGGAAGGCGAGAAGTCCTACAAGCGCTGTTAGAATTACTGATAACATTTTCCGTAATATTTCTAGCGATATCCACAAAGAAGATTGGCAGGAAACTATACATTGTTGGTACCATAGTTAGACTAAGTGTACGGCGATAAAAATACCATGTATTTCTTCGTTTTTAATAATATAACAAAAAAGGTAATCGCACCATATGTCTGCAACTGCTAAATAAAAAGATAAACTCATTTAAAAAATAGAGCATAGAGGTAACGAAACGTTATAAATCACTTATGTTTTGACTTTTGCGACGCATTGTCGATAACTATGTGTTATCAAAACGTTGTAAATGTCAAAATATGTGTGTGATTGATTTAATATTGACATAATCTATGCACGACACGACCATAAATGATATTGCATGTGACCACAGACGAAGTAGTAGAAGCTACGTGCGTTAATATAATATACTAATCTGTGACGTTAACTTAACTTTGCCAGTTGACATAATGGTGACAGATTTTTCATTTATATCTAAAAATACAGGACTTAGCTAGGAATAGTAATATTACATTCATAAATTCTAGTGATATTATCGGTATTCTAACTGTCATTAATCAATAATCAGAATATGTATTAATCTATAATCGATATATCCGTAACGAATGAAATAGTTATTTTTCTTATGCATATTGCGTTTTAATATTGCTTGGCGCATAAATACGTTTTGTTATCAATATTCCCTGAAATTGTAACTTCAATTTTTCTTTATTTACAAAAGTTATAGATTTTTCTCAGTGAAAGAAAAATAGGTAACCAGTTACCGTTTACAAAATATAAAAAAATCTGAATCGTACATTTAACAATGTAATGGGTACCAGGTCTGCCAATCTTCTTTAAGTTGAACTTTGAGTACAGATTGAGTTAAAAACGGAACTGAACTTTTTATTTAAAACTTCACAACATTCCTTATTCTGTTCGCTATCTTCTTTCATAATGTATTAATGTTGAAGCCATCTTTTGATGGAGCGAAAACGCTCACTTTAGTTTTATTTGCTACTTGAAGATAAAGTAAATACACTCACCGGCCATGTTTGCTTGAACATGTCCTAAACAAACACATTTTCAAATAACATTGTGAATATCGCAACACAATCCTTCATAACACGTTTCATATATAATTGTGTAATAGGTATTTCCGCATGAAACATGTTAAACATACAATCAAATTTAACACATTAAACTTTGTATATATATATATATATATACATATATACATATACATATATATATATATATACACACAAGATATAAGAATAGTCACAAAAATTGAGTATTGCCTATACTTAGGTGGCGTGGTCACATACTGACGAATATAATTTATGAGGCAAATATAAATGGGCCAGTTGGTTCTCAGTTCATTACCGCCTCAGCGAACATGTTTAGTCAAAATCTGCAAAGACTTCGCAGACCGCGACACGTCCTTAGCGATACTCCCAACTAATTAACGCAAGACCTTCAAGACCTGCTCGCGGCGGCGTCTGAGCCGTCGCATCCCTTGCCTTCCCCTTCTCGGCAGCCTTCTGCTTAGGCACGAGTCGGTTCCCATTAACATAGGCCGGAGCCATTTGGGCGTACCGTGCCTCTTTTAGCGCATATGCTCTCTATAAGGTGCGGTCTCCCTTGTCAGGTCAAGCCTAGGATATAGGATTATTAGGACCAACGGCTTAGGCTGAGTTTGGTCGGTAGGTCTTTCAGGTCTGTTTGTTCAAAGACAGTGACAGTGTAAATAAATAAATAAACGACAGGGTAAAATGAAATAAAAGTTATTTAAAAATAAATATTTTATAGTATTTTTATCTATAATTTTGTGATGCACATTGAAGAAACAAATACAGTTAATAAATAAAAATGTAATTAATTATAGCAAAAACAAAAATTACGCCTTTTGAAAGCCGAAAACAGATCTCAGTGGCGTACACTCGAAGAGGCCTATGTCCAGCAGTGGACGAAGAGGGGCTGATGATGATGATGATGATGACGCCTTTTGATATGAAATGCTTACCTCCTAGTTGTCGGTACATAATCTCTATTCTTTTACTTGACCTTGGTCGGAAAATTCGACACGTGCTTTCCGCCATTGATTATAAGTGCTACGGACAATAGAACCCAGGATGTTATTGTATTTCTGAAGTACGAGTAATTAACGTATTATTCTGTCAAACACAAATTTCATTAGACTCTTTTCCGGGAAGCAGCCATTGAATTAGGCAGACATTTTTATGGAATGTATTACCTTTCCGCCCGCGTTATATCAAATTTGTCCAAAGGAAAAATATATTTTCTTTTGGAACAAACAATATTGTGTTCTTCCACGGGTATATCTATTCCAAATTACTACTTTTTCCGAGTCTCAAACTATTCCTATATCAACTTTCAGCACAATCGAATTAATAATTTCTGAGCCTATTCAAATAAAATCTTGTATCCCCTATTTTCATACCCTTTAGAAATTTTTTATAAATTTTAGTATAGTATTTATGCTTTCAAAATGACGATTTTTATCCTCCTTTTCAATTCCTCACAACCCTTATTTCTGTTTAGAGTCTGAATAAGCGTACAACCTTAAATTTTTGGTGCACACATAGTCTAGAGTCTAGACTCTGAACAGGTGTAGATATTTTTTTTTCCTTGTACTTATCTACATATAAGGTTGTAGCTATTGAGCTTTTGGGATCTTAAATTTGATTTCTGATTGACGCCAAAAAGAGCCTGTAAATGCTTATGTTGAATATAGTATAGTAGTAGTAACCAATTATTTCCTTTTTTTTAAACGTCGTCTCTAAGATTCGTTTCACGTCGCTAAGATTTTTATCTTGCATCGTGGGTGCAGATAGAAACATAGAATCTCACATGTGCATATACCTAACACCAAACAATTTTTTATAATATCATATAAAATATGAGTCCCATACGGGAATTGAACGCACGTTCCGTTACGGAGTAGCGGGTTACTTGATCGCTGCGCTAGACGTGACGGCTGGATACAAACATTTTTTTTAATATATATTTTGGTCGGTACTAAACGAATATGCATTGTCATCATCTGTCATCGACCGATTTGATCGTGACATTTAGTTATCTGTGAATAATGTGAAGTAAAATATTTGCTATCCGGAAACTATATCTATATTTAGTCCGTACCGAATTATTTCATGTAAGTCGGGGCTGATGTGCATCACTGCGACCTATTAAGATCTATTGTGACCAGCCTCCTATGTAGGTTCTATGTAGGCCCTACAGTAGCTCCCTTAACTGGGCACTGACCAAGAAAGATAGGATGTTCCCAGTTCGGATTGTTTTTATTTCATCTGGGTCAAGGATGTGTTTCCCCAGGTGTCTGTTTCTTTTGTGAATCAGCGGTTCACAGTAGCACAAGAGGTGTATTGGTGTTTCACGCTCTTGTTCGCAGAATCTGCATGTGTCAGTGTCCTTCAGTTACATGTTGTGAAGGTGTCTATTCAACTTGCAGTGTCCGGTCAAAGCCCTAACCATCACGCTCAAGTTACTCCTGTTAAGCTTTAATAGCTCGTCAGTGCGTTTGCGAGAGTATGGTTCGATTAGTGCTTTTGAGTGTGTCATCCCGGACGTACTGTGCCAGTCTGCTTTCGCCTCGTTAAGAAGGCGAGTTTTCAGTTATTGCATGGCCTGGTTCTTTGAGATACCACAGATAGGCTCTGGGCCGAACTGTATTCCTTGAGCCCTAGCCCTGGCTAGTTCATCGGCCTTCTCATTGCCGGTTATTCCAGAACGATCTGGCACCCATTTGAGAGTGATTTTGTTCTTTTCTCCCAGGTCATTGAGTTTTTTCACACAGTCTTTTACTAGCTTTGATTTAAGGGGTGTTATTGTTTATTGCTAGTAAAGCTGCCTGGCTGTCTGAATTAATTACGATTTTTTGGTTTACGTAGTTTCGTTGGCGGTTCTCTTGTACACATTCAATTATGGCACAGACTTCCGCCTGGAATATAGTGGCATACTTTCCCAGATTTATGCTTTTGCTAACCCTGGGTCTGTCCCCATATACGCCACATCCTACGTTAGCCCCCATTTTTGAGCCATCGGTGAACCACACCAGACTCATTTAAGGGATCACTATGTCGGCCTTGCGCCCAGTCTTCCCTCTTGGTGATTTCCACAGTGAAATTGTCCGTACCGAATGTGTGACAATCTACATCCTTTTTAACCGACTTCAAAAAAGGAGGTTATTAATTCGACCCGTGTATGTATGTAATATTTCCAGAACTGCCCAGTTATCGTATATGTTAGTTTATATCAGCGTCTGAACAAAGCTGCCAAATTTCAAAAGTGTATGTATGTTTTATGTTTGTGTTCGCATATCTCTCCGGAACTACAAGTCCGTTCTTAGCAATTCTTTTTTTGTTTTACTAGGTATTGTTCTACTCAGGGATAGATATTGCAAGTTTCATCGAAATCGGTTGCGTGTTTTTACAAGCTTTTATTTACTTTCACCTGTCCCGTTGTCTGTCTGTAATCAAATCTTGCAACTTAAATTTGATCCACTTTCCGGTTTCCGATTGAGCTGAAATTTGGTATACACGTTTAGTTCGGATGACAATGCATGATTAACTGTGTGATGTCATTCTAAATGCAACATGGCGGCTTATCCAATATGGCGGACCAATTATTTTTAATGCACTCCTACAATATGGGTATCAAATAAAAGGGCTTGCCAAAAATAACTAGAAAAAAATAATGTTACTTCACTCTTAATCCAATACGGCGGAACACCAAAAATGGCGGATAATTTTCTTTTATTCGTTCCTACAATATGGGTATCAAATAAAAGGGCTTGTTCTCAGCAAGCCTGTAGAGGTACTAAAAAGTTAAAAATAAAATTACAGAAAAAAACCTTTTTAAAAACAAGATTAAATTTTTTGTTTATAACATGAACTAAAAAGATAAAAATAAAATGAACTAAAAAGTTAAAAATAAATTATTAACACTAAAACTTTTCACCATACATAATTATTCAATCTCGTCCCCCTCTTTATCATAGTCCCCATTTATAAATAAAAGCGTGTTACATTGTGATAGCTTGAGGAAATGTTGTGTTGTATTAAATGTAACACGCTTTTATTTATAAATGGGGACTATGATAAAGAGGGGGGACGGGATTGAATAATTATGTATGGTGAAAAGTTTTAGTGTTAATAATTTATTTTTAACTTTTAGTTAATTTTATTTTTAACTTTTTAGTTCATTTTATAAACAAATAATAAAAGCTTGTTTTTAAAAAGGTTTTTTTTTCTTTAATTTTTTTGATATAGGGTTTTTTTTTCTTATTTACACTTTAACAGTGTATTTGCCGCGATATTAAACAGTTATTTTATTTCAGAAGTATATTAAAGTCAGCTTTTGTTTAATGTGTAGGTACTTATTTCGAAGACCCTTTCTATGCTACATGCAAATTATAGTTCGTTAAAACATATTTCCCTTAACCGCGCAGCACCAACAAGATAAATAGTAGTTAAACAACGAACCTATTAATTTCACTGAAAAATGAAACTCGGAATGTAAAGATAATTCAGTTACATAATAATTGAGTGTCGGTTCACTGGATTTCGGTTACGCGGCTTGTTTTTATGTTAAGGCTATAAAGTATATTTTTCTTACACTTTCGATATAAATGCGGGCTGTATAAAAGTGTTCAACGTGCGCCGATCTTTCTATATAAACTCTTTACAAAGCAATAAAAAATACTAAAAATGTAATAAAAGTGGTTGACGGGTCGCTCTACCCCTCATGATGAGAATCTCGTGAAAGCTGAAAAGGACAAAGCCAGCGTACCTTGGCGTACCTTGACGAGATAAACGCCATGTAGAGTTTTGATTTGACGACTATTATTCCGATAGTCGTTTCTGAAAATGCCTTAATAGCAAAGAGCCTCGATCAACGTCGTAAGAAACTCTCGCTTGACGGATAAATCAAGAGCCGGTCACAAAAACAGTGATTCTCAAAGCACTTATTATACGGAGATTCCTCTCTCTGCAACCCTAACCACCGGTGCCTTGGACGCTACCCTGCTTCCGGCTTCATACTAGCTTTTAAGTTTTTTCTAGTATTTACGTTTATTTTTTCATATATTAAAAAAAAAAAATATATTTTTAATTGAATAAAGAAAAATTATTAACACTAACAACATTAACATATCATAATAAGCAGTAGCATTAATATTTGATATTTCACATAATTCGTACTAGTAGGTCTGACCACTATATATATATATATATATACAGGGTTACCTGGTACTCCTTTTAGGACTTTTACCAAAGATTATTCCAAGAAATCTAATAGCAGCCTACCTTGTTATACCTTGTTGAATAGCTAATGAAACGTAGATATTTTTAAAGGTGTCTGCAGCCATAGATGCCATACGCCATAGATGCGAGCCATACGTGTCATAGATTGTTTTTTACTATTGCTGGTTGAAGTTTGATTTGTACTGATTTTTGTTTGATGCTATAACTATCAATCTTCTATCTACAACCTATTTAGTTGAGGTAACTCTATTTTTATTTTGCATTATGATGAACAAACTAATCTGCTACACAAAAATAGTATAAAACTAAATATTTGAATTATAATAAACAAAAAAATGGGCCAATAGACAAAAATCTGTCATTTTTTCAAAAAAGTCTTTAAAGCCTTATAACTTGAAAAGGGTTAAGTTGGGGGGCGATGACGACACCTTGAAACCGGTAGGCTAACCACTAGACTAGAGAAGTCGTCAATAGGACGAATCAATCATCAGAACGAATGTAGCGTATTAAACCAATGATTTTATATACGCAGCTGTTCAAATTCGGTCATTTGGTGTAATTTTATTTAGTCGCTTATTAATAGCGGAATATCACCTGTCAAAACATATATTGTGAAGACTTTAATAGCTTTATTGCGTTCCGATTCACAATTTCACCAGTATTAATGCATATTTTACAATGTAACTGCTTAATAGTTCCGTATTACGTGACCGATTTTGTCGATAAGAATTCAAATGGACCTATAACTGTCGCAGAAATATTTCACAATTAAAGTGGATGTTAGGACCTCCACCCCGCGTGGCGGTAGAATCGCGAAAGCGCACCCCGCCTTGTGCCCCACATGGGCCTAGAGAACTCAGGGGGGTTTTAGTGGGTAGGCCGGTCCTCTATGACCGGAGAGCCCCACATACGGCCGCGCATTGCCAGCGCGCTGTCACGGTGCATAAGGAGCATTTCGCCCTGAAAGAAAATGGTATCTCCACCCCGTGACGTCACACAATAAGTATAACATGTTCAACCGCAGTCAGCATCGGAGCTTGGAAAATACATAGGACCTGACGTCGGTTCTGTATGGACCTTCTTATTATATATATGATAATTAAATTAAAAAAAAATACATTTTAATTATACCACCAAAATATAAATATTACCGAATTATACCACCGAATTGTATTTGAAAAACTAGGTAAAGTTTTGTTTCGAAAGACAAAAAGCTCATAGCTCCTATCTAGTGGCTGATCTATGCAATAATGCCTTGATTTACAATTGACATACACTACATTTGAAAACGGTAAAAGTAACTTTATTCGACACAATAGATCTAATGATTTCGTGATCAGTGATCTGCGGAAAACCTTAACAAAAACTTATCATGTTAAATACCTTATTTCAAAGTCAGCTAGAAATTCCATATTGGTGTAAAACATACAGAACATAAAAGTATTTCTCAAAAATCGATATATCGATATTTATCTATATATCGATATATTGTGTCGTAATAATGTCACATCAATTCTCTCCGAAAGGTGAGGCAGAGGCAATTAATCACCTACACTGACAATTTTCATAAATATCCAGAGTAGAATTATTTTCCCTCAATTCACGGAGGGAATAGGAGAGTTGACATGTGATTCGTCACTGCAAATGGAAAATAAAATCCATAATAATCAGTAAAAGTCAGAAGGAATGATTAGCTTTAATTTTCAGACACCTTAATTCTCCATTGGTAATGTTTAAAAAATTGGCTTGTTACTAACGTTTTCTTTATTTATATAATAACCAAGATAACAAACTTTACGAAATTCTACACACATACCAATAGATATTAAACTAAAAAATTAACATAGCTTTGAAAACAAGAAAATTAATTATCATAAAACTATAGTTAATAACGTACAAACGTCCGACGTAACGACGTCTCACACCTGGTACTAGATATTTTTTTAATTTAAAATATCCTAATTCGGAGATCTATAACTAAAACTTGCACTTTTGTGTGAAAAAGTAATGCAAAAATATACATTTTCTACGGCGCGTAGAAATTTAAAAGTCATATTTTAAATATATATAAAACATCTGCGATTTCATATTTAAGGACTTATTATTAATTACTTTATCATTTTTGTTTATTATTTCTATATATTCTATAATTAATGTTTCGATTTAATTTGATATTAGCTAAACATGATTATAAAATGTATAAACTTAATTATATGAGTGATAAATTGATTAATTAATTAGTATATTCTGACACCTTACTAATGTAGTTTTATTTCGTAAATGGGGGTGAGCTTATTATATGATGAGATAAATAATTTTATCGTTACTTAATATAATATTTTAAACTTTTTTACGTTTTAAGCAGTAACCTATACAAGCTTTTTAGCTACATGTAAATATATATATAAATAAAAATACCGAGTATTTTTTATCCAAATTAAATAATTGTATGAGTAAGTTTTAAGATTTGTTTTAAGTTGTATAATAATATATGTATAAATAAATATAAATTAGTTTTCAAAACACAATCTTGTTGACACTATGCAGCACTACAAGTACATTGTAAATAATAATAATTTGAATCTTTAAATACATTTCGTAAGCAATCGTAAAAAATTGCAGTCATGAATGTTAGTAATAAATTTTCATTAATAGGAAACTCTTAATGAAAATTTATTGAAAACGTAACTTTAAAATATACTTACAACTTTTCCCTTGGTGACAAAATCGATGAAAAACTGAAACAAATCAAATCACTATTTAAGCTTCTAAACTGTCTAATTCTGTTAGCGATCTGTTTACGTTGAATTTCGTAATCCCGGCACTGAGTCCCGTCGCGTCACACAAGCTTTTAGTCCGCAAGTTCGCGCGATACTAAACTGTTGCGGGACTTTTGGCTAATACATACAATGTTCTAGCATTCCTCAGTTCATATTGAGTCTGATTTTAAACCCATTATTTGATTAAATCATATACTAGACAATCAGGAGAAACGACTTTGTATCAAGTTATTCTTTCTTTTATGGGAATATGTAACTTTTGACTCTAAACTATAGAAAGTTTTAACATCCACCCTATAGTGATATTGTGATCCAATATAATATATTAAATATAAGATTCGATAAAGTGTACTAATTCTGTATATTATATAAATATCGACGCTTAAAAAAATGTAAGAAAATGTTACATGAAAAATATTTAGGCTATCAACAAATTATAACTCTTTATCGATCAATAAACTAATCATAAGTTATATACGTCCCTAATGAAGGTCTCGAGCTTAGCCTATGTTAGGGCGATAACGAATTAGTCAACTACTTTGGAAACCAGTGCGGATTGACTGCATACACCTTTGAAGTTATTCGCGGGTGTATGCAGGTGTTAAGCCTTCCACCACTGTGCATCCGACCTCGACTCGGCCCAGCACACGCTGACGGAGTGCCCCGCGTGGGCCTCCGAGCGCCGAGTCTTGGTCGCAGAGATCGGGCGAGATCTGTCTCCGCCGGAATTGATTGCGGCAATGCTGGCGGACGAGGGAGGTTGGAGGGCTGTGGCCTCCTTCTGTGAAGCAGTAAGCCTGAACAGGATAACCTCGTAAATCCAATATTTTAAGTCATGTACCTCTAATTTTGCTTTTGTACACACAGTCATTGAAGCTTTAAATTGTGTAAGAAACACGAGAAGACTGAAAATTGCCCCGAATTATTTTAAACACTTTAATAAACGCACGATACATTTAGTTCCCGCCATGGACGGGGTCGAAGAAAGAAAAAATGTTGGCACATGAAAATTATAAAATATTTATTGGTAATACTAACATACGAGGCTGCTTTTAAGTTGTGTCGTTTGAAATAAGTATAGATAATCTAATAGATTATTACCATTTATTGTTGTTTAAAGTAATCCCCGCAATATTTAGCAAACCAGTTATTAAAACATTTATTCCACTCCGAAGTGGAGGTAGTCAAAATGACTGATTTGTATGCATCAATAGCTTCTTCGGGTGAGCTGAAACGTTGACCACAAAAGACTGCTTAATTTTGGGGAACGTAAATAGTTAGGGCTTATGACAGGGCTGTAAGGCGGATGATTTAAAATTTCGACATTTTGGGTGCTTTTGAGCACCCAAATTCTTTGTTTGGCGGGCGGTGTGCGAACTTGCATTACCATGGTGCATCCAACGGGAGATCAACTTTTTTACGCCAAGTTCGTCGTGTAGGATTTATTAAACAGCGGGCCCCGAAACGCCCTCGTATGCCTCTACTTCACAGTATGTCATATGACGAAAATCGAGGATTAGCTGCCGCACGGTTTCGATATTCTTTTGCGTCATGGCGTTTTTTGGACGTCATTCACGTGACTTGTCCCTGAGGCAAGACTGCCCACGTTAAAATTCCAAATACCAGCTGCATCACTAAACACAGAAGTGATTTCCTCAAAACATTGACGTCGCAATAATCCTCTTTGATTTTAATTAGACATTTCCATTTTGCAAACTGACTTGTCACCGTTGAATAGACGATACAATAAAACTGTTCGACCGATCTAAATACATTCTTTAGTTTTTCGAATACTAAATTCAATAGTAAAAGCAACATTTTTTTATAATTGCGGAAAGTCGGCAAACGACACGACAATTAATCGTATTGGTTAAAATATATTTCTATCAAAATATTTATATATGTATAATATATGTTTGTCTATCCGTTACCCTAGATCCTATAACACAAGTCTTGCATAGCTTACTTTGGGTTAGACCAGGGGTCGGCAACCTGCGGCTCGCGAGTCACGTATAGCTGTTTGGATACGAAACTGCGACTCTTTAATTCCTTACGCAAATATTATTAATAAAATTGCTAAATAAAACAATATTAAAAATACATATAAATAAAATGGAGTGTCGATTGTCTATATGGGTCTCTTCGAAGGAGAGGCTCGAGCGAAAACGCGAGCTTGATCCCCTCGCAAGCGCGAGGAGGCGTCGGAGGGCAGGGCCGCGACGGAGAGGCTACAACGCTCTGATTCCGCCGTCCTAGTGGGGGTCGGCGGGCGGTGTGGGTACCGTATCGCCTGCATTGCACACGACTCTTGCGATGGTGGGGGTAGCTACGAAACACTAGCTATCCCCATGCCTCTAGCGGAGACGGAAGCCCGTGTTATTCCACGTTAAAGCAGTGTGGGCTAGGCCGAGCGGCTTACGCGAGCGCAGCGCTCTGCGCATGCTTGTAGCCGTGGCTTGGACGGTGTGTCAATGCAATTGCCTCGATAAAAAAAAGAGAAGTGTGTCTCTGGTAACGATCGAGACGTAATCGGCGTTATAATATTAGTACACTTCCACCCTTCGAACATCTGCTCTTGTGACTCCACTCTGTCAGACAGAGGCAGGTGACATACGCCCCCCTGAAGCACATCAGTACCAACAACTCACCGACAACTCCCCAAAAACTGCCCTGATGGAGACTGAGTGCACTAGGGCATTTATGACAGTTATGGGGCATTAATTGCCCCCCCAACGGGCGATAGGATCGTTACTTTCCTACGCATATGCAAGAACTATTTATTGTAGGCAAGAAAAAACATTGTGGCTCTTTAAAATCTATGAAGTTACGTAAATTATTATTAATGACTCCCCCGACTCAAAAGGTTGCCGACCCCTGGGTTAGGCTAATTGGTATAAGTGTAAGAAATATAAAAACATTTGTTTTTCCTTTTTAAATTGTTCGTAAAGTATGGATTATTTTTTTGTTGATACTTAATTATATCGTTATTTTATCGTCACGCAATTCAATTATTATACCTACTTAAAAGATATAGAAATGGTGTGTTATTTTCGGAAACAATTCTGAAAAGTCCAAGCAGCTTATTTGTACTTCAGGAAGTCCTCCAAAATTCCGTTAGGAAATTTATCATCCTCATCGACAGACTGAAAATAAGACAAAAAGCGACATTAAATAAAGCCTTCTAATAATCTTTTGTTGTGTCTTTCTAATCTATCTAATTTGATGAAATTTGGTACAGACAATCTTTAGACCCTGAGACAGAAAATAGGCTACTTTTTATATCGAAAAAAAGGGATGAAGGGGTTGAAATAGAGGTTGAAAGTTTGTATGGGGTTTCTAAATTTTAAAAGATAAAACCATGAAACTGTTCGGAACGGTACACAAAATAAAACCTATTTTTAGATAGATTAAGTGCAGGCAGGTTAGTTTTTAGTTTATGATAAGAAAAAAAGAATGACATGAAAAAAACAAAAGAATAAAATGGGGAGTTTTTTTTGTAAGACAAGAAAAAAGTGAATTTTATTTACATAAGATGTAGAAAATTAAGTTTTTATTTTAAATAAATATTATACAGTCCACTATTATAAAGCATTTTTAATGTCCGGGCAATCGGGAATCAAACCAGCACCCGAAATATTGTCTGGCACATTAAATTGATCCGGCTCGAAGGACCAATTTAATGTGCCAGACAGAAACTTTATATTTAAACACTTGATAAGAAATCATTAAACATTTGTTCTAGCATTTTTATTCGACTTTTTTATTATATAAGCTTTAGTTTTATAATATGGGTATTATTTTAATATATTATTTTATTTATCTGATACATACACTTATGTAGGTGAAGCAATATTGTCAAGTAACAAAATAAAAAACTTAAATAACCAAATTAATCACATAATTATTTATCAATTCATTACGAGTACATTAGGTCAAACAAAAATTTTTATTTCATTTAATTATTAATTGAATTGAATTGGCGACCTTCGGAGTCGGCTGGTTGGTATACCGGTTTCAAGGTGCCGCCAGCTATGTGGTCCCGGGTTCGAGTCCCGGTGAGGGCAGCGCGCGCAAATCGCATTATTGAAAAGTAATAAATAAAACAAACTCGCAATGTACAATAAACCGATGTAATATTAAACTAATTTATTAACAATTCAATTCAAGTGTTTATTGCATGTCACATTACAAAACAGTGCAAGATAGCATTCACAATATAACAATACGAAGGCGGGCGGTTTTAGGTTTGCTTCATCAATTTCGGTAGATAAATCTCAGGTGATGCCTATAAACGAAGATACAGTTTCTTCACTCCGTACTCTCAGTTCACCTCAACATATGTTTCTATTAAGTGAAACCCATACACACAAGGCATATTCAAGGTTGGAATTAAAATACCTTTAATTTACTTAACAATGAATGGTACCTAAAGGTGTTGAGAAAATATATCTATGCAGAATTGTCAACAAATAAATTTTCATCTTTCTTGAGTAAAAAGGAAATCATATCATGAAAAGCGTTAAATAAACATGGAATTTTCGTTATATTAGCTGGTCTAATCCTGGGCTTGAATAAATGTTTGTAAACATATAATTAATTCTGTCTAAGAGCCTTGCAAGCTGACGGTTAGGTGTTCATGATATGTTGCAATTTTCTTATTTATTTTCAGATAAACAAGGAAACTGCGTCATGCAGTGAAAATTCACTTCGCTCAGAATAATATCGAATTATCATTCTGAGCGATGGTATTTATCGATGTCAGCGCACTAACATCCTTATTACAGAATAATACTCTAACTCAAATATCTCCTTTGGTACGGTTAGAAAGAGATGGTGCTACGTAGGCTCACTAGTACTATCCCTTTCCCATTGTACTCAAGCAGGGATTTGTAGTTAAATTAGATTTATAAAATACGGTCCTAAGCTAATTTAGCCCACATAGCACTATCACTTTTTCACAGTACTCAGAGATTTTAGTCAGTCTCATTCTATAATACGATCCTAGAAGCCGTTTTGAAACACCGTTGGTTTAATATTCAACCTGACTTATGACGTAATTAACGCCATCTTGGGTTTACGTTCGTCGAAGATACGGAACGTGATCGCTGCGAGTGCTCTGTCAAACGGCTGTTAATTTGTCTATGTCATTTTTGATTGTCATTTAAAAATTATCTTAAATATCTATGTTCATAAAATTGACTTAAAGGTGTATGGTCAAAAAAAAAAAAAAACATTTTTAAATTGTGACAGATAAAAATCTAGCTTTCCGAATTAGCAACTGTCATTTATCGATTTTAGTTCGATATCCCATTTAGTATAATTATGAGCGCTCATAGCACTATAACTATAATATTACATAGAAATTAAAGGGAATTTTATATTTGTAAAAATTGTTAGATAATGTATCAAATATGATAGCAAAATTGTCTCAACAATGTCAGCTGTAAATTCATTCGGAAAGTATACAATTACGATCCACATCAATATATTAAATATTCATATTTACATATGAGTTCTGACAACTAAGTTGATTTGGCTAACATTAAAATTTTCTGTTTCAATTATAACACGTTTCTTTGCAATCAGACATTGTAACTAAAGTGATAAATCAACAACCCGTTTCGTGTTCAAACGTCATAAGCCATACGACAATGATACCAACATTAACATAAATGGTTTTACATTTTATGACCATGAATCGGATATGAACACAACGCAGTCAAAAGAAATTATTTTTTGTGATCCGTTTATGCTACAATTTTCAAATTCGCAAGGAAAGCAAAATTTTATATGGTACAAGTAAAGGAAAAAATCCGACAATTGTAAATTAGTAGTTTTAATTCATTTTTTTTGACGTGACAACGTCTATTAAATTGGTACGGCGTGGAGTCATTCTCGAAAACACCGTAATGGCCGAATCTGACGCCACACGGAGTCCACGCCTACTTTACCCCCACCCCTAGAGCGCCCGAAGGCATACTCGGAAACGGCGTAACGGCCGATCTGACGCCACACGGCAACGTAATAAAATTATAAATGTTATACACTACTTTATTTTAAATAATTTCATTGCACCCAGAAAAAATTACCATGTAATAGACGTGACATCCATTCCAATACGTGGAAATAATGTCGTACTTTATCTAAGCCTTCTACCGACCAAGTTCTGCCTACGGGACTGATATTTCTTATCTTGTGGCTCAAGAGATAGTTTCAGCGCTGACTTATAAACAAGTCATATGTGTTTAAAGCGGCGTGGTATATTGAAGAGTTTCCAGTGTCTGAGAGGGCTTCCACGTCTATTAAATTGGTACGGCGTGGAGTCATTCTCGAAAACACCGTAACGGCCGAATCTGACGCCACACGGAGTCCACGCCTACTTTACCCCAACCCCTAGAGCGCCCGAAGGCATACTCGGAAACGGCGTAACGGCCGATCTGACGCCACACGGCAACGTAATAAAAATATAAATGTTATACATTACTTTATTTTAAATAATTTCATTGCACCCAGAAAAAAATACCATGTAATAGACGTTGTCACGTTCAAATATCGGCAGTAGACGGAGTTCTACAGACAACCAATTTTTTTTACTTTTTTGACACCCGCAAAGGAATCAAAGCCTCTCGGGTACTTCTAGTTAACCTAGTATCTTAAAATTTGCCATGAAATAAGATCATATATAGCACAATAAAAGAGAAAAGCACCGAAAACTGTAAATTTGTGAATGTATCACAAAAAATGCCATTATAAACTTATTTGCCATGGGTCTTCTGTATACAAGTCAAACTCGCCCTTCACCAATTTTTGTATAATTTATATCACTGAAGTAAATAAATATGATTATTGACATTTTAAGATCGGTACCAGTAAAAAGTCCCACATCAAACCACATCTACCCCGAAGGCTAGCATTATGCTGAATTGGGACCATTATTATATGTAACTTATATTTATATTTTGTCCGTTTCTGTGTCTGAATAAATATTGTTTTCATACTTTTCTTTTTTTTATTCAAATTCCTATTACTGTCATTTTCATAACAGCACAAGCTGGATACCTGCCATTTCGTTTGCACAGATTTTGTATTAGGTTTTGGTAGTGCACACCAGAATACCTCACAGATGGTAGATGATTCACACAATATTTTAATACGTTGTGAGCATATATGTTATTTTAATTCATTCAGCAACTTTTACATTAAATAATAACATATCCATCGATACTTACAAACTTCGCGTTTATAATATAAGCAGAGAGAATTTACACAATATCTGTATAAATTATAGCCTTTTTTATTTTTTGTTCCCCTGAGGAAAATGCATTAAGTTGCATACCCCGGCTGTGGCGAGCCGGCGGTTATGTGGGGCTCTCCTCCCCAGAAGGAGGAGGCCTACTCACTAAAAACCTCAGTGATAGCCTTCCTCAGGTATGTAGGGAGCCCCCGGGAACACCGCCTCCGCTCCCCCGCCGATACAGGGGAGCCTTCCTCGGGGAGGCTACAATACCTCCCCCAATCTCCACCACCAACGACGCCCCGATACGAAGAAGGGGCGTGGTCCCTCCCGGGTCGCCGTATCCGCGGGCGCGATTTCCTCGCGACCGCCGGCGACTCGCGGCTGCGCCGCAGCTGTGCTACCGAGCCCGGCGCCGCCTCCTTCGAGCGGGATCGGCCATCTCCAGACCCCGCTCGGCGGCCTCCTTCTGGAGCATCACTGCTTCACAGAAGGAAGCCACAGCCCTCCAAGCTCCCTCGTCCGCCAGCATTGCCGCAATCGATGCCGGTGCAGACAGATCTCGCCCGATCTCTGCGACCAAGACTCGGCGCTCGGAGGCCCACGCGGGGCACTCCGCCAGTATAAATTATAGCCTATATTTTATTTTGATGTATAAGCTATATTAATGTAAAGTTTCATCAAAATCTATTCAGTAGTTTTTATGTGAAATGTAACAAACATCCATCCATACTTGCGAACCTTCGCGTAGTATATTAGTAGGCATTAATTACAGTAAGCTTATTAATAAACCACGCTAAATATTTTCAAGTAAACTAGTTCAGTGTATGTTGTTACTTAATTACATAATGACAAGTCATACTTAACTCGGTATGAAGAGAAACATACGTATATATATCTTATATATAAAAATGAATCGCAAAATGTGTTGGTAAGCTCATAACTCAACAACGCCTGGACCAATTTGGCCAATTCTCTTTAGTTAATGTTCGTTGAAGTTCAAGGAGGGTTTTTACAATGAGGAAAATTCGAATAATTATCGGAAGTACCCTAAAAACAGTCCTTTTATTTTCCCATGCAAACGTTTTCTAACTAAAACGTACAGTCGAATTGAGCTTTATTGTTATTGTATAAAGTTCATATTGCAAGCACTCACTGTTGTCTAAGCAATGAAGGTGTGTTCATCATCAAAGAGTCAATTTGCGCTTTATTAACGCTACATATAGTTGAAATTCAATCATATCTATCAAAACAGTGTGCGTGCGTGCGTTGGAGCACAGAATACATCGTTGGAGGATTTAATGTCACGTTCCAAAATTGAATAGCCACAAAATGTAATAGGTCATTTAGACTTTTTTTGCGATTTGGTTGGCTATGCGACATTATCTATAAAATAATTAGGAACAAAAAACTGCCACTGTACAAATCTTTTTGACAGGACGAAGTCTGTCGGGTCCGCTAGTATATATATATAATAGTGAAATTTGTTGTTCATTTCTTAATTAAACTTACCATTGGGAAATAATAACACATGGTAATTAATATTTCGTTATTAGCATACGCCTCAAGACCAAGGTCTAATCGTGCGTGTTGCTGGTAATGATATATGATACGTATATATGCCCTGATTTTCTTTCCCCATTACAACCTCTTGCCCAAGATGACGAGATAAATAGGCGTATAAGATTAGCATGGGCGGCCTACTCTAAACTTGAATTTGTCTTCAAAATGAATTTAAAGGCCGAACAAAAAGCTCGTATACATGACCAGTGTATCCTGCCAGTGCTCACTTATGGAGCTGAAACCTGGGTATTCACAAAGGAGATTCTCCATAAACTCCAAGTGACTCAGAGGGCAATCGAAAGAAAACTGGTGGGAATTACACTGAGGGACCGAAAACGAAATAAATGGCTTAGACAGCAAAGTAAAGTCGCTGATGTCACTAAACATGTGACAAATTTAAAGTGGAAGTGGGCAGGCCATGTCGCCAGAAATCGAGGCTCGTGGTGCAAAGCATTGGTGGAGTGGAGACCGTGGGGCGAGGAACGCCCACAAGGAAGGCCAAAAATGCGTTGGTGCGACGACATTATAAAAACAGCAGGAGTGAAGTGGATCGAAGCCGCCCAAGATCGTCGGAAATGGCATAAAATGAAGGAGGCCTACACCCATAGGGTAGAAAATGGCTAAGAAGAAGAAGAAGAAGACGTATATATGAACGCTTACAATATGTCATATAAGCTGCACCCACCCAGAACGCAATGCAGAGGGATATGCTCAGAAATTTTCTTTGTCACTGAATCAGAAATTGAACGAAATCCGCAGAAACACCAAAATCATCGACATAGTCGTAGACAAAGAATTGCAAAACTTGAGTGACAGCGGACAAGATGTTAGCGCCACATATTGGCAATCTATATAAGTAATATACCTACTCCTTCCTTGACCTATCCCCTTTCCTAACCTAAGACGCCACGATGAAAAGTGATATCAAGATGGCGATGACTCCGGCCCCGCGATAGCGTCGTCTCCAGTTTATTGATTCATTGAATTCCCATATTTTTCGCTAATCGCATAATTCATCCGCTCCAGGCAATACTATCCCACGATTCGCGTGTGCAAAGTTTGAACCCGGTGACACCACACAAAAAATAGTGAGATGCTGGCGGTTTGACTGGATATCCAAGGAGCCTACGCAGCCACTGAACGAGCCATCAGGTCTTTCTTTCTTGTTTCTACTCTACTCCAAAATTTACAGTACATACAGTTATTATTTTTCACTTAAATTGTTAAGTATCAGTTAGAAGAGTCGTTACCATATGAGCATTGGGGACAAAACGTAAAAACAGAATTTCTTCCTACCAGAAGGGGGAGGCCTACCCACTAAAAACCTCAGGGATGGCCTTCCTCAGGCATGTAGGGAGCCCCCGGGAACACAAAGGCCACTTCCAGGAACCCCCAGCCTCCGCTCCCCTCTCTAGAGGGGAGCCCTCCTCGGGGGAAGCTACCACCTGCCCTGGTCCCCTCCACCGACAACGCCCACCGGCCACGGAAGGGGCGTGGTCCATCCCGGGTCGCCGTAGCGGTCGCGACTTCATCGCGCCCGCCGGCGACCCGCGACGGCGCCGCAGCTGTGCTACCGAGCCCGGCGCCGCCTCCTTCGAGCGGGATCGGCCTTCTCCCGACCCCGCTCGGCGGCCTCCTTCTGGAGCATTACTGCTTCACAGAAGGAGGCCACAGCCCTCCAACCTCCCTCACAACAGCCTGTTGCCCTAGTCTGCCCAATCGCTAGACCGTAACAAAATCAAAATCGAGCACGTATAGTATCCTATACGTGCTCGATGGGGTAACGGTGCTCCAGAGATGTGTATAGAGTCCTTGGACGGCGTGACAACAACCCAACAGTTGCAGAATTTACCAAAATTTTATAAAGACCGATTGCTGCATTAACAACCTCATCGACAACATGAGTAAGGGAATTCTTTGACAATAAATTAATTTTGATTTTCAATATAATCTTGTTCTAAAAAGTTTAGTTTCTTAAGTTCCTTGTTTCGTTCTACACATGATAGAGTAGGTACATTTTTATTATCAATTTAATAATAATAAAAAAAACTAAAGGAGATTTAGTTTTTTTCTAATCAAAAAGGTTACATGTCTACCTACTCATAGTAAGAAAATGTAGAATATATTTATATGACCAATATAATTTGTAGAGTATATATATATATATCTCTTACACTCACACCAATTAGCCTAGCCCAAAGTATTCTTTTTAGAATTATAATCTGAACGAAATATATAGTTACGACGTTTTGGTTGAACGAACTCTATATTTCGATAAATTAGCGATCCAGCAGTAGTTTTTTTTTTATATGTTCACATAGATTTAGTGATCTAGCTTATTATAATTCTAACATTCACCGATATTTGAACACACTTTTTCCTTTAGCGTTCTTGTCTATCGGTAGAATATATGTCAATGATATCTATTAACAAACACGACTAAGATACAAATGCTCGCTTTCATCACACAATCATTTCCCCCACCGGGACTCGAACCCGGGACCTCAGAGATGGCGACACCTTCAAACAGGTGTAACCACTCAACTGCGGAAGTTGTCGATATTAATATTAAGAATGTTGTTTAGACATTTTTAATGTGCTTAGTTTATTGCAGCAGATTGTAAGTATGCTTATTACAGTAACACAATAGTTTTGCTGGTTTCGCGTTTAGTGGTTTTACTTTTTATTCAAGAGTCGACTTTTAATTACACCGCCTTTTAATTAAAATGTCTGGTCCATCCAAACACTTTAACAAATCGCGAACTTAATCAGAAAGTTATCGCACGAATGCCTGGCCCTTGCAGCTCGCTTCCTAATTGAAATAAGATAAAAATATTTTTGCGTTGATAAAAAATTATGAACTATTCATTTATCGATAAAGATTCAACGTGTACTAGTCATGTTGTCCTACGATAAATGAGAACTGTACATTCAGGCCGTTATCGTTATTTATTACCGCAATCGATGTTACCGTAAAGGCAAAGGGATTTTTTTTTACTTATACGGCCAGCCAAACGTCAAGATTTTAAGTTCTATTTTTATATTCGTAAGTTTTGAGTTTGTTATAATTTTATCATCGAACGGGCTAATTTTGTCGATATCCATGTCTTCTTTTTGTTTTTTTTTTGTTATATTTAAAAACGCCAGTCGCTACTTCTGATGTTTCGTGTTAGCCACAGCTTGATTTGCACCACCATCATGTTCATGTTGCTTATTTTACTGTTGCGAACTCAATTAAGTTATAACGTAGTCGCGTCTCGCCACTTTGCCACCCCTTTGAAAATGACTTTGACGGGGTCACCACTTTACCAATAACTTGGTAACGGATATAATGAATATTAAATATTGATTTAGTCAGATTTTTTGATGATAATTTTAATACATGCAGTCGTGCAGTCGCTACAATTTATATTTGCTCTGCGAAAATCGTCGCTATTTCGCACAAAATAAGATATGTTTCAATATCAAAACGTGACGAGGTGTACCAAGTATAAAAATAATATAATTTCCTTAGCTGTGTCGTTTCCGTCGCCCGTACTCAATAAAAGCACTTTCATAAGTCATCTTTATCATAGGAAACGTAAATCATTTCGAAAGTAACATGCTAAGCGCTTACCAGACATTTTTTTCCTTATAAAAGTGTTTTGCCGAAAACGCCATTGAAATAATCTTGATACTCCGCAGTTGTACTATGAAAATTTGGCGGCATTGATCTATTACATCTCTAGTTAGTACATTATACATTATACTCAGTATTTCTATCCCAAATTTTATGTGTGCATTTCAGATGAGTGGGTTATTAGTCAATCATGATGACAGTTGGATTTGGCATTTACGGGTGGCACTAGACTCAAGAAGTTAGTACCATCTGTGCGTTAAAATAAATAGTGCGATTAAAATAAAAACTGATTCTCTTTCAAATGTCAAATAAGCTCAGCCTCCTAATAGATGGCACAAAAATAAATCGTAGTTATGAACGAATCAACGGAATAAACTATGAACGATATTTCGAAATGAAAAAATATTAATATGAGATTTTACAAAAAATCATTAAATCAAATTATTTTATTAAATAATTCAAAAATTTTTTTTAGTTATAATTATATCAATGTCCAATAAAACATACTGCTTTGGCGCATTTTGGTGTAATATTGTATCGGAAATGACTTCATGGACTGAAATAGAATAAGACGTAACTGTCAATCGCATTATTTTTTTTTCAATAAATTAACTTTTTTCCTTTTAAACTATTTTTGCAAGCTATGAACGCATCTGCGATGTCTTCTCTCTGCTATTTTCACTATGCGACTTATTGAAACTACACCAATTGCCCGAATTCGAACAATAATGCGATATATCTCCTATTTATATATAAAATTGCGGCAAACTTCAATAGTTCTAAAAGAGGTTTATTTAAAGACTACACACACATTTACACAGAAAATTCTAAGAGAGATTATCCGATGTTGCTTTCCTCTACAATACCAAATACTAAACTGGATTTACTAAAAACTAACTCTATTTTGAAAACTTGTACTGGCCTGAGATATGTGATGCCAATTGGTAATTACCTCCTTAAAGTCATTTTTGATTGCAAAAATAATGCAAATTCCTTTTTACTTGCAAAATCATTGTAAGATGCTCAGAATTGGCAAGCTAAAATTCCATATGATCATCTGGAAGGTTTGGGAATAATTAAAGCTCCAATAGATATTTCAGAAGAAGATTTATTGACAAACTTAAACTCAAATAGTGAAATTATTAGCGTTTAAAGATTTTCAAGAAAAAATCCTGATGGTTCTTTCACTCCTACACCAACAGTGCTCATCACTTTCTTGAGTTCCACTCGACCTGACCATGTTACATATGATTACATTTGGTTCGTTGTAAAAGAATATATTAAGCCAGTTAAACAATGCTTTGTTTGTTATAAGTTTGGTCATGGTCGTGGGTCTTGCAAGAGTCAACAAGTTTGTTCAATATGTTCAGATAACCACCATTTCAAGTAATGCTGTAACAAAGAAAGTGTAAAATGCATTAATTGCAAAGGTTCTCATATAGCAGTCAACAGTGTGTGTCCAGTTAAAGCAGCCAAAGTTCGTGAACTTAAGGATCGAATAAGCGGCAAGCTAACATATGCTACTGTAACTTCCAAGTTTAAAGATCCAAAACCACAAGCAGAAGTTTCTATTAATAGCTCCAAGGAAAAATATGTTCATAATTCAAAACTAATTAATAATCCCCACAATAGACTTTTGTATACTGACATAATCAACTCAGATGATGTTCTTAATGTTATAACAAAAACTTTGGTAGACTTAACGAAAAGCGAAAATGCTATATCAACTAAGCTCATAAAAGAATTGCTTATATCCAATTTCACAACTTAATTTAATGGATTGTGACACTGGAATTAAGCAACTCAATATCATGCACTGGAACTATCGCAGCATATTTCAAAAAATTGATGAACTAAAATTCTTTATCTCCTCTTATACTTCAAAAATTGATATTATTCTATTAAATGAGACATGCTATTAAGATTCCAGGTTTTAAGATAATTCGTCGCGACTCTGATCGACCACATGGTGGTGTTGCAGTTGTAATAAGTGATGAGTTTCCCCATGTAATTATTGACACCCCATCTAATTATCATTTTCAAAATTTATTGGTTTCAGTTATGTGTGGTTTAATTACAATTGACATTCTTTGTTTCTTCTTTTCTTTGTTTGTTTCTCTTTTTCTTTGTTTCTCAGTTTATATCCCTCCTTCTCCTAATGGTAAATTTAGTATAAATATGTTCAATAACTCTTTTTCCTGTATAAATAATCGTAGATTCTTAATTATTGGTGATTTTAATGCTCATAATGTAACGTGGGGTTCTCGAATTAACGACAGAAGGGGTAATATAATTAATTCCTTTGCAGATAACCACAATCTTATATGTTTGAATAACTTTTCTAATACTACTTTAGCACCACATGGCCAAACCGGTAATGTTTTGGATTTGGCTTTTGCTTCTTCTGAGGTAAGTTCTAGCTGTTCTTTATCTGTACATGATGATCTTTTAAGTAGTAATCACTTTCCAGTCTTTGTAAGCATGTTGTACAGCAGTCCTACGAACAAAAGGTCTCCGCATAACCTCAGTTCTATGGTAATTACTAATAATTACAATTCCTGCTTATCTAATATAAATTTTAACAAAATCAACTGGATAACGTTTTAGTAGACGTATTAGTAGAATGTTTACATTCATTGGGCATTCCTGGTCAAATTTTACAGCGGATATATAGTTTTCTGCATGATCGTACATTATTTCTTAAAATCAAAAATAATTTATATGGTCCTAAACAATTTATAAAGGTACTCCACAAGGTTCTGTAATTTCTCCTTTTATTTTTATTCTATCTTTAGTAAATCTCATGAAAATAATTCCAAGTGCTATAAGTTATTCTCTCTATGCAGACGACCTTGTTTTATATCTTAGTTGTGACAATATTTTACAAGGAGAGCAGGCCATGAATAATTGTCTGTTAAATTTAGGTAGCTACTTGAAAAATCAACTTGGACTTTATATAAATGTTGGAAAAAGTTCAGTGATGGTGTTTGCTCATTATAACTCCATAGAAACCCCCCATATTATATACACCGCTATTTTTTATTTATGGCAAAAAAAAATTTGGGGCCATCAGTAACTGTTACTGATCATATGTACATAGTCAGAACAAAAAAAAAATGAAGTCCAAAAAAATCCACAAAAAACCATGATTATTAGTAAATTATTGAGAATTTTAAATACTACTACGCGCCATTGCGATGTATCGGTCGGCTCGGTTTATTATTACTATTTCATTGATTTGCGTAAAGTAAAGAGTCGATTTTCATTGATAAATCTTGGCAAACTCGCGTCGAAGCTCACTATTGGTCTTTGATCCCACCGCGAAATCATGCGAACGAGAGCATAGCGAAAGGGTTATGCATAAGACAAAGACGGAAGAAACGTTCGCTCAACTGTTAATGAAATGAACGGCAGAGTGTAATCCCTATACTTCGTTTATTTAAGCAAACGAATAAATGTAAACAAACCAGGTTTAGGGTTATCACAACTCAATTCAAAAAATCGTCAATTATCTTGTCGTTATCTTGTATTTGTAAAATATTTTTCATGACTGATCCATTATAATATTTTTTTTCTACCCCATACTACTACAAACAGTTAAGAAACTTCCACATAAATGAATTTATAAAATAAAAACATAATTAATTTTACTCGATAGCCCTATAATCATGATGACATGGGTGACATTCAGATGTAATAAACATTTTCGGTTATAGTCGGCACTTTTATACTCTCAAATTTTGTTTTATTATTATTACTTATTATTTATTTAGCATCTTATTCTGTTTTAGTAATTTTTCTTGTACACAAATATTACCAAGATGAATATATTCAACTTATAAATGCACCCTACGGGGTAAGAACCATCAAGACCCTCTAGCCTGGTGAGACCTGACCTTATTCCTAAATATATGTATATAATAGCTTTCTTTTATAGTGTACTAGTGATTTGCACCATCTTCGCACGGTGGACATAGATGTTTTCAAGTGGTAAAAATCATATTATATTGGAATGTTCTTAAATGACATTATTGTATCTGGCCGCAATGCATATGAACATATTAATAATAAATTCTCAGTAAAGAAATATATTCCCGCGGTAAAATTTTTAATCTAGTCTATATTACCCAGTTTGAATGTAGCTTTTTAATGGTGAAAGAATTTTTGAAATCGACTTAGTAGTTTTTGAGTTTATTAATTACAAAAATACAAATATTTCCTCGTTATAATATTAGTGTAGATATACTAGCTTTTCGCCCGCGGCTGCGCCAGTCATATATTCAATTTTACTATGGTAAAAAGTAGAATGTCTTTTCCCAGGTCTCACAATACGTACCTCTGAATCAAATTTCATCCAAATCGATTCAGCGTGAAAAGGTAACAGACAGAAAAACAGACTTTCGCATTTATAATTTTATTAGGGATCACTCAACAATCTGACTGCGACAGTCAGTCGGAAATAAATTGTAAAATACTACTACGCTATAATATTAAACAGGTAAGTAGGTATCGTGATACCTACTTACTAATTCGAAAGCAATAAAACTGTATTATGATAGAAAAAGGTTATTGATATATGCCTGTCAGTGGTTGCTAGGCAACACTTTGTTAGTAAACATTCGTTCGCTTATTTGGCTCAACTATAGATAGGTAGATTCATTCGCGCGGTCCGCTGCTTGGGTTTTTATTATTTGTTTGTTTGTCTTATTGTTATTGCGTATTACGATGGCTTATCAGTTTTCATCTAGGGAGTATGTTGCTATGATACGTCTGTACTTCTTATCTGGTGAGAACGTGAGTGCCACTTTACGGATGTACAGAGAGCAGTTCCCGAACGCCCGACAGCCAAGCTTTCGAACTGTTCTAAATGCGATCTTACTCGATCATGGCTCTTTTCACACACCGCCACATGCCCAGGGACGAGGGAGACCGGCGTATTCACAGAACTTATACGACGATGTACTGCGGTACTTCAACGAAGATCCTCGGCGAAGTACCATGACGCCGCTCGTCATTTTAACATCAGCCAGTACTGTGCATGGAAGATTGTAAATTCGGTCGGGGCGCATCCATTTCACTACCGAAAGGTTCAAGAATTAACCTCCGTTGACCGTGAACCTAGAATAGCTTTGTGCAACTGGATACTTAGCCATCCCGATGTAAATGTGCTGTATTCGGACGAATGCTTATTCACAAGAATCGGATTGTTCAACCAACACAATGAACACTGGTGGGCATTGCGTAACCCGATGCTCTCAAAGCAGCACTCGTTTCAGCACAGGTTCAGTGTAAACGTCTGGGCAGGAATTCTAAACGACCACATCGTTGGACCGTACTTCATTGAAGGACGTCTCACTGGGGAAACCTACTTAATTCTGCTGCGGACCATGGTGTCTTCTATGTTGGATGACATTCCGTTGGCCAACTTACGAAGCTTATGGTTTCAACAGGACGGCGCGCCGCCGCACTACCATAGCGCAGTGCGCGACTTCCTAACAGAGGAGTTTGGTGATCAGTGGATAGGTCGAGGTGGACCAGTAGCGTGGCCTGCACGATCACCGGACCTCACGCCATTGGACTTCTTTTTGTGGAGTGAAATCAAGAGACGTGTGTACATAAGTGAGCCAAACACTTTAGAACAATTAAAACAGCGCATAATAGACGCTTTTGTGGAAGTGAAATGCCAGAGAACCGTACTCCTCTCAAGGTGGATTTAGACTAAAAGAACATAGAGCTAGAGCTAGAACTAGAGCATTCTTTCGTTAATATCTAGTGTAAACTAAAGCTTGACGTATCTATTTACATCAAACGAACACCGAACTAGAACTAGAACAAGAATGTTCTTTCTTAATCTTTTGGTGTAAACAAGAGTTAGATCAAATGTTCTTTGCTCATTCGAGTCAATTCTTTTGTTGGTATTGGTAGTGCTTTGTTATGTCTGATTCTGACAGTGAAATCATTATTGCAGACTCATTTATTATTTTGAAGCAAAAACTCAAAAATAAAAGACGGAAGAGACGTTGGTGGGTTACAAATTTAATGCAACGAAGGACACTGGATAATGTAGGTGAAACAATGAAACAAAGTTGTATTTTTATAGTGTTCATATGTCGGATCCATAGACATCTGGCATTTTGGTAGGTTTCTATGATTTATAAACATTTCTCTTGAGACCAATCCATAATTTAATCGATACGATACGTAAACAATCGCTCGAACACAAGAACACTTTGATGAGACCGCTCAGTGGAGCGAGCGCGTCCGAACTTGCTAGAATGTTCTAAGCAACTGTTCACGCGCTCTTGCGCCGTTTACATCGAGCGAGCGAGCATTCTTAGAATATTCTATAGAATCTTTGCGAACGCACTAAGAACAACGAAAGAATGCTCTACGCCTGTTTACACTAGAAGAATTTGACGTAATGGGGATAGAATGAGCATTCGCTCCTTTGTCCTTGTAAATCCACCTTCACTTAAAAACAATTTAATTAAACGTGCTCGTCTGTGTATTGATAACGGAGGGGGACACTTTGAAGGACAATTAAAATACCTGTAAGTTGTTTAAATATGTAAATTATTGTAAATACCTACCAATCAGATGATTCTAACTTTTTAAATACGCCAAAATTACTTTTTTACGTTTATATCCAAAATTGTAGCAGTTTTGTTTTTGCCTAAGCATTTGTGCTTTCTTTATTTTTTCTCTAAATGAATTAGTGTTAAAAGTAATTTTGCCGGTCCTAAGCCCGGAGAAGTATGAAAGGGAAGTTAAAGTTTAAGAATAAAGTGATACCGTACAGATTTTTTAATAATTTCTGACAAAATTTCGTAAATAAATGTTTTATTTCATGTTGATAACATTATTATACGCGCGGGGTCAACGCACGCCGGTGCGAAGCGCTCGGTAAACACATGGTACCTATGAATGAAGCCCGAAAATGTGCATGATTTTATTGTTTTTTTTGGATATAAGAAACCCTTAATAACTTTTTTGTTATTACATATTATTAATTTATTTTTACACATTTATGATAAAAAAGCCTTATACTAAAAGCCTTTAAATTTATTGCCATAAATAAAAATTAGCCGTGTATAATAATAGTATTATTCCCTTTAAATCCACTGAAAAGTATTTAGGTATGATGCTTGACTCGCCTTTAAATTTATTGCCATAAATAAAAATTAGCCGTGTATAATAATAGTATTATTCCCTTTAAATCCACTGAAAAGTATTTAGGTATGATGCTTGACTCTGAATTTTCGTGGGACGCGCACATTGCTTATATTTGTAAGAAAGCAGAGCTTCGACTTAATATCTTGAGATCCCTTGTTGGAGTAAATTGGGGTACTGAGCCTAAAATTCTTAAGAATGTGTACATTTCTTTGATCCGCAGTCAGTTTGACTATGGGTGTATGCTTTACACACATGCTTCTAATTTCTTACTACGTAAACTTGACATATTACAAAATAAAGCACTTAGGGTTATTACTGGCGCTATGATGTCTTCACTAATCAATTCTTTAGAGGTTGAAGCCGGTGTCCCTCCATTACTTGTAAGGAGAAGTTATTTAACAGACAAATTCTGTCTAAATTTAATAAGTCGTGACAATGTTGTGATAAAACGCTTTTTAGAATATTACCATGCCCTTAACTTTAACAGCACTCCTCTGATTTTAGTTCCTGCACTTAGTGCATCTATCTCTTATTTGAATTTTGAGTTTCAGGACATAGTTCATTGGGTGAATTTAATTCCATGTTTTTCGTATAATTTTGATTCCATACTTTATGATATTCCAGTAACTATAATACGATTTGATTCAAAATTTAAATTTTATGAGTACCTGGACGAGAAACGCAATTTTATTAAAATTTATACTGATGGCTCTAAAACAAAATATCGTACTAGTTTTGCTGTATATGATGCCAACAAACAAATTGGTAAAGTCTTTGCATGTGACACTCACTTTTCATTTTTTTCTGTCGAATTGTTAGGCATGATTTACGCTGTTAAATACATTTCAGATAATTATACAGGAATGGGCACTCGAAATTTTATAATATTATGTGATTCAATGTCTGCTCTTCAAGCCCTGCAGAAAAAATGCATCGAGTGTAACTATAACTATTTGTTATATAAATTAAGGCATTTCACTCATACTTTAAGTGAAAATGATATGCACATCGAATTTTGCTGGGTACCTGGACACTCGGGCATATTGGGTAATGAGCTCGTTGACAAACTTGCGCGATTAACTTCACAAATTACTACTATTAGCATGTACAAAGTTCCTCATAGTGACCTTACAACTTGTTTAAAAGATGACATGTTTAAGCGTTGGACAAATATGTTAAACAAAACTCAGGAAGTCAAAGAAAGGAAAGTGGCATGCTGAAATTGTCCCAGTTCCAAGTACTAAGGCATGGTTCGATGGTATATCCTATTTGGTTTAAATTATATTACTAGTTTTTGTAGATTAAGACTAGGTCATTGTAAGTTTCCATCACATCTTTACCGTCTCAAATTAAGTAATAATTCAAAATGTAAATACTGTTATCAAGAAGATTGCAATCTCCAAATCTCTCTTTTTAATTGCTCTTATTTTAATATACAACGACTACTGTTCATATCATCTTGCCTTGATATATTAGAATCAAATGATATGCCTAAAAATGTACAAATATTATTAAAAAAATTATAAACTGTATAACTTGATTTATCAATTTTACATTGATTGTTTTAGCCCATTATAAATATTTTTTTATAGTTGTTGTTCTAATTTGTATTGTTTCGAAGATACGTATTATTGTGTAAATAAAAATAAGTAGTATTGTGTAGCATTTACTATTTTAAGAAATTCATATTCAAAAGTAAAGTAATACCATTTGTTATTTTCAATTTATGTTTGTTAAATTTGAGTTCATAGTGTTAGTTATTTTTAAGATATTATTTACTTATATTTATATTATAATATACTTGTTACGTGATTTAAATTAAATAAATAAAAATATATATATAGTATTTATTGCCACTGCATTTCAGTTAATCATTTCAGGTAATTCTTTGTTTAATTACGTACTAGAAGGTCGGCTAAAAAAATTATGCAACTCATATCTGTCCAGTATTCAAGAACTTTTATGTATTCCAGAACAGAAGGTTTATCACTTTCTTTTCACAAAATTATTGGTACCAGTGACAATTCTAGTCAGTAGCCCTAGACAAAAAGCACGCGCGTCTTTTCTATTCTATTTCTACTATTATAATAGTCTTAGCGTTTTCTATCGAAAAATGCTAGACAAAGTGTATTTACTGATAGAATGGCTGTGTCTACCGTGACAGTAGAAAATAGAATAGAAATAGAAAATAATTTACCGTGTTTCGCCTTAATTCCATTTGCTTAAAGAGAAAAAATGCCATTAGAAGGAACTTCAAAACATTTCAAACGTGCGTACTTCACAATTATTTACCTACATTAATTAGGACTATATTAAACAAACTTTGGATTTGAAATTGAAAATCGTTGCGTAGACATTTATTTAGAGGTAAGTATAAGATTTACACAAATTTAAAACCATTAAATCTGTACACAAATTTAAAACCATTTCATTATTTAATCTAAAATGTTCGATAAATAAACTTTCGGGCATGTCATTAATATTTTCCAGCTGCCGTCGATTTTGAACCCTCCTTCTACGTCGAATCAACGTTTCATCGGTATGAGCTGCTTATAAAAGCCTAAAAAATCATGTGCATTTTTAGGAATAATTTGGCAAAAACACACTATTTTAAAACAACAAATAAACAATCTATCACCAATTTATTGGGTATGAGCAATCGCTTTGTTGAGTAGAAATAGAATAGAACCGTATCTATTTTTTACGTCACAAACTACATTTTGTCTATGAATTTGTATAGAACTCTAAAAATAGAACACAGACGAGCGATAGAATAGAAACACAGTTAGCATCTTATCTGCGAGTTTTCTATCAGCGTCATCAAGTCACGTGACGTATCTACTGGAAATGTCAGTTCCATACATTTTTTATGTATCTATTATAGAAAACACAAATAGAAAGGCATTTTGTCTAGAGGTACTGTACCTAGATACGGTTCTATTCTATTTCTTGTCTTCCTTAATTAACATTCAAACTGGCGATATTTCTAACTAGTATTTTCTTAAATCAGGATATTTTAAAGAACGTTTTGTGATATTTGTAGTAGTATAAATATTTTTTGTCATTTTAGTGTTCAGTGTCATGTTTAATAACAAAATGTTAGTAAATAACTCTGTAGTCCGATTCCTAACCTCAATATTTTTTCTGCAAATTTCTATTTAACCCCAACTTTTAAAGGATAAAGACAATTAGCTTTTTTTTAGTCTTATTTAGTTTTATAGAATGGTCCAATTTCATTCATGAACGGTGCCATTAAAACCAAGTCTGAAAATGTATAGAAGTTCGCCAGTCTTCTTTACGAGGAACATGCAGAGGTGCCAACATAGCGTCAGCAGAATTATTTATGGACGGAGCTAATGTTGCCAGGTTGCCAAACCTAATAGCCGGATAGACCAGCCAGTTTGGCCGGACATTTGGGTAGGAAGGCCGGACACCCTACATTATTGAGGACTTTGTCTCAGTATTAATCAGTACGACATAAAAATTATATGTAAAATCATTTTTTTTTATTATTATCATAAATCTTGTTAAATTCTAGAGAAATAATATCGAATCGAATGCCACATCAGTCTTAGGTAAGTACTTTATTATTAATCAGTCAAATAAGCATCAGTTAAAATTAAATTCTAGATACTTCAACATTTATCAACATATGTAACTGCGCTCGGCCACTGTCATTTACAAAATACTTCGGCCTGCGCAAGCGACTGTCAGTCGACTCTCATCGCCTGCGATCGGCCACTGACTCTCGTTTACAAAATACTTCGGCCTGCGTGAGCGACCGTCAGGCGACTCTCATCGCCTGCGCTCGGCCACTCTCGTTTGCGTTGCAATATAAAAAGCCTAACAAAAGCCGGACACACTCTATTTTGGCCGGACACACAATCAAAAAGCCTACCTATGTACGGCTTTATCCGGACGCCTGGTAACGCTAGACGGAGCTATATGTGTAAGCTATAAGTATAGCTATAAACCAAATGTCATGTCTTTTTTTTTTGGGGCTTTAGAATAACTATATTTATTTTTAACAATAATTCTACTCGCGTTCGTCTTGTGCTGCCTTTTCGACGAAAAGGATTACAAATGATTACTATTTAATTGCTCTCTTATGTACAGGCACAAAATAAGTTTTATTAATTATACAATTTTTATGGCGGATACACTTTTCTGAAAAATTAAGTTGACACGCACTCATTTGTCATTCCCCATGCTGCTCGAAACAAAGAAGTCTGTGGCAACAAAACAAAAGAAAAATGACACGAGTTGTTAAGGAATTATTTTAAACTCGCGGGTTGCAAATGGAATTGGGCCTTCAGAAGAGCGTTACTACAACCCCCTACGAGTTGTGTCATTGACATGTCTTTAGCACCAAGGCTTAGGCTGAGTTTTGTCGGTATGTCACTTCGGTCGAACCGCCTTCATCGGTTTTTTGTTCCACGACGATAAAACCTTTTTACTTTTCGGACTAAAACAGTCTTCGTAGCACAATGTTCTCGGATCGATTGAGACCAATTTGTTCATTATATTCACATAAATGTAGTCTAGAATACAATGATACTAGACTGTTTCTACATTTGTTTTAATTCTAAATATATACGTAAGTTTGCATTGCAACCCTTTCACTGGTCGAGTATGACGTGATTTTGAATGGGTGCTTTTTAGTTTCGACTTTCGTTATACATATTGCGTTCACAATTTTCTTTTGTACATAATCTACAAAAAAAGGTGTTTCGTTCTTGTTAATGTATAGTCGATTTATTTTTAATTTTTCCTACCCATTTCTATGAAAACAGACATACATTCGTCGCGACTCTCACACCCAAAAGTCATGTATAAACGTCAAAAAGGCTGTAAGTATCAATGATACAAACCAGTTGCGAACGAGAACCATTTCGAGGAAAACATTTCTCTACTACTATACCTACTACTTATACCTTAAGATACATTTTTCAAAGTAAACTTTACTTATACGAAATTATTATTATTAGATAAAATTTATTTCTGTCCTTGATCAGTAACGGTACTTTGCTCAATTTTTTGTGTTCAAGGTACATTTTGTGAAGCCATCCATCCGCCAACATTTAATCAAATAGGTATATAATATGTACACCTATAAACTCGTTTAATTCGTTGCTCCCCTCTAGTAGCAATAAGGCAAATTCATAGTCTTAGTACTTGTATATTACGATCGAGTTCGATGCAAAGCTCCTTAGACCGCGAGGCCGTGGGCGATTGCCTACATCGCCTACAACTTTCGCCTCTGATCTTGACTTGATCTGTATTGAATGAATAGTGGGAAAAATTCAATTAATTAAAATATTATTTCAATATTAAATAATTGAAATCTATTATTTTGAAAATCAAATAAATCTAGTATTAAGATTACTGTGAAGTAAAATATAAATGATGTAATAATTTTCATGAATTAAAGCAACTTACTTTCACGGAAATAATTATACCGCATATTAGAAAAAACTATTTTTACTGTGTAGTGCAAAATTTTATACATATAATTGCCAATGTCTTTGAAAGAAAATTAATAAGCCTACCTCATTTAATTTGCCTTTAAATCTCTCATAGTCTTATTTTACAATATAATATACCTCGACTGTAATATTATTTGATATGTCAAAATTTGTAAGTTAAGTATAAGTAATTTACCCGTACCCAGTACCCAGGATACCCCCGCAACGGCAAGTGTCACGGAGGTTATGTCGGTCTCCACGCGACCGGAACGGTCCAGCTACGTGACCTACCGACTAAACTCAGCCTGGCCTAGGTTCTAGAAACCATTTAGGCAAATCGTGAGGAGAGGGTCGATGCAGCGTAGGCCCATAAAGGGGACCCGAAAGCGCTAGAAGAGGCGCGGGAAGCCCAAGTGGTGCCGGCCTTGTCATAAGGGAACTTAGTCATGGTGATGTAACTGTGTTAGGCCCGCGCTCCTTATATACGCTCGGCGCCACCTATGGTGGGGGAACTCTAACTGTATATATATTATTTTAATTATTCAGTCTCACTGTGTTCAGGCGGCTAAGACAGAGGCGTATGGCATATGCCCTGAAGTACCCGGTCGAGACCGTCGGTGTCACATCTCACCAACAGCTTGCCACAAGCACTAACATTTAATTGTTAAACAGCAGACGATGGGGTCGTTACTTCTTATATCATTATTATATTCCATATTTTATTTATATATATATATCCATTTTTTTAATATTATAAAGAACCGTGTATGTTTACAATTGTTTTTTAGCTTTACTTACCACTTACCATAAGGTGGTATTTACACGCCATTTGCTCGTCTGCCACCAATAGCAAGAAAAACCCTGTGAAAAGCTGTATTAATTTTGTGCTTTTAACCGATTGCTTCCTTATAGAGGGATAACTAAAGGCGGTGATCAATAATCGTGCAATCTATTTCATGCCATTTAATTAATTAGAAAAGCCGCGCCGCTCCTTCTTCCAAATCATTTTACGTTCCCCGAAATCGTTCATTTTCTGTACTAAGAATATGACCAGCAAGTTAATCCCCCTTCGTCTGGTGATAGGGATGGGTTTTAATAATAAAGAAGTGGTAAGAATATAGAAAAAAATATACGTATTTTTAATCACTTTTATTGTTTAGCTAGTGTGTTGTTCATTTAGACCAAATTTAGTATCAGATTAACAGGAAAGCGGAAATATAATTTCCGGCTTCCTGTTGATCTGATACGTAATACACTCCTTTAATTCAATATTATTCAGTATATTTAACATGAATGTATATGTTATCCAGGATAACTCCTGCTACAAAATGGTGGATTACATTTATCAGAATTCCGTCGGTAATAATATCAAATAAAAGGGCTTAACTAGTTGAATAAAATAGGTATCTACTACTAACGAATCTCTTATGTTACAAAATTTTGTTCCCTTGTTCATTTTGCCACTTGTTCAGAAACTCAGAAACAATCTCAAGAAATCAGAGGAATAAAAATGTACAAAAACCAAACAAATTAAATTAGCATCCGAGAAGTTTGGCGTGCTCAATAGATCGAGGTGATGTTTCGCACGGCCCACTGCCTGCATTTTAAGGTGTAGTTTTGGTCTCATATGGAATACTGTTCTCATCTTTGGGCAAGTGCTCGCCAGTACCAACTTCGCCCTTTGGACTGTATTTAAAGGAAAGCAACGAGCCCGGATATTTAATGTCAGCTTAACCCTTTTTTTCGTTATGCAATCTCCTTAATCACTTTTACAGTCCTCGTTGTGAGGTATTATTCAGAGTAAGAATTGCCGTTAGTGGAACCGATAAAATAGACGTGAACAGTCCATAACAGTGCGTTTTTCAAGGAGCTTTCAGCCTCGCACTACCTAAGTATGGAAAGAATTGACGTCTGCGGTATTTCCAAACCGATGCGATATCTTTCTTCTTCTTTCTCACCTCTTTTTATTTACTTAGGGTCGGTGCAACATGTCTTCCTCTTCTACTCTCCTCTTACACTCACAAATTTTCACCATCTCTCTTCTTTAATATATCATCATCAACCGATGCGATATCCACATCTTCAAAGAAGAACGTATTCCTATTTATCCCAACTGTGAGTGATCTGTTGTTGCGGATGTCTTATGGTCAACGGCAACGGTAAACGGTATTATCAAGTAATCCATTTGCTTCATTGCTCCCTTGTAACATAAAACAAAATGAAACTATCCGGATAATTCTAACTGAAAAAGATGACAACTTTGAATCTAAAAAATGCCCATAAAAAATATGTTGGCGTGATTTCTACCAAAATATTATATGTCTATTGGCAAATATTTAAACATTTCGAAAAGTCTCATAAACACAGACCTTATAATTGTTTCCACAATCTTTATAGATCCTAAAAAAATCTAAAACCACATAACAATTACAGGCTTAGGAAATAACCCTTAATGAGCGTCTGTTGTAATATCCCTGCTGCTAGAGCCTCTTTTTATCCCTCTCTGTAAAAACATACAAAATAGTCCTAACATACTTATAAAAATAGCGTAAGCCTGAATTAATATAAGGATAAGTTATTGTTGGTACTTTTTTAGGATTAAATCCACAAGACATAAAATAAAAAATTTTCATGACCCGTTTCGATTGAATCGCAATAAACTAATGAGGCTTTTGTACTACTGAGCAGTTCCATTGTAATTATTTCGAAGTTTTTTTCTCTGTTGAATGTTATAAATATATTTATAAAACAACATTTTTAGTTAATTTAAATTAAATAATTATCTTTGTGTGACATTATGCAATGAATTGATAAATAAATGTGTTTAATTTGGTTATTTAAGTTTTTCATCTGTTACTTGACAATGTTGTGTCACCTACAAAGGCATCAGACTAATACCAATATTGTAATAGTAAATCTTACTAACGCATGAACTGTTGGTGTCCTAATAAATAAATAATTAATCAATAGGAGACTTAATAAATTAAATACTTGCCACAAAATACACGTAGAAGATTACAATATCGGGGTAATAACAAAATAATTTCCATTGTACAGTCAATGGGAACAATAACAATTTTCGTTCACAACAATAGGCCGCGTTCACAAAATCATTGTTTGACAAAAGTCAGCCTTAAGCCAAGTGAATTGAGAACATGTTTGCCGGCCCCGTAACTTGAAATGAAGCCAGTTAACCAACTCGTTACAATAGCATTCAGCTTAAGATGACCCATTAAGCAAATCTTAAATTACTGCATAAAGTGTTTACGCAATAGCGAAAATAAGACACTCTTGTTTCTACAAAAGCTAAGCAGCTTCCCCTCTCCAGAAGAAAACACAATGTGTTTCCCTCTGGAGAGGGGAAGCTGAGAATCCCCGGAGGATACTACCTCATCCAAGGGCCACGGTGAGGTGTGCCCGGTGCCGCTATTTATTTGATTTCTCTACATACACCAGTGATTCCCAAAGAGGTCCAGTTAGGTCCCTAGGGGTCCACAGGAGACTCGACAGAGGTCTACCGTTAGGCGTGACAAAAAATGATGTGATGTAAGCGGGGGTGTGTGAAGGTTACCGTGGGAGAGCTATGTTTCGGCACGAATCGGGCCAGCTCGACCGGAGTGATACCACGGCCTCACAGAAAACCGGCGTAAAATAGCGCTTGCGCTGTGTTTCGCCGAGTGAGTGAGGGTACTGGAGGCCCAACCCCTCCTTCCCCCCTTATTCCCTTTTAAAAGGCTGGCAACGCATCTGTGACTCCTCTGGTGTTGCGGGTGTGGGGTGATCCGTTTGCTCGTTTGCTGCCCTATACTATAAAAAAAAGAAGAATATTAATTTGGTTTCGATATATAAAAACAAACATATTGGCGTGACTTCTCTTATGAATATAGATTATAATATTTTTAGAATATTAGCAACTGTTTATTGTAAAAACTTGCATATTCTATGTTGAGTACAATTTGTCGAGAATAGTTGACTTTTTTTAGATAGGTCGTAGTGATGTAACTGCAGGAGATCCACGGGATTTAGCAAAATTTTTAAAGTGGTCTATGAAACAATGAGTTAGGGAACCTCTGATATATACATACAATAATGTTCAATAACCAAATACAATTCACAAAATTTTTCGCATTTACATCTTTTCTATCTATCTACATTACACACCTTGAGTTTAGTTTTACAATTAACTTCATTAGGGTTTCATTTAAACTACGATTTGAAAATCGTCAGTCGAGTTCGAGTCAGTAAAATGACAAGTGCAACTGTCACTGATACAAAAAAGGGTGACCCACTACAACCACTACAATAGTGATGTTCGGCAATCAATAGATTTAGACATTTAGTCATGCTTTATTTTATTAGGTATCAAAGCGTTTTTTTATTGTAAATATGTAATACATACCATATTAAATAATATGATTTGTGACACATGACACTGGAAATATCATTTTACTGACTCGAATTAAAAATCGAACTTTAGTACTCATCGTAGAAGCATAATAAAATAATATTAATAATAAAGAACACTAAATTAAATAAAAACCCTTTAACTTTATCCGTGTGCTGCTATGGCAACATAAATACGTCCCAAAGATGCTTTAATTATGCCCTCCAGGCATAAATCAGTGTCCAGTATCTGTAACGCACCACATTATTCAATCCCTAGGGATGAATCTCTATGAAGAACATTAGTAAGAAACACGGCAATATTAATATATTAATAAGACAAAGTAACAAGGGATTTGGTTTCCATGGTCTAAGCAACTCGTAAATTGAGGATCAAACTAAGGGTACACACGTTTTGTAGCAATAATTAATCTTGTAAAAATATGTAAGTGCGCCCTCTCTTGAGGACAGGTCGCTCTCACTTAAAGCTCCAGGGTCTTTAGGACCATTGGCTTTAAGCTGAGTTTGGTCGGAAGGTCGAGCCGCCTCGATTGGCCTAGAGTCCGACGTAAGCAACGCGATAATTGGCTGAAGTGGTAGCCATGAGGTTCACATTCTCACCTAAAAGAAAAAAGAAAAGTCCGCCTCAAGTAAAGTTTAGATATATAAAACTAACGGTCAACTCAGTGCATGAATTAAAATTATTTATTATTTCTAATGGTAAAAATTATATTATACTGTATGTTAATCAGGAATAATGAATAATATAAGAATTTTTGAAATCGATGCAGCAGTTATAAAATATTCCGTTGGGAGTAATGAAAATATAGTCTATAACCATCAGAGATAATTTATTTTTATTTATTTATTTATTGATACATACAAACAAGCTAACAGTACATAACCAATACGCTTACAAGTTAGTTGTCATACAAAAAATAATAATAAGAACATATACATTTTTGTCAAGAAATTTAAAATGTGAACAAACACTTAAAACATAATTAAATAGAATTAATAAGAATTATAGTCACCATAATTTGTCGATGACATCTAAAAATTATATATAGTAAAATTATACAATTAAATAATGTCAAAATCTAAATAATAATATTAATATGTCAAACAATTTAAAATTACATGTCATTAATAATTATGTCTTGGTGAATGTGCAAATATGTCAATAACACAGTGCTGTGCAAGTATGTCACTTATCAGACTTAGTGCGTAGTTTGTTGGTGCGTGAGCTGTTCGAACAGTGCGTGTAAGAGACCTTACCAGGAGCCGATGATTTCGGCGCGGAGCTAGCGCTCCATCCTGATTGCATGGCATTCTAGTTGGTACTCTTAGTCCAACTCTACCCAATATTGTTGGACTGTCTAACTTTTGTTGCAATATAGATAATCAAAATTTTATGACCGCCATTATTAGTCTGAATTGAGGGTTTCCAAGTCCACCATGCCCGAAACAAACATTGAAGAATACAAGTAAGGATAATCCCCATATTTTCTCTTATAAAGCCAACGAGCAAATTTCCATTGAACCCTCTCTATAAGTAAAATATTCATTTCCTCGTATGGCTGCCAAACTACAGCTGCAAATTCCAATCTACAACGAACGTATGCGTCATAAAATATAATGTTTTTGCCACTCTTAAGTTTTAGAAATCCGAGGCAGTTCTAATGACAAAACCTAATGTCTTATTAGCTAGCTTACATGTTGTTGTCATATGCATATGAAATATGAAAGTCTAATTTAGTGTCCAATATTAATCCTTAGTCACGAATGTCATTTACTCTATCAATTGTGATGTCAAATAATTTATAATTTACACTAATAGGGTTACGTTTAAGGGAAAATGTCATGGTTTTACATTTACTGCGATTAAAAGGGAGTCGGTTATTCTCACTCCATGTGACAACAGCATCGATATCTCGTTGGAGAGCACTTGTATCACTTATACTACCGACACCTAAACTTAACTTTAAATCATCGGCGAATAAAAGACATTTCGCAGATGCAACGCTTTTCGGCAAATCGTTGACAAAGATTAAAAATAGAGTTGGCCCAAGAGTACTACCCTGGCTTACTCCAGATCTTGTGAAGTAGACGTCTGATTCGAAATTTTATTCATTCAATCTTACGTATTGGCGTCTATTACAAAGATAGTTGGAGAAAAACTGTAGAAGTTTAGGTATGAAGCCAAGTATTGCCAACTTTTGCAACAATATATCGTTATCTATCAGATCAAATGCCTTACGAAAATCAAAATAAACAGTATCCACCTGTCTCCGGGAATCGATTTCAGAGCAAATATAATCGATGTGCGATGTATATTGGTACTAACAGAACGCCTCTTTCGAAACCCATGTTGACTATCATGCAACATATTATCTACCTGTAGACTAATACAATTATTAACAATTATTTAAAACAATTTTGCTATTACTGAAAGCACCGCGACAGGTCTATAAGCAGAAATCTCATTTCTAGTCTCCCCTTTTGGAATGGGTGTCACCCTGCATAATTTCCATCTATCCGGATATTCGGCGTCTTTAAGGCACATATTAAATAAAAATAAAAGGGGTGTAGTGAGAACCGATACACAGTCCTTAATAAAAAATCCCGGGATATCATCTGGACCACTGGTTGATTTTGACTTAAGATGTCTAACAGCTGTCCTTAAATCTGCCTGGTCTATCGCATCTATGGAGATGAGATTAGCATCAGTACATGTATAAGCGGCATGCGCAGCTTTTAAAGGGCATAGCTGAGGTTCTTCTTGCTGAAATACGGAACTAAAATATTTTGCAAATGCATCAGCTGCAGCCTGACCCGTCACATCACTATCGCGGTACCTATAAGTATCTATTAGCTGCCTCGTCCTTCGTTTTTCCTTAATAAAATTCCAAAATTCAGTCGGATCGCTAATTATTTTACTTTGAATTAGTGCTGTAATACCGAAACAACTCCCGATTAAACTCCTTACCTTCTGATTTATAGCTTTTTAAATGAACATATTTGCTCTGAATGTTGTTGATTATTTCAGCTGTGTACCATTTTGGGTAATTATGTTTTTTAAAACGTGTAACCCTCTTTTTACGTGGTACAAACTTATCAATAATAGTCCCCAGTTTATCATAAAGCAAATCTACCGCACAATCAATATTCGTCATTTTTATTAAATCACCCCAATCTAAATTGGCCAAAGATGCATAAAGCCCCTGTAAATCTGCCTTATACCAATTCCAATCAGAGCGACAGTCACCTTGAGTGGGGGGAGGCTGTGCCAAATTTGTGTTATATGCAAATTTGATTAGTACGTTCAACGATGGATGATATGCATCCTCCTTTACTATGGGGTCCAATTCTCTCGAAACGGTCACATGTTTATTTTCATAGTTACACAGCACTAGATCTAACATACCATCGAACTTATTAGCTACATTATTACATTGCTGCAAATTACAGAAGTCACAAAAATAATCCAAATGCATTTTCACGTTAGCACTACAAGAGTTTACATTAAAGTCACCAAGAATTAAAACATTCATGCTAGAATGAGCTGTTTTCGATACAAGTTGAGACATTTAAGTACTGCTCATCGTTATAATTAGGAGGTAGATATACCACACAACATAAAATTTTAACAATATTTTTCCAATTTACTACTACAAACAACAATTCTTTGTCCGGTGTTAAACCATCAATCTGCGTAATCTCACGAGCAGTATAACAATTTTTTATTGCTATTAAAACCCCTCCCCAACTAACATCACATACCCGATTCTTTCGAAAGACAGTGTATCCCGAGGGGAAAAGTTCACTATCATACACAGAACTAGTCAAATAATGTACCAATTAAAAGGTAAAAGTTTTTTTGACATCAGTTACGTAGTTTTTGAGTTTATTCGTGGTATATATACAACATTTCTTCTTATTATATAGAGCAGCGCTTATGAAGCTATTTTTTTAAAAGCTTTTATATTAGGTTCACTTGTAACTATGTAAGAAAATCTTGGAATCTTAATTTGACCCACTTCCCGGTCTCCGATTGAGTTGAAATTTTGCATGCACTTGTAAGTCGGATGACAATGCATAGTTATGTGTGTGACGTCATTCTAAATCCAGCATGGCGGCATTACCAATATGGGTATCAAATGAAAGGGTTTGCCAAGCTTGGTTTTTTAGTCGGAAAATAAATTAAAATATTTTTTTTAATACAAGCTTTTATTAAATGCGCTAAAAAGAATATATATATATATATATATATATATATATATATATAGAATACTTTTAACGACATGCTTTTATTTGTAAAAGTTTATTCATAAACACACTACATAAATGACGAGATTTTAGACTTTGTCATTTATCACCCTAGCCATTAAATATAATTTCGCCCGCCCGTAACAATGTGCATATGAAAAGCTTCTAGAACATATGAAGGTTAACGCCTTTATCAATTTACCTTTACCCACAGACTGGTTATCCGTCCTTTTTTTTTTTTTTTTTTTTTATGCATAAAATTGCATACCCCGGCTGTGGCGAGCCGGCGGTTATGTGGGGCTCTCCTCCCCAGAAGGGGGAGGCCTACCCACTAAAAACCTCAGGGATGGCCTTCCTCAGGCATGTAGGGAGCCCCCGGGAACATCAAGCAACTTCCAGGAACCCCCAGCCTCCGCTCCCCTGCCTAGAGGGGAGCCCTTCTCGGGGAGGCTACACTACCTCCCCCGGTCTCCTCCACCGACGACGCCCCCCGGCCACGGAAGGGGCGTGGTCCATCCCGGATCGCCGAAGCAGTCGCGATATCCTCGCGCCCGTCGGCGACCCGCGGCGGCGCCGCAGCTGTGCTACCGAGCCCGGCGCCGCCTTCTTCGAGCGGGATCGGCCATCTCCCGACCCCGCTCGGCGGCCTCCTTCTGGAGCATCACTGCTTCACAGAAGGAGGCCACAGCCCTCCAACCTCCCTCGTTCGCCAGCATTGCCGCAATCAATGCCGGCGGAGACAGATCTCGCCCGATCTCTGCGACCAAGACTCGGCGCTCGGAGGCCCACGCGGGGCACTCCGCCAGCGTGTGCTGGGCCGAGTCGAGGTCGGATGCACAGTGGTGGCAATGTGTCGATCCCTCCCGTCCTATTCGACACAGATACTCACCGAAGCAGCCGTGCCCGGTGAGTATCTGAGTCAATCGGTAGGTGACCTCGTCCTTCCCGTGGAGCCAAGCTTCGAGGTTCGGGAGTACGGCACCGACGGCCCGCTGGCGCGCGCAGATCCGTAATTCGAGCTGCGCACGCCAGACCGCCACAATCCGTCGGTGCCACTCCCGCTTAGGCACTTCGTGCGCGGGTTCCAGGGCGCTCCCCCCATCGCTCCCCCGGTCGACACGCCGCGACGCATACGTCGCCGCGTACATGTCGGCCAGGATGTCGAATGGGGGGGAGCGTCCCAGAACCGTCGCCGCCTCGTACGAGATTGTACGGTAGCCTCGTACGATCCGTATGGCCATTATCCGCTGCAGGCTCCGTAGCAGAGCTCTGCAGCGGGGGGACCTCGCGCAGTCTTGCGACCACACGGGAGCCCCATACATGGCCACGGATCGCACGACGCCCTCGTACAGGCGGCGAACTCCATCCCTCGGTCCCCCGAGATTGGGTAGCAGGCGATGCAATGCGCCCGCCACCCTTTTGGCTCGGGGGACCAACCGCACGAAATGCTCCTCGAAGCTCCAGCGGCGGTCCAGGGTGAGGCCCAGGTACTTGATGTACGGCCCCACCGGGACCACCGCGTCACCCACCCGGATCCGGCAGCTGGGTGGTTCCCGGCGCCTCGGAAGGCCGTGGAACCATAGCGCCTCGGTTTTGTGAGGCGCTATTTCTAAGCCCAGCCGGCGGATCGCCCGCACGACACATGCCACCCCCAAGCTCGGCAAGCCTGAGCACCGGCCCGAAGTCGGCCCCAGTCGTCACGACGAGAGTGTCGTCAGCGTAGCAGACGACACTCACGCCGCGAGGAAGGCTGGTGCGAAGGACCGCGTCGTATGCGAGGTTCCATAGCAGGGGTCCCAACACCGACCCCTGCGGAACGCCGCATTCGACCCTCCTCGACGTTTCCATCCCGTCCCGTCCCATCACCGCCGATCGTCCTGTCGCGCAGATACTCCCCGACCACGGCCCGCAGGTAGGGAGGCAGCTCGTGGTATACGAGCGCCTCCCTAATAGCCTGCCAGGGGAGGGTGCCGAAGGCGTTGACGATGTCTAACGACACCGCCAACGCCACCCCCCCCCCGATCGGACTGCAGACTCCGACAGGGAACGAACACGCTGGATGGCGTCCAGCGTTGATCGCCCCCGCCGGAATCCAAATTGGCAGTGCGATAGGTCGGGACCCGCGCGCGCGACAGGTGCTCGCTGATACGAGCGGAAATAACCCTCTCGAAGAGTTTCCCCGCCTCGTTCAGCAAGCAGATCGGACGGAACGAAGATGGAGCGTCGCCAGTCCTTCCCTCCTTCCTGAGGAGCACCAACCTGGCCGACTTCCAGTCGACGGGAAACACGCCCTCGCGGAGACAGCTCGTGAAGAGCTGCCTCACCGTGCTCCCGAATGCCCTGAGCGCCAGCGCTAGCACCTTTCCCGGGACCCCATCCGGTCCCGGGGCAGTGTTGCGCGCGCGCAGAGAGCCGCGAAACGGCCCTGGCGAGCTCGCTCTCCGTCACCCGGAGGTCGTCCGACCAAGGGCCGGGCGACGGGGCGCGGGGGGACTGTCCCGGACCCTCGGGAAGAGCGTATCCACCGCTCTTCCCACGACGAGAGGGTCCAGGGTCTCCGTCAGCGGAGGGACCCACGGTCGGAGCTTACCCAGTACCATCCGGTACGGGCGCCCCCATGGGTCCCTCTCCAGTCCCCCCAGCAGCTCGCGCCAGGACCGCGCCTTGGCGTCGGCGATGACGACGCCGAGCGCCTTGGCCGCGGCTCCGTACGCGCTTCTGGCGCTCAGGACTTCGTCGACTGAGGCTTGCCGTCTTCGACGGGCTCTGAGGTACTGGCGGCGCGCGGCTACTACAACGACCCGTAGCCGCGCGGTCTCCTCGTTCCACCAGTACGCAGAGCGCCGCCGGGGCGGCCTGACTCGGGGCATGGAGACGTCGCAGATCGACGTCATCGTGTCCCGGAGCCAGGCGGCCGCGCATGCACATCGAGGTCGGGCGAAATCCGTGCCTCCTCCGCCCAGTCCGCGACGTGGGCAGCGGCTAGAGCCGCATCCCGGTCCAGCCGCTTGATGGACCAACGTCGCAGACGGCTGTCCTCCTGGAGTGTGCGGGAAGGGCGGCGGTGGGCCACCGACACGTCGAACACGATGTACCGGTGGTCGGAGAGTGTAACCACCTCCGCCGCCACCCTCCAACCTGACACCATGCGGTGCGCAGAGGGAGTCGCCCATGACAGGTCGACGATCGACTCCCCCTGCCACCGCACGCAGGTGCTGACCGACCCCCGGTTTAAAAGCCGGAGGTCCAGTCCCGCCGCCCACTCCAGGAGTGTCTCCCCTCTTACGTCGTCCCGGGTGTCACCCCACTCTCGCGAGTGGGCGTTGAAATCACCCAGGACGAAGACTGGACGTGGAGCGCAACAGCGAACGCAGTTCGCTACCCCGTCCAGAAATGCCTCGAATGCGGCGAGGCCGCAGTTCGTGGAGATGTAACAGCCTATCGTGGCCGTGGACCCCCATTCCACGTAACCCGGCCCCGTAGCGAGCAGGGTGCAGAGCGGTCGGTCGGTCGCCCAATAAATGGCGACCAAGCCCTGGTCGTCCCCAAACCACCTTGGGTGGTTCGGGACAGAGTAGGGCTCTGCGACGACCGCCAGGGCAACTTCACCTCCGCGAGCGCTTGGATCAAAAGATCCTGCGCCGCGCGGCAGTGATTGAGGTTGCCCTGGAGCACCCTGCACCCTGTGATTTGGACGTCCATGTTAAGATTGGATGTCCATCGCTACGCTCGCCCCCGGGGCCGGGGCGGGAGGTGGGCGACCCCCCCCCTTCCTTTTGGGTGGGCAGCACCTCCTGCTGCCCACCCGGTGGCCTGCCGGTCTGCCCAGGTCTTTGCAGACCGGGCAGGAGGAAGCACTCGCGGTGCAGAGACGGGCAATATGCCCCGGCTCTCCGCACCGGTAGCACAGAGTGCTCCGGTCCACCTGGCGGTTAGGGCAATTTACCCTAACGTGCCCCCTCTCGAGGCACCCGAAGCACTGCTGAGGGCGTACTTCGAGCGCCTGCACCCTGACCGAGGACCACCCGATCATGAGCCGCCCCGACGTCAGTTTCCTGACGGCCGCGAGCGGACACCTGACCCAGGCGGTCCCCATGCGGGCGTGCCCAGCGCGTATTTCCCCGACCCTAACGTCGGCCGGAGAGCACCCGCCGGCAGCGGATATGACTGCCGCCACATCCGCTTGGGCGATGGACTCGTCGAGGTCCATCACCCGCATGTCCGCCATCTTGCACGGGCGCGTGATTTTCGCGCCCGTGCCTTCCAGGGCCTCCCTCATTCGCTCCGCCAGGGCGTCAGCCTTTGCGGAACTCTCCGGGCCCGGCACCTCTAATAAGAGGGCCCCGGTAGCCGCCTTCCTGGTCCGTACGCCGCCGGTGATCCCTAGGGCCGCCAAGCTAATTTTTGCTTTGGCGGTCCCCATGACGGCGGCGTACGTGGTCCCAGAATCCGGAGGCACCGTAACAACCACCGCCGCGCAGGCCGGTGGTTTGGGTAGCCTCCGGGGACCGGGCTCCACCCCTTTTATTTTAGGGGCCACTTTTGGGGCCGCGGCCCTCTCGGGGGCAGCCTTTTTTGGGCGTCTTGTCACTGTGGCCCAGGTGGTCACCCCGGGGATCTCGGGCGCCGGCGCTGAAAGTGCCGCCGGCGGGGCTATCGTGACGGGCCTGGGAGGAGGGGGAACCGCCTTCTTCTTCTTCTTCCCCCCCTCTTTTTCTTCTTTTTCCCGCCCCCTCCTACGCGGCAGGCGGGCCGGGACGAGCCTCCTCCGCCTGACGGCACTCATGCGCCAGCGGGGGCCGTCTTCCCATTTCGGGGAAGAACCGGCTTATAAGGTCGGCCTGAAAACGGGCGAACTCTCTCTCCATTAAGGAGGAGAGCTCTCCCCAGGCCGGCCTCGCTGGTTCCTCCTGGGGCGACTGTGATGCTGCGGGAGCGGGCGTTCCCTTCTGCCCACCCCCTGTCGCCTTTCCCTTCTTTCGTAGCGCCGCGCTCCCCGGGGACGGCTCCGGTGGTCTGACCTGGAGGCTCTTTTTTAGAGCCATGTTTTCCCTTTTCAGGGAGGCCACCTCCTCGGCCAGGGCCAGGACTCGAGCGGAGAGCTGCTCGATGGTAGAGGTGACCTGGGAGTTCTCCCGGTCCCTCCTCTCCGCCCGCTCGCACAGCTCGGTCGTCCCGATCTTGAGGGTGGTGAGCGCGGTTCTCGTTGCGCCCACCACCTCCGCCTTCGTGCTCCTCGCCTTTTCCACCGTTTTTTCGACATCGGAGAGGCATGCCAACATGCCCGCTCCGATGTCTGTTGCGGAGGCCACCCTCTCCGCGGCAGCGTCATTAGAGGGGACGTCCTCGTCCCCATCTGCCCGCCCCTTCTTCCCCCTGCCGTTCAGGGGACGCAGCGATTTGCGCTTACGCGCTACCCGCGGCGTCTCGCTATCGGTGGTTGCGACCGACATACAGCTATCGCTGTCGACGTCGCCCGCAACCACCGCCACCGATGTCCTGGTGTTTTTGGACATCCTTGGCCGCGGCGTGTCCGGTCGTAAGAACGACAGGACGATGTTCCCGCCGCGGCCAGTTTCCTCCACTCCTGAGGTGGACCCCCGTGAATGGATCGCGACCTCCCACTCGCCTTCCCGTCCTCTGCCCGGTGTAGGGATCGGACACGCCGTCTCCTAGCGGGATCATCGGCTACGACCGAGGCCGCCGCCGGAACTTCCGCCACTTTCTCCTCAGCAGGCACTTCCCCTGCACTCGCCTCCTTCTCTTCGGTTTTTTGATGTATTGTTAATTTTAGAACATTCATTATGAATCCCACGAGTTTGGGGGATGAGATAGTCCACCCAGGCGGTGCCCCCTGCACCTGGGTAACCCTATATACACTGGGGGGTCGGAAGGTACCCCAGGTTGGCGTTAGCTGGTGGACTGTACGCAGCCCACCATCCGAAGGCCCCTGCTGCCACGGTCCGCAACAGCAGGGAATTGCGGTTTTTTAACGTGGTTTTCTCCACTCGGCCCGGCCGGTTAAGGCAGGGCCCCTACACACTCCGATCGGCCGCGAGACATGATCCACGACACCGACCGGAGCGCACAGGTTGCCCGACGGGGGTCCAAAGACCTAATCGGCAGCCACACCCGTGGCCGCCGACCCCGCCGCGCCGCGGACCTTGAAGGTCCGACGTCCCGCGCCACCCGAAGGTGGCCACTGCCCCCCGAGAGGGGCCCCACAAACGGTGCGAAAGCACCAAGGCGCGAACGCGCCACCTGTCACGCCGCCGGCAGAACGGCGGCCGCCGAGTAGGACTCGGCCATCCCACGACCTGAACGGGTCCAAGTAGCGAGGTCTCCGACCCCCTCTCAGCAAAGAGGGTGGACCTCAGCCCCTCCGCCTGAAGCAGTAGGCCGCGTGGAAGCGGCCCGCCGGGTAGCACCCGGCCATCCCACGACCCATAAAGGGTCCAAAGAGCGAGAGCTCCACCCCCTCTTAAGAAAGAGGGGGACTTCGCCCCTTCCCCGCCGTTTTTGGCCCGCGCCGGCCGAAGCCGGTACCCCCCATATCTGGGGGCGTTCCCCTATCCACCACCTGGGGACGCGCCTGGTATGGACGGCAAACCCACGCAGGTGGTTATCCGTCCTAATGAAAAACAACAGCATTATACACTTGTACCCCGGTAACAAAAATAATTGGTCACATACGTACGGAAACAATAATGTTTACGCCAATAGCCTGTTCCCGCTTGTTGCACTCGCCAGTAGATTGTAGTACATAGTTAGTATGTTGCAACGTGGTAGCTGGACTGACGCGACAATAACAAAACGACATATACGCGACCTGCGCTTTTACATTTTTATTCTTATTTATTATAAGGGTACCTTTTATTTATTTTTATTTTTTTTCCCCTGAGGAAAATGCATTAAGTTGCATACCGCGGCTGTGACGAGCCGGCGGTTATGTGGGGCTCTCCTCCCCAGAAGGGGGCGGCCTACCCACTAAAAACCTCAGGGATTGTCTTCCTCAGGCATGTAGGGAGCCCCCGGTAACACCAAGTTACTTCCGGGAACCCCCAGCCTCCGCTCCCCCGCCGATACAGGGGAGCCCTCCTCGGGGGACGCTACAATACCTCCCCCGATCTCCACCACCGACGACGCCCCCCGGCCACGGAAGGGGCGTGGTTCCCCCCGGGTCGCCGTATCCGCAGGCGCGATTTGCTCGCGCCCGCCGGCGACCCGCGGATTTTAGTGTACCTAAACTGTGCTAGTGAGAATAATGAAAAGAAGAGAAGAACTCAGTGGGCAATCCCTATGGTCGACCTAGGGTTCTCCGAAGACGTGGTGAAAACGCGGTAACAATTTATTTATTTGACATTTAACAAACAACGATAACAGGGCCCGGCACGTTGCTTATATATACCATTTTCCCTTAACAAATAATATTAGTCACTTATTATCCAAGCGCGTCTCGTATATGTTTGTTTTCTTTTTTACCTCGTATTTTCTAAATGGCTCGATAGATTTCGACAGTTTTGGTGTTATTAGATCGACGTTTGTTAGATGTTTTACTAGGAGTAGGAAGTATAATGTTATAATTAAATAAAGTATTATTTTATTGGTATTATTAAATAATGTATAATGATATAATGTATTATGGTTACACAAGTATAAGGTTACATATTCTTTTCACCACACAAAGACTTTCTTTACCGAGGAAAGGTGAAATCATTTATTTACTTTTTTCATTATATTTTAAAGGGTCGGCATCGCGCGAGTGGCATCCCTGAAATCATTACTTAAGGAATTATTAACTGACAAAATAGCACTATTATTTTTAAACCACTTTTTGATTGTGATGAGTATTCATTCCTGTTAGTTAACGACATTTCTTTGTATTGTTAATTAACCATCAATCGAAAATAACATATAATATTTCTTTTACACAGCAATATATATAGTACGCTATTAAATTATTATTAATATAGTATGCCCACAAAACTAATATATGACAAATTTTACATAATAGAAGACCAAATCAACGTTTCGTGTCAAATAAATCAAACTCAAGAGAGCCCTATATATCCTCCCAAATCCGAACGGATTTTAATATTTATTTAATAAAAATAAAATCACTTTAAATGTGTTTCGATGTTTGTACTTTTAGAAAAAATCAATAATAATCACCGAATAATCTGGCAATCTTTTTATGGTGTTGAACATTTGCATCTCTTTTATAGCGACAATAGATGCCATAAAGTAGACAATAATGTTACTCTACTGTGATTTTCCAGGGAGAAGGCAAGGGACTACATTCGTATGGAAAATATTCCCTATGGTTCCCTCTTAACTATAAGCTTAATAGTTAATAATCACTTTCAAAAACTAATTTAATGAAAATCCAAAAATTAAGCATTGCCAACATTGTCATTTAATATTTCTTTAATTATCGATACTCAAGGTGTGATTTCTCAGATTAAAATAATTTAATTACTTAGTTATGACGTCACGATTACAGTGTTTTTAGTATGGAGCGTTTTTGAGCGACCCGCGATAGCGCCGCAATCAAGTTGATGTATTTTCAAAAGTAATAAGTGCAGGTGTACTGTTGGTTCTACAATATTTCTCACTTAAAAGAGTACTCTTATTATGTATAGCATTTAAAAAATTGTCGTCTACCCAATTGTTACAATAATAACGTAATGTTTTTTCACATTTAATTAAAGTTGAATAATATGGAACACACTTTTATATATTTAATAATCGATTACAAGAAGCCAATCAACATACATAAGCAATTCATTCAAATTGAATTCAATTCAATAAAATTCTTCCTCTAATTTGTATGAAGTCATTTACTACTGTTTTATTAATTTCATCTGAATCGCATTTCAAACATAATCCTTTACGTAACGTAACGTATCTTCAATTTATTGTATTGGTTCGAAATAATTATTTTGTGATTACCACTATCGCGTAATTACAATTATTATGATTGACACATAGAAATTATTTAATATCTATTGTAATTGATGATATTTGTCAATATGTATATTGTTTCCTAAATTGAATTGACGTACTGGTCATATCAATTTGATTTTCTTGTTTATTTATTGTAAATAATCATGTTCGTTATTGGGTTACAACTGAGGCGGACTTTGAATTGTCAATGGCTGACAAACAAATAATTTCAATGAAATTTTGTCATCATCTTCATCACAACTCATATACGTCCCCACCGAGGGGCTCGAGCCTACCCTTAATACGTTAGGGCGATTAGGCCTTAGTCAACCACGCTGGCCCAGTGCGGGTTGGTTGACTACGTACACCTTTGAATCGCTTCGCAGATGTACGCAGGTTTCCTCACGATGTTTTCCTTCACCGTAGGAGCGTCGGATAAATGTACATATGAAATTCAGAACGAAAAACACATTGGTACACGGTGGGGATTAGATCGCGGGCCTCCCGATTCTATGCGGCGCACAGAATAGAATAGAATAGACTTTATTGGCACAACATAAGCATAAAACACAACAATAGCAAGAAAAAAATAGAATGAAAAGATACAATGTGCCAAAAGAGCGTCCCGCTCAGCATTTTACCGCGAGCTACTGGATGGCACAACATGCAATCCGGCTGCACGCAGCGCTGGTATTCTGGGTTTACCCTGCCGCGCGCCCGTCCCGCTGAGCACCGTACCAATATAGAAACTTCAGATAATAAAATTTAAAAATAATATACCATATCGGTAAAGAACTAAGCGGAACTGACACGCGACAAAGGTGCGTGCGATTAGTAATTACTATAAATGAATAAATATATATGTGTGTATAGTTCATCATAAATGACAAGTGAAATATATAAAATCATAAATCAAATACACAAAAGATAAGGAAAATGTGAAAACAAAGCAAAAATAAAATACTATATAAAAGTCTAAATAAAAAAAAATATGTCTATCTGCCAACGCAAATAAGCTAGGCTGACACACTATGTTACGCCGCCGTACTAAAACAGTCAGATATATAAATTCTACAAAAATGTATTCCATATTGCCAATATTGAAGAATTAATTTAATATAACAATTATAAGAATGAGTCCTACACAGAATACTGTAGGGTAAGTTTATATATGTTCATCATCTTTTAACGACAACTAGAGGATTTTATGTATTTTATAGTTTTATTACAATAGTTTTATATTGTTTCAGACTCTTCTTTATGGTACCTTTTATTTACCATTTTTAAATAAAGCAACCTCAAGCAGCAAACCGTCATTTTAAAAAATATCATATGATAGGACTTTATTTTGAGAAATTTTGATTTTATTAAAAAATACTTGAAATAATATCAGTTTTTTCGGAAATAATCTTTTATTTTTCGTAGATATTTATGTTTTTTGTCCAAAACTACTGCCCAATTATCTCCCAGTTTTTAAGATATATATCAGTTTTTTAGAATCACATTAGTCTTTGTTTTAGCTTGCTACCTTATACTGGACTAAAGTTATAAGACTTTCTTTGCATGGGGTACCCAATTGCAACTTGAAAAATAAAAAAAAATCATAACTCCTAAAAAAAGTTTTTTGGTTTTTTCAAATATGTTTTCTGTCGATAAAAATAAGTCTAGTTTCACTCATTTTCATATGTACACTTCGTCAAGAATCACACTGTATATGACACATTCGTAGTATACAATACTTATTTACATATTTTAAGAAAACACATACAATTTATAAAGATATACGCCACACTAACATAAGCTTCTTTAAATACTAATCCTGCGCAGACGAAGTAATGTTGAGTGCATGTCATTTAAGAGAATCATGGAGAATATAAAAATGAAATTGTATTTAGATATATAATCTTATATATAAAATTGTCGTGTCACAATGTTCGTTCCCGTACTCCTCCGAAACGGCTTGACCGATACTCATGAAATTTTGTGAGCATATTGAGTAGGTCTGAGAATCGGCCAACATCTATTTTTCATACCTCTTAGTAATAAGGGTTGTCCACCCTTAGCATTTTTCTTTACTTAAAAACTATTTATATGGTTAGTTGCGAAACAACGTTTGCCGGGTTAGCTAGTATTTTATATTTCTTTAATTATTTATTTATCCAGAATTGCATACTTTCTTAGCCAACATAACATGAACCAGTTTTCTGAATAGAGGTACCGAAACTCATGATTTTCAATTAAGCTTGCATTAAGCTTGTCAGTTACCCTTACGTTAAAAACGTCAGCGGTCGGTCCGTAATTTTGTTTTTATCCCGCCCTAAATGAATTTATTTTATCGAGACATGAACGACAAAGTGTTTGGGATTACCGCGCTGCCATTTAAGCCGCAAGCGGTCCGCTTAAAGGATTTATATTAACAGCTATTTCGTATAAAATTGTTTGACACAGTTTTATGTAAAATAGTTTTCCGTCCACAAAATTCTGAATATCTATTATATTATTTTCAATTTTTCACGCGTTCGCGTTATACCGAGTTTTTCATTTGAAAGAGTAATTTTATCGTTCAAAAAATTATCCTGTATTGTTCGTATCGATCCAAAATATACTCGTACCAATTACATTGAAACTGAAAAACTATTGCATAGTTTTTCAGCTTAATCGTTGCGAATATACAATTATACACATATTTCCTGTTTAAAAAATTACTTAGTGTAGATTGTATAACACTTGCTTACAGTTTTCGTAAATAGGACCATTTGATTGTTATTTATAGTTTATTTATTAAACTTTATGCAAAAAAAATCTACATAGGCGGGCTTAATATCTAAGGTAATCTCTACCAGCCAACCTTTGGGTGGTGTGGAGATGTGTTGTAGGTGCAACGAGATTTTGAAAGGTCTATACTTATATATAGCTTAAATATGAAGGTAACTATATGAATAAAATGCTGCAGGATACATATTATTATAAACAATTATATACATTATAATATATATATAAATATATATATATATATACAAATATATATATATACAATATTAATTAGTTAATATCTGCCAATTCTTTAACAACACCCTTGCAAGATCAAGCTTGTGCCATACTATCCAAGAAATGTTTACGAACCTTCCATTTAAATGAGGCCCGAGTTGGTGCCATCCTGATTTCATAAGGGAGAGAGTTCCACAGAAGTATGGACTGAATTTGAAAAGAAGAGTGGACAGAGTGAGAAGTGTGCTGAGGACAGCTAAGAAGAAGATTGTTAGTCAACCGTAAGGTTTTAGAGTGAGTAGAACATAGATATTGGAAATGAGGTAATAAATAAGAGAGAGAACAGGAACAGTTAAGCAGAGCGTAGAGAGTAGTGAGAGCACGCACGTTTCTTCTCAGCCGGATGGGTAACCATTTCAGCTCTTGTCTGTAGGCGGAAACGTGGTCATATTTACAGAGACAATATATAAATCTAATGCCATAATTCAAAAGCCGATCAAGTTTATTCAGCAAGTCTGAATTCAGATCAAAGTAACACACGTCACCATAGTCGATGATGAGAAGGATTAAGGTCTGCACAAGCATCGTCTTAGTATTGATGGGTAAGAAGTTCTTCAGTCTGTAAAGTGCCCGTAGGGTCCAGGTAACCCGCTGACTTACACTAGCGACTTGCGTCTGCCAATTTATTGTGGAATCAATGTGCAACCCGAGATCTTTTACAGTTTTACTGAGAGCAATCATTGATCCGTTGAATAGAATTGGTGGAAGAGAAGTAGTTACGACCCTACTGAGCATATGCGAGCTACCAACAATAATTGCTTGACACTTTGTCGGGTTCACACTTACCCCAAATTTCTCACTCCAGTTGTGTATTGCTATTAAGTCTTTGTTTAAATCATCAATGGCTTCAGATAAACAGTCTACTCGTCTCTGAGCTTACAGCTGAAGGTCATTTTTTTTCTTTTTTTTCCCTGAGGAAAATGCATTAAATTGCATACCCCGGCTGTGGCGAGCCGGCGTTATGTGGGGCTCTCCTCCCAGAAGGTGAGGCCTACCACTAAAAACCTTAGGGATGGCCTTCCTCAGGCATGTAGGGAGCCCTTGGGAACATCAAGCCACTTCCGGGAACCCCCAGCCTCCGCTCCCCTGCCTAGAGGGGAGCCCTCCTCGGGGAGGCTACACTACCTCCCCCGGTCTCCTCCACCGACGACGCCCCCCGGCCACGGAAAGGGCGTGGTCCATCCGGTCCATCCGGTCATCGGCGTAAAGATGATACGGACACAAGACAGCGAGAGAAAATTGATGAAAATGGAAAATAGCAATGGAGATAGTATACTGCCTGTGGAGCTATAGTATACGCCAGCAGTAAGGCTACGCCAACAAGATAACTCATCAACGCGGACCGACTGCTGCCGTCCTTGAAGGTACGACATAAACCAGTCCGATACCTTAGGGGAAACCACAAGATGGGACGGAATGATTAGAAGTAGATCATTGTTACGTTCCCGCGCGTAAATATTTTTTGCTATCTATTAGTGAAATTTTATGCATCGGAATAGAAGCTACTTTCATCATCCCCTCTACATTGGTTTGGCAGATAATTTTTATCTTCTTTTCCATCAATTTTGGAGAGTCTCCTAAGGAAGATTCCAAGATCGCCCTTCTTACCTATTCATATTGCAAAACAGCAATATTCGCATATAACGGTTTGAAGAATACAATAGCCTATGAAAACTGGATACTATATGACTACATATTGTGGCACAATTCGGCAACGTACACTATTGAATTACTAATTTACCATAGGTATTTGTAACCAATTACCACCAGACATACTATCTGCGTGTTGATTGGTGCTGTTGTCAACATACATAAAATTCATACAAAATAGTATGTATTCAAATCTAACGAAATGCATGTTTTCTACGGTTAAATAAATAGTGATACAATTTAGTTCCAATTAAAAATTATAGCATACTTAACATAATATTAATAGTAGTTTATGCAACTGTCATATAATGAAGGGTATTAAAACACGAGTGTGAGTTTATGAAACGAGCGCAGCGAGTTTCATAATAGTAACGAGTGTTTTAATACCCGTGTTATATGCAGTTGCATACACTACTTTATCTTCACTAATGCAATTAATCAAACAACAAGAGTAAAAGCTGACAATAGTTTATTTATAATAATTGTTCAAATTTTGGATGGTACAATTTTGAAAGTTAATGTTAATTATTGATTCAGCAGCTGTAGCGGTCGCGGGGCAAGCAGTAGAGCTCGTAGACGGAGTCGGAATATTTATAATCACTTCATTCGTCTTGTTTTCTATACTGTTCAAGATCGTATTTGAGACTTGAATTTTATTCATTAAAGACTCATCAATGTAGCTTTCAGCCACAGTAGAAGACTTCCACCCCCCGTGCCGTTTCAGTGCGGTCAAATCACCACCGCTATCTATGAGAAGGGTCGCCGAGGTGCGCCGGAAGCAATGCCCCGTGTACAACGCTGGGTTAGGCAGATTCAAAAAACTTGCGATAGTTTTTCCCAGAGCACCAATTTATTAATACCAGTTCTTTGATCAACGCACTTCCCCGATCTATAGCTCAAGAAAAAGGCAGGGTTTCGACAGGGGTGGGTCGAAGTTCCATATATTTTTTACATACGGCATAGCAGTTGCCCGTCACAACGAAAGAACGATCTATTTTCGTTTTTGTTTTCGAAACTTTCACCATGAATGTACATTCATGGTGAAAGTTTCGAAAACACGTCGTCTATGTTCGAGACTTCATCGAACTGGATGTTGTATAGCTCTTGCCTTCGGCATGCCCCCATTATGCCAAATATTAGTGCAACCTGTAACAATAAACGATATAATAAGCTTGAGGTACATAGCCAAAGCAAAAACTATGAATTATGAAGTAGTAAAGTATAGGTACCTACTACCTAATTTATACACAAAGCGCTTAAAAACGGAGTGTCTAGATAACTTGCGTGTGTAGTACGTATGTACTAGGTAGATTAAATAACAGAACTAAAATACACTTACCTTTTCAAAAAGATACAAAATATCTGGTGAATCTTCCAGGAACATCTTCAGTTGACCTGATGTAAACGTCAAGGACTTTTTTCCCTTATGTCCTTCTGAATTGCGTTTCAGGAACGCTATGACTTTTGAATACTTCGTGATATCAATATTGTTGTAAATATTCAGTGTGGACTTGAGCATAGAATATTTAGCCCACATAGAAGATGGCTTGAATTTGTCGGAGAGGTCTTTGAGATACGCAAGAATAACATTTTCGGAAAATGATGTAGTTTTCTTTTCGATCTTCCATGCCAAAAAGTTATTATATTCTTTTTCATATAATTTTTTAGATTTTTCTGGCAAAAGATTATTAGTTATTTCTGTTGCCAATTCCAGAATATCCGGAGGCGTACAGATATCGTCGCTGTCCATTTTTTACTTTTAATTTGAATAAATTGTGTAAAACAAAATACACTGCGAAACATTAAAATTCCCGCGTACGTGTATTGTTACAGTGAACTTGCCGCCATTAAAATCTAACCAATGAGAGCACAGCTGCGCGCGCAGGGCCGATCAAAAGCGAGCGCGCGCTGTTCAGTTTTCACGTATAATCCAACTATTTTCAAAAGCCAGCCTAATATAAAAATTTTAATACAACTTGTCTGAGGATTTTGACATATGGCTCGCCAGGTTAATTGGTCGCGTTTTATTTGATGTTATAATGAGATTTTACGATATCGATGTGGATATTATACCATCATGTGAAATTGATTCAAAAAATCAATCAAAATCAAAATAATATTTATTCAACATAGACCTTTACAGGCACTTATTGACGTCAACAAACAAAACAAAAAAAAAAAAGCTTAAATAATAAAAAAAAAAAAAAACCTTGTCCGTACGTACGAATAAGAAAAAAAAAAGAAAAAATATATTGACTCGACACCTGTACGCCTCCGGATATTCTGGAATTGGCAACAGAAATAACTAATAATCTTTTGCCAGAAAAATCTAAAAAATTATATGAAAAAGAATATAATAACTTTTTGGCATGGAAGATCGAAAAGAAAACTACATCATTTTCCGAAAATGTTATTCTTGCGTATCTCAAAGACCTCTCCGACAAAATTCAAGCCATCTTCTATGTGGGCTAAATATTCTATGCTCAAGTCCACACTGAATATTTACAACAATATTGATATCACGAAGTATTCAAAAGTCATAGCGTTCCTGAAACGCAATTCAGAAGGACATAAGGGAAAAAAGTCCTTGACGTTTACATCAGGTCAACTGAAGATGTTCCTGGAAGATTCACCAGATATTTTGTATCTTTTTGAAAAGGTAAGTGTATTTTAGTTCTGTTATTTAATCTACCTAGTACATACGTACTACACACGCAAGTTATCTAGACACTCCGTTTTTAAGCGCTTTGTGTATAAATTAGGTAGTAGGTACCTATACTTTACTACTTCATAATTCATAGTTTTTGCTTTGGCTATGTACCTCAAGCTTATTATATCGTTTATTGTTACAGGTTGCACTAATATTGGCATAATGGGGGCATGCCGAAGGCAAGAGCTATACAACATCCAGTTCGATGAAGTCTCGAACATAGACGAAGGTACAATCATGGTGAAAGTTTCGAAAACAAAAACGAAAATAGATCGTTCTTTCGTTGTGACGGGCAACTGCTATGCCGTATGTAAAAAATATATGGAACTTCGACCCACCCCCTGTCGAAACCCTGCCTTTTTCTTGAGCTATAGATCGGGGAAGTGCGTTGATCAAAGAACTGGTATTAATAAATTTGGTGCTCTGGGAAAAACTATCGCAAGTTTTTTGAATCTGCCTAACCCAGCGTTGTACACGGGGCATTGCTTCCGGCGCACCTCGGCGACCCTTCTCATAGATAGCGGTGGTGATTTGACCGCACTGAAACGGCACGGGGGGTGGAAGTCTTCTACTGTGGCTGAAAGCTACATTGATGAGTCTTTAATGAATAAAATTCAAGTCTCAAATACGATCTTGAACAGTATAGAAAACAAGACGAATGAAGTGATTATAAATATTCCGACTCCGTCTACGAGCTCTACTGCTTGCCCCGCGACCGCTACAGCTGCTGAATCAATAATTAACATTAACTTTCAAAATTGTACCATCCAAAATTTGAACAATTATTATAAATAAACTATTGTCAGCTTTTACTCTTGTTGTTTGATTAATTGCATTAGTGAAGATAAAGTAGTGTATGCAACTGCATATAACACGGGTATTAAAACACTCGTTACTATTATGAAACTCGCTGCGCTCGTTTCATAAACTCACACTCGTGTTTTAATACCCTTCATTATATGACAGTTGCATAAACTACTATTAATATTATGTTAAGTATGCTATAATTTTTAATTGGAACTAAATTGTATTAGTATTTATTTAACCGTAATAAACATGCATTTCGTTAGATTTGAATACATACTATTTTGTATGAATTTTATGTATGTTGACATAGCACCAATCAACACGCAGATAGCATGTCTGGTGGTAATTGGTACAAATACCTATGGTAAATTAGTAATTCAATAGTGTATGTTGCCGAATTGTGCCACAATATGTAGTCATATAGTATCCAGTTTTCATAGGCTATTGTATTCTTCAAACCGTTATATGCGAATATTGCTGTTTTGCAATATGAATAGATAAGAAGGGCGATCTTGGAATCTTCCTTAGGAGACTCTCCAAAATTGATGGAGAAGAAGAATAAAATTATCTGCCAAACCAATGTAGAGGGGATGATGAAAGTAGCTTCTATTCCGATGCATAAAATTTCACTAATAGATAGCAAAAAATATTTACGCGCGGGAACGTAACAATGATCTACTTCTAATCATTCCGTCCCATCTTGTGGTTTCCCCTAAGGTATCGGACTGGTTTATGTCGTACCTTCAAGGACGGCAGCAGTCGGTCCGCGTTGATGAGTTATCATCTTGTTGGCGTAGCCTTACTGCTGGCGTTCCACAAGGCGGTATACTATCTCCATTGCTATTTTCCATTTTCATCAATTTTCTCTCGCTGTCTTGTGTCCGTATCATCTTTACGCCGATGACCGGATGGACCGGATGGACCACGCCCCTTCCGTGGCCGGGGGGCGTCGTCGGTGGAGGAGACGGGGGAGGTAGTGTAGCCTCCCCGAGGAGGGCTCCCCTCTAGGCAGGGGAGCGGAGGCAAACACTCATTTAATCAATTTCACATGATGGTATAATATCCACATCGATATCGTAAAATCTCATTATAACATCAATAAAACGCGACCAATTATTGAGTGTTTTGTATGTCTGCGCTATAACAGTAGTAATTATAAAACAAGTATGGGAACATAGTAGAATGTTACAACATTAGTGTAGATAATAAGTAGTTTATGCAACTGTCATATAATGAGGGTATTAAAACACGAGTGTGAGTTTATGAAACGAGCGCAGCGAGTTTCATAATAGTAACGAGTGTTTTAATACCCGTGTTATATGCAGTTGCATACACTACTTTATCTTCACTAATGCAATTAATCAAACAACAAGAGTAAAAGCTGACAATAGTTTATTTATAATAATTGTTCAAATTTTGGATGGTACAATTTTGAAAGTTAATGTTAATTATTGATTCAGCAGCTGTAGCGGTCGCGGGGCAAGCAGTAGAGCTCGTAGACGGAGTCGGAATATTTATAATCACTTCATTCGTCTTGTTTTCTATACTGTTCAAGATCGTATTTGAGACTTGAATTTTATTCATTAAAGACTCATCAATGTAGCTTTCAGCCACAGTAGAAGACTTCCACCCCCCGTGCCGTTTCAGTGCGGTCAAATCACCACCGCTATCTATGAGAAGGGTCGCCGAGGTGCGCCGGAAGCAATGCCCCGTGTACAACGCTGGGTTAGGCAGATTCAAAAAACTTGCGATAGTTTTTCCCAGAGCACCAAATTTATTAATACCAGTTCTTTGATCAACGCACTTCCCCGATCTATAGCTCAAGAAAAAGGCAGGGTTTCGACAGGGGGTGGGTCGAAGTTCCATATATTTTTTACATACGGCATAGCAGTTGCCCGTCACAACGAAAGAACGATCTATTTTCGTTTTTGTTTTCGAAACTTTCACCATGATTGTACCTTCGTCTATGTTCGAGACTTCATCGAACTGGATGTTGTATAGCTCTTGCCTTCGGCATGCCCCCATTATGCCAAATATTAGTGCAACCTGTAACAATAAACGATATAATAAGCTTGAGGTACATAGCCAAAGCAAAAACTATGAATTATGAAGTAGTAAAGTATAGGTACCTACTACCTAATTTATACACAAAGCGCTTAAAAACGGAGTGTCTAGATAACTTGCGTGTGTAGTACGTATGTACTAGGTAGATTAAATAACAGAACTAAAATACACTTACCTTTTCAAAAAGATACAAAATATCTGGTGAATCTTCCAGGAACATCTTCAGTTGACCTGATGTAAACGTCAAGGACTTTTTTCCCTTATGTCCTTCTGAATTGCGTTTCAGGAACGCTATGACTTTTGAATACTTCGTGATATCAATATTGTTGTAAATATTCAGTGGGACTTGAGCATAGAATATTTAGCCCACATAGAAGATGGCTTGAATTTGTCGGAGAGGTCTTTGAGATACGCAAGAATAACATTTTCGGAAATGATGTAGTTTTCTTTTCGATCTTCCATGCCAAAAAGTTATTATATTCTTTTTCATATAATTTTTTAGATTTTTCTGGCAAAAGATTATTAGTTATTTCTGTTGCCAATTCCAGAATATCCGGAGGCGTACAAATATCGTCGCTGTCCATTTTTTACTTTTAATTTGAATAAATTGTGTAAAACAAAATACACTGCGAAACATTAAATTCCCGCGTACGTGTATTGTTACAGTGAACTTGCCGCCATTAAAATCTAACCAATGAGAGCCCAGCTGCGCGCGCAGGGCCGATGAAAGGCGAGCGCGCGCTGTTCAGTTTTCACGTATAATCCAACTATTTTCAAAAGCCAGCCTAATATAAAAATGTTAATACAACTTGTCTGAGGATTTTGACATATCGCTCGCCAGGTTAATTGGTCGCGTTTTATTGATGTTATAATGAGATTTTACGATATCGATGTGGATATTATACCATCATGTGAAATTGATTAAATTGAGTGTTTTGTTGTCTGCGCTATAACAGTAGTAATTATAAAACAAGTATGGGAAACATAAGTAGAATGTTACAACATTAGTGTAGATAAAAATAATTATAACCTTATAATTATATGTATATGTGTATATATGTGTGTATGTATATATATATGTATGTATGTATGTGTATATGTATTAAAATATATATGTTGATTTGATTACTAAAATAGTTGTAGTTTTTATTGTACCCAAATGTTGAATCATATATTGTTTCCTATCGCAGGTCTGCTGGTAGAAATTTCTTTAGAAATAAGCAGAACCTATGTACCTCTTGATTCACATTGTTTTTCTATATGTCGATATGTTGTATACATAAATAAATAAATAAATAAAACGAACAATTTTCGACATAACTATTCGGCCACCAAATACTATTCGTTCTAATTGAAAACTGCATTTGCATTTTTCGCCTTTTGCTTTGTCAAGCATAAATAAATCTTATTCACTATTAATATCTACACATCAACATCTAACATAGATTTTTTTTTTCTAGATAACTAATTAAGAATAAAACAAGCTTACAAATTTTTATAAACCTCTTATTGTAGATTTAATCCAATACAAATTATATTAATCCATTTCAAGATGTTGAAACGGCAAGAGTAATTTACTTTTGTTATTTTCACAGTGTTATGTCCTATGGTTTATTAGCTGCTGCGGCTGCTAGCATAGAAAGTATTTTTATTCGTCAAAAAAGAGCAGTCCGCGCTATTTATAATTTACGAGCAACGGATTCTCTTAGAGATTTATTTGAAGAGATTAATATTTATAATGACTTTAACTGGCCAGTATATATATGAAAATTTGATTTATGTGAATAAAAATGGTAACACATTTCCTAATAATTTTCAATTGGATAATTTAAACACAAGAAATAAAAATAAACTTGCCGTTCCAACCTACAGGCTACAAAAAACTAGAGGTTCGTTTATGGGCAAATGTATAAATTTTGATAACAAGATTCCACAAAGTGTAGCTCAATTGCCTTTTCATAAGTTCAAGGTACATGTTAAAAAGTCGCTAATGAGTAAGGGCTATTACAAAGTCAATGATTATTTAAATGACGCCAATGCTTGGTGTTGATTTGAAGATATTACATTCTATAGTGTAAATATTTGTTTTCCCGTATATATTGTAAACACATATGCATTGTATGATAACGTCATAATTTATTGTAAATGTTGTTATTACTTTTGATAAAGCTGGTAAGTTTCTAGCACCCATTCTCCTTATCAGCTAAAAATTCCTCCTGAATGGGTAGTAGAAAAAAAAAACTATAAATTTTGATTTTGATTTTGATTCTTAATCTTCTATTAATAACACAACAATGCAAGCACTCTTGTTTTACATAAGATATGTACCTAAAGACACTCATGCCTCATGCAGACTAGTCCAGTCCAAAATTTCTTTCTGGTAATGTTTTAGCGTCGTCAGGGAGTAAGTGAGAGCACAAGATCATAGTCTAGTCAAATTTCTTTCATACAGCAAACTGTCAATCACACTGATAAGGGTCTAAAAGGTTTGGCATCACCTGAAGTACGCTTTACATCTGCAAAGTGCTGGAATTCAATTTGAAAGGGAATCAAATATTAATGACGGTTTGTCAATACCTACTTACTCTGTTTCAAATTTTGATTACCTTGACGCTTTGAATTTAGTCTCAAGTTGATTACATTAACTAGAAAGTGATTTTGATACTCAAAGTACTCGGAATATGGCAACACAAAAATTCTTTTAACAAATTTATATCGCGCTGGCTCACTTTGTATTTAATCCCTTATTATCTATTAAAATTGTTTTATTTAACACTTAGATAATATCAAACAAACACATTACATAGATAGAATATATTTCATTTATAGATAATAGATGTTTCGGCTTTAATAAAATTATAAGCTTAGTAAAATTCATACAATGTTGTATTTTTGTCTTATAGTTGAGTAAGTGAAGCATAATTTTAAAAAATCATCAGACTCCAACGGCCTTCCAGAAGCGCTTATAGATAAGTTGACATTAGAAAATGCAAGATCAAGTATATTTCTGTAGGAATAGTTATTCGGGTAGTGAGAATCCGTAGTTTTCGTAGCAAACGTATACAGAATTTATATGTAGTGTAGTCGATTGATGTTGGTCCGTAGCACTACGAAACTTTAAGCTCAATGTCTCCCAGAAAGCCTCAGCGATACTACGTAATTCAAGCCGTGCAATCACAGAGTTATGCACTCTGTTTAGAGTCCACCACCCTTGCTCTAGTTGGTTTCTTGGGAATCATGACCTCGCCTAATGACTAGATCACCGTCTTCGAACAATTCCTTATCCAACATGCGTGGACAACTTGGCACAGTCCCACATAATGGCCGCACGTTTATAAGCTGCCTCTGCTGCTGACCAGACCCAGGTCAATAAACTGTGAAAGTGTAAAACTTATTTATTTGACTTTTGATTAGATGTAAATAAATACGTCAATCAAAATTACCCTAAATAAGATATGTATGTACGTTGTGGCTCTCACAGTAGAGACCCATAATCAGCCGATATGAAAGGGTTTGTTACAACTTTGTCGGCACGACTGATCCAAACTACAGGAGACCTTATGACTGGCGCTTACTTCACCCAACGTATCGCTCTGGGGGAACAGAGAGGTAACACCGCCAGCATAATGGGATCAATACCGCAAGCTGACTTGCTAGACGGGGTTTTCTTTTCATAACTGGGTTTCTTATCTTTTTGTATTTTAAGTTTATAATTATATATCTCTCTGTTTCTAGGTTTAGTTTATTTTTAGAATCAGGTTATTTAGTTTTAGTCAATTTAATACGTGAATTTAAAACTATATAAAAATTCTTTAATTTACTTATAATTAAATCTTTTTGTCAATGAAATAAAGCAAATTCATAAAAAAATATATAATATGAAAATTAATAGGGAATACGCCAATTTGATATCAAAAAAATAAATTAATGATCATCTTCATCCCAAATTCCTGGGAAAAGCCAAGTTTCGGATAACACTATAATGCCTTTGTATTTAAGGAAAATTAGCGTAGTTATAAAGAAAAGTATTACAAGTTTTAGTACGTAATTCCCAGAAATTCGAGTAATAAATACTAATTTTTAACTTATTATATACCTAATTAACTTATGTATTATACCTAAGTTCTCAGAACTGTCTAGGCAAATCATAAGGACGAACACCTCCTCAGGAAAAGAAGTGATCCAACACTGACCCGTAAAAAGGGCCATATGCGCTTGAAATAGTGCGGGAAGCAGTACAGCTACGGTCTCGTACTGTGGGGAAATTCTGCTGACGTCGATGTCATATTTAAAATTCAAAAAAAATGTGTAAGAGCAATTTGCGGGGTAGACTCACTAACTAGTTGTAAGCCATTATTCAAAACTTTACGCATACTATCACTTCCGTCTCTATATATCTTTGAGATCTGCCTGTTTGTTAAAAAACACACTGGGATGTTTATGACTAATAATAATCGTAAGGAATATAGAGGTAGGAGAGGAAATCAACTATGTGTGCCCGAACAAAGGTTGAAAGTAGTTACTAAGAATGCCCATAGTATGGCTATTAGAATTTTTAATAAATTACCAGACAATGTAACTAGTCTTCCTTATATTCTGTATTGAGTTGATTGTTGGCTCTTGGTGGAACTTATTATACATGTTGAATAAAACTCTTGTACTGTTCCACTACTTTTTTTAATTATTGTCGACCTGACCGGTTTCGCTTTACAGCATTTTCAAAGGTGTTAAGCAAACACAGCTGTTCGTGTTTACGCTTCTATCTAAAAATTAAATTATAAATTACCTCCACAAAAATAACTATAACAAGTAGGTAGAATGAATATTATTAGTGTGGATGACAAAAGAATATTCATTCTACCTACTTGTTATAGTTATTTTTGTGGAGGTAATTTATAATTTAATTTTTAGATAGAAGCGTAAACACGAACAGCTGTGTTTGCTTAACACCTTTGAAAATGCTGTAAAGCGAAACCGGTCAGGTCGACAATAATTAAAAAAAGTAGTGGAACAGTACAAGAGTTTTATTCAACATAGTCTTCCTTATCCCAAATTTAAAAAGGTTGTCTTTGAAATGCTATTAAATAGAGTGTATTACAGTGTTAAAGAGTATTTAGATGACCGTTTATAATATGACATTAAATAATTATTGTAAAACCTACCTGTAATGAATTTAAAATGTGACATTAAAAATGAACTTTGACATATAACATTAGTAATTAGTTTTGACATTGGTACATTTTGTTAATATTGACATTTTTTTTACATACCTGTAATGAATTTAAAATGTGACATTATAATAAGCTTTGATATATAACAGTAGTAATTAGTTTTCGACATAGGTACTACATCTATTTATATTGTCATTTTTTATATTGTAATAAATTATGAAACACATGAATAAACTTTGTATGATGATGATTTCAAATAGGTATAGAATTAATAATAAATGTAAGTAATTAATAATATTTTTTCTAGAAATTTTTAAAATGCTGAATGTAATATCTTAAAAACTCACAAAATATTTGCACATTGTTTACAATAGGATATGTCGGAAAGCAAATGTACCTTTATACCAACATTATTGTACCATATACTTGCAAATAAAAAAAAAAAACTGTAATTTTTTTTTTATTTAGTGGTTAGTGAAGCAAGCAATAGTAGACCTTTTTGTCTTTATTGCGCGATTGTATCCTTGTATAAAAACTTAAGTGCTCCTTCGTTATCGATTGTCCATTATTTAGATATTATTTGGTCCTTGTTCATTTTCTACTATGTCGAGATTTATCTCTGTTACTTCGTCCCGTAAATACAAAAGTTCCGAGCTGTTTTTCTAATTTCTTCCGTATCTTCAATCTTACGTAATCTTGCATCACTGATGATTCCACATCTGCGATAAGTGCATCAAGAGGCACTAATTTCACAGTAAAAAGCTTAAGAACACCACAAGTTCAGGATTGCCCGGAAATGAACTGATCTCGTAGTGAGAAAATACACATAATGGGCTACGCCACGTTTTTTGACGTTCAACTCCAAGTTTACAAAAGTTAGTATAGTCGTTAAATCTAACGAGACCATTCATATTGACTATAGAACAGCTTATATATACGACTCGATCGAAGGCTATGGGATGCTTTAGGCATTTTACCTTTGAATATGAGGGAATTGCTCTCTGAAGTGCTAGTTCGTTAGTTTAGTGTTAGTTTTTCTTTATGTTGTTAATATTGCTATTATCCGCACGTTGAGATTTGCTTCCTCCATCATTATACGAACAGCTTAGGTGTGGAGTTTCTTGCCTAAGTCTTGCCCAGTCCAATATAATCTGGATATTTTAAAGATTTGAGTAAGCATTGCCTCGTCGGAGCTTTCATGATTGCAATCAAATGCAATTATATTACTTATTACCAACACAATCTGTCATCAAAGGAAATGAAGGATGAAATGAATCTGTCAAAAGAAATTATGTTACTTAAAATATATTACATCGCTGTAACCCTTACCCATTATATATAATATCCATATGTATGCTTCCCGCTCATAAACTCTTTCCTACTGACCTAACCTTAAATAAGGCTCTCATTATCTTTAATTGGACAGATCTCATCTTTCACACACATTTTATAGGCTGTACGTTCTGCAAATTGGGTATAATAAGAACATATTCCCCACAGCTTACTTTTTTGAATAGCCTTCGCATTCTTTTAGACCTATTGATATGATCATTTAACACTTTTTTATTATTGAAAAATACAATCTTCTTTGGCCACTACCAAACGTTACTAAGTAGCGTACTACTACTACGTTACGCTATTTAGCGTAGTGGTACGCTAAGTAGCGTATTTCGGGCTTTTCACCAGTGCTGCAGTGCTCGCAGAGCGTCGACGCGACCTCATTCATTTACGTTAAAAAAATGCAGTATTAACAAACCCCTAAATCGTATTATCTTTTTGAATTCTACATACGGGATACGGGAAAGAAAACGAAATCAAGCCGTTGGAAACGTAAACACAGAATTCGGTTGAAAACAAACCGACGTCAATTGGATTTCAATGTAGGTACCATTCTGTCGCTGTCAAAAATGATGACGCGTTCCGTTTCACGACGATACTGGACTGACGAACTAATAGTTAAAATAATCTAAAATAGTATTAAAATAATTATAGAGAGTTCAATACTTTTAAATAAAATAAAAAAAATAATACACTATCCTTTATTATTATATTTAAATATTATTTGTATAATATTAAATCTTTCATTTTGATTTAAAAAACGTCCTTTACCTCAAATGTCAAAAGTCATTACTAAGTTTAATTATTTGATTTTATCATTCCCGTTTCATTTTTACTCATAATATCGTACAATTGCTTTTAATAATAAATTGATATTTTAGAGTTCAGTAATATCAATAAACGTTGCCGTTTTCTAGTGGGCCCAAAAAAAATTATCTCCTTTGGTTCACTTTAATTCTGAATACCAAATTACTTTAAAACTTTATTATATATGTAATTTTTTTAAGATAGATGTTTTTTTGTACGAATGTTGTGATTATTAGGTAGGAATCATTTAATTTAGGTAAGTATTTGCGAAGGTAAAAAGCGGTCCCCCGAAGCGTGGGAGGTGGGACGCGTCTCCCGTATTTTTTTAGGGGGGGGATGCGACCTTTTGCACCATGACACCGCACTGACAAAGCGCGGCCGTGTGTCGGGCTTTCCGGTCATATAGGACCGGCCTACCCACTAAACCCCCCCGAGTTCTCTAGGCCAATACGGGGCACATGGCGGGGTACTTCACCACGCAGCCTCATGGTAGGGTCACTAGACAGGCAACACCTCGCTTGCGTGTGCCCGCCTTCGCCTACCAATCCGTCTATGACTATGGAACCTAATCTATTTGCCTTTATTTACTTCCTATGCTATGCTTATCGCTATATTAATACACATTCTATCTATCTAAACATTATTTCGCCGTAGTTTATTCCCGAACATATACCTTATTCAAAATGATTCTCAAAATTATTTCGATAACATCTGCACTTCAGTTACCGTCCTTACATTGTCTTTTAAATGAAAAAAAAATATTAGCTCTTCGCGGCTAATGGCTATTAGGTTAAAGAAAATACGCAAACATTTGAAATTAGAACGAACGAAGTAGCACCATTAATTTAAATTTTCTTCGACGTTCACAGTTTATATAGTTACTGTTTACTTACCTACTTGAACCTTATTTTGGTTTTATTACTTTGTTTGACTTTTAAGTTTTGATGATAAATTTAACAAATTATGAACGATTCGTTTTACTGAAGCATATATTGTTAATGAGAGAAGTGCCGCTTGCGCTTTGGTATGGTATTGAAATAAATAACCTCAAGGTAATTCCCCACTGTTAAGTGTCTACAAAATAATTAACAATACAATAACACAATATTGAACGCGCATAGTATTCAGTATAATAACGGTTTCAGGGCGCTGCTGGGTCTGCCTCGTTTTTGTAGTGCGTCGGAGATGTTTGCACACACGCATACGGACGGTTTCCTTGCCGTTATTCGCAAAAAAACAGCTTCACTACTGGAAAGATTGCGGGGCAGCACCAACAGCATCTTGAAAGCCGTGAGTGGGAGCTGTGAATCTCCTATGATTTGGCATTTTGTCCGCCTGTTGATAGGACAGGCTTAACCATCTGTTTTTCTTGGCAGCAGGAGGACTAAAATTATAATTAGATATAAGAATATTTAATGTTGTTTGCAAATAAATTATGCTATACCAATAACAATAGAAATAAGGAAATTTGTAACTAACCCATGGATCATATTGTCTGTTAAATAAAATAATAATAATAGGGCAGAATTGCAGAATTTCAGTAAATCTGCAACCTTCTTTTAAGCCCTCAGTGTATATTTCCAACAGTATCATAGGATAAAAAATCACAATACACTGTGATTTTACTGTCCTTCAGATCGGAACACAGCAATACAAACACTGCTATTTTGCTACTGAAATAGGTAAGACAGTGGTACGTAAGCAGACGACCCTCTCCTATAGTAGCTATATCAAAAGCAACCACATATTTATGTTGAAGAATTAGGGATAGCCCATAATCATCAAGTAGTAAAAGGTAAATTAAAGTACTAACCTTCGTAGATACGAAGGAGAGATCTCTATCGCTTTTAATCAATCAAAATCAAAATCATATTTGGTTTACGCAAATATGATCATGTTTCAGAATTTCGTGTTAAGCTCAAGTGGTTGCCCATTCGCCTTCGCCGGAATGCACGTATCCTACCCCTTCTCTATTCTATTTTGTTTAATCCTGACACTCCTTTTTACTTAAAAAATCGCTTTAAGTTTCTCCATGAAACTCATTCCCGCGTCTTAAGGTCGGCAGAGAACTTAATGCTGAGCATACCATCTCACTTCACCAAATTTTATAATAAGGCCTACACCGTACAAGCAGTTTTATTGTGGAATGCGTTACCTTTAAATATAAGACAAGCACAAAGCCTTCCCATTTTCAAAAACTTGTTAAAAAACATTATTTGTCACTATGATTTTGTTTTTTATTGGTATATGTATGTAAGTATGTTTGTATATATATGTATGTATGTGTGTAAGTGTATATATGTATTATAGTATGTATTGTTATATTTATAGTATGTCATTAAGTCATACATCGCCATCTTCCCACGAAATAATTGATTTAAATTCCTGTCCATCCAAAGGTTACCTGGAAGAGATCACTCTTTGTGATAAGGTCGCCCTTTGTACAGTTAGTTTTAAGGATTCATTATCTGTATTTATTTTTTTTCACTATGGTCGATGTACAAAAAAGTTATAAATAAATAATAAATGAATAAATAATCAAATCAAAGTTAACTTTATTCAAATATGACTTTATAGAAAGCTCTTTAGAATCGTCTAATTTTTTTCCCTACCACCCACGGGGCGCAAGAAACTTATCATTTTTATCAAAAGTAATAACAACATTTACAATAAATTATGTCGTTATCATACAATGTACATACGAGTATGTATTTACAATTTATACGGGAAAACAAACATCTACATATTAGAATGTAACATCTTCCAATCAACACCAAGCATTGGCATCATTTAAATAATCATTGACTCCGTAACTTGCCCTTACTCATCAGCGTCCATTCAACATTACTCAACTCAGAAAAGGCAACTCAGCCACACTATGTGGAATCCCGCTACAAAAAATACTTACTTCATCAGTCCAACTGCGAGAATTATTACACTAGTATAAAGTATATATACATAAATATACTCACACCTCTTTGCCCACGGTAGGGGTAGGAGTGGGGGATCCACAGGATTTATTCCACAGGTTTTATTCACAGTGGGTATCCAAGGAGATACTTGGTGACAGATTTTGCCATTTGAACATAAGAGCGAGAAGATTAAATGAATTAAATATATAGTTATAATCACCAAATCATTCCAAACAACATTATATATTTTTATTACTTTTTCTTTTAATCTTATTTACTTATGTACTATGACAATGTTAATTGTATTTATTAGTATATTTATATCCACACACTTATATAATATATACATCCCTATATAAATTCATGTATTTTCTTTTACATTCTTTAATTTTGTGCGCATGAAACCCTCAGGTTGTAGCAGAATACCAGTGCTTTGCTCACATCCGTATGTGGGCAATCCAGTCACTGAGCTACGACCTATTTACACTTCTGCAGTACACACAACTTAGTTTATAGTTTGCATTTATTTAGTTATTGTTAAGTTTTAGCTTAGTCTAATTTAAGTTTGTCCGTGTAACTATGTTTGTGTGTGATGAAGATGTAAATAAAGAGTTTATCTATCTATCTATCTATCTTTTAATACCAACCCGTAGCTGGCCAGATTGTCCAAGAGTGATCTGGAGAAATTGGGCTTTTAGAACCTAGATCGCTCTAATTGAGGACAGTATGGATATCGAGATGGTTTAATTGGTCCTGCTTCCTACCAGGTGAGTCGCTCACAGGCCTGTTAATTAGGCATTGACAGGTATGGTGCGTAGGAGCATCCACCACGTAAAAAAAGAGGGGAGCGTAGGCAGAGATCATAATTTTCCACTTGCCAAGGTCCAAACATTCTTCAAACTTCCCAAGCTTCCTCGACTTTAAATAATACTTTCATGCCCGCTCATCGACTTTTATGGAGTCAAATCCTTAAAATTAAATTTGTTGATTCCATTTCTCTACACATTCTGAACTCTGACACAAAAGGTATTCATATCACGTCGATTAAGACACATGCTTCACAAGAAATATGTAAATAATCAATTACTGGCGAGGAGAGGTTCCCGTCCCTCATAAATCCCCAAGGAATTTATCTTGGACAACAACCTCTTTAGTTTATGATAATATTTTTCTTTCGCAGAATTTATTCAGCCATTTCAGTAAGACAATATCATGGCAATATTTGCATAGCTATGTCCTTTTATAAATATAAGCCGAGATAACAAGTTTACTGTGCAAACGTCAGAACAAGAAGTCTCCTGCCATTTTAGTTATGCTGCATGTATTGCTATTGATTTCCAATAAAGCATGAAATTTAAACAGGTAACGATGAAAATGAAAATCAGTTCTACCAAAAAGTGGCGTATCCTCTTTATCCTACCTATAATATGCACTCCTCTTGAATGCTCCTTCTTATTAAGTGGGGATGTCTGCTTATCTACCTGGATTAGTGAGGGTTATATAGAACCCTAGAACCTCGTTCGTTGCTCGCTTGCCTTGCAATCCATTAGGCTCGTTATGAGAGAGGTCAGAAAATTTACCATGTGCCACACTGCCACAAATGTTATGTGTTTAGTTACACCTCATTGCACCGGTGAGTCAATTGCTACCTTTTAGCAAAGTTCATGCCAGGATACCGTAACTAAATCAAGTATCAAGTTATTTTGGTTTCTATTTCTTTGAATTTTATCAGCATGTCGTCATTATGCAATCATGATCAAATTAATGAGACTCATAAACTATAATATCTTCCAGATATAACCCCAACAAATTTTATTTATTTATAAGGCCGTTAATTCCTCTTAGAAAAGGAACGACCCCATTAGTAACTATACAAAATAAGCTTTAAACGCAGTTAATTCTTCATCATTTACATTAATTGGAATTTGATTGTAAGTGCTTATCAGGTAATTTTACGAAACACCTTGTATTTTGCTTCAATCGCGAAACAATTTTCTAAAGTTTGTTTCCAATGAAACTATTGAGGTAACCCAAATCCCCTTCGGAGAAAAAGTCCTCTTCAAATATCTCAACACGCAAATATTTGTCAATTTTAGTTCATTTATGTCGAATATATTGAGGTTAAATAAATATTTAACATCTTTGAGCAGTTGTATATGTACGTCGTAAAACAAAATGTGACTACATAACAAACATATATTTTCATTCATACATTGGCATAAGAAACTGATACGTAAACACAATTATGGGTCTATTTAAGACATAATCTATAGAATAATATATTCTATAGATCACTGTATCACTGTATTTAATCCATGAAACGTGAGTTGAAACTTGAGGCTTTTGGAATTAGTCTGTTACTCGGAAAAAGTTTTCTTATCAAGCTAAATATAGAATAGAATAGGTAATTACAGAAATTAGTAATAAATTTTCCCTTAGATTTTTTAAGGTAAGAAATCTTTTGCAACTTCGCCTACTTATAGATCTTGTCTATTTATTAATGTTAGTGATCAATACAATTGAAGCCTCTTTTCTTGATAAAAAATTATTTCCGTATTTATCAGAAGTAACGTTCGCAATAAATGTTGTTCGCCGTCTAACTTACTAATACCTGGAACACTAATAACAAATTTATCAAAAGAGTGTCGTAGATAATGAAAGTTTTATTGATGCCGACATATTTTGTATTAGCTTGGGATTTTTTTATGAGATTTTTAATCTCGTATTAAATTTTAGACATATGTCTGATGGTAAGCTAGATTAGTGTCTAAAACTTAAAGGCCACCTCTTCAGACGTTGAAAATTTCATATTGACGGTCCCCAATTTGTCGGTCTCGAGAAATGCTTTTACATGATTCGCTTTAATGATCCCAGGATCGAAGTATAATATATACTTGCATATATACTCGTACATATTTACTTGCTGCCTATTAAATACTGTTAATTTTGCATAATATAAAGTTTTAAATGAAACAACGGGTTTTGCTTACACACTTTACTTTCTCTTATTGATTATTGTAACATACATTTGCTATCCGTATTTACATCAAAATTATTGTCCAATGTAATAGACTGCTTATTTCCTTTCGTTCCAATTAGATGAATTAATGTTTTCATTTCGAAACCTGTTACAGAAACGAAATTGCTCTTTATTACGTTCTGAAAGAGTTGTGAATATGACTGAGGATGGGGAAAAGGGTGACGGGGAAAACCTAAGAAAGACATAAATCCTTTCTTTTATTTATAGCTCGATATTTATCTTAGACGAGGGAGAGGCTAAAAAACAGCGTTGATTCATGATCTAAATTTAATTTGAATTATATATTTAATGGTATGATTGTTATTATTTCTAATATTATTTAAGTGTTATAAGTAACCATATACTGTAATATGGCAAATATTTATTCTAAAAGTAGGTATGCATGAATTACGAGCAAATAAATACGCATGCGAATATCTCAGTGAGGAGATGAAGTATCATCAAAAGGAATGGAAAAAGACATGGTGAGTCAACCAGACCTAAGTAGAATGATGATGAAAGATTCCTAGAAGTGGAGCGCTTAACACTTGTAATTTACTAAAAAGTACAAGATGATTTATCCTAAATACATCAACACTATATACTGCCCCTCCATCAACCACCAATTAATGGGTAGACAGGGAAAATTAATGCAACATTTGAACAACAATAACATGTAGTTGCGGCTTTAGATTTCATTATCAATTTTCTAAGTTTAACATAAAATTTTTAAAAATGGGCAAGTCTGGTCAGTTCTTTTTCTCTATCCAGTCCGATAGTATATCAAAAGCGTTATTGCCTTTTACACAATTTTCTCTTGTGATAAAACACGTTAAAATATAACCTAAAAGAATTGTGTAATTTCAGACTAGCCATCGAATAATATTTTTTATTTTTTTAATCTGTGACATTATGATAGATTTATTACGTGCCCTGTGATATAAATTACATCAGCGATATATTGATAAAGGTGTATATCATGTAATAAACGCATTATACTATTAATTACAAACTTGGTTTCATATTTTATTGCTTATAAAATATAAAACCAAACTACTTACCGATAAAATCAAATGTTTAATCCATATCACTAAATACATCAGTCACGACATTAATTACTTTCTTCTAATCACTATAAAAATTAGTACAGCCACGTTTATTTGTCGTAAACGTCTAGAATCTAGAGAAAAACTAATCTAATGTTATAGTCTATTTCAGCTAAAGTTTCTCTTCCAGGAACTTAATTCGCATCATTCGAATGACAAATAATTTCAAAATCTCTATCACTAATAAACTAATCACCACTTATTAGTCCAATTATGCTACTAACTATATTCTCACTAGAGTCTTTCACTTCTTCTATCATTTTAATCCTAACATTTGTTGTCACACATAAGTAGTCTGTAGTTCTGTGTTCGAATTCGTCCGCTGAGCAGTGACGCACTTATTCCTTATCATGTGACCGAAAGTTGTCCTGAACTGTCTCGACATGGAACAATATAGGACAAAGTTGATTGCGCCATTAAGAAGAGCTAATGCGTCCATAAGCTCACCGAACAGATTGTAGCACCGTTTGAAGAAACACCGACCTAAAATTCCACTCAGGAGACCTGTAGAAACAAATTCAAATTAAGATAATAATCAGCCGAATCAAATAATAAATTTTATATCTCCAAATGACAGTTTACTTTTGACCTGACAGATTACATTTTCCTGGTAAGCTAATCTTACATGAAAGTAAAGATGATATGTAATAAAGATTGCAGTAAGATGGCAATGTTGGATGAAATTGGAATGGAAGATCGATGGAATCTCGCTGGAAAGCCATCCCTCAGTACTAAGAAACTGGCTAAGTCACAAAATTCTAATGGATTCAATCGAAATTAACACTATTACGGGTAGAATTTTACCAGAACTTTGTTATCCTTATTAAAAAATTAGAAACATTAATAGGTATGCAAGATAGGTTGGACACGATGAAAACAAAAACAAACCTACGGTTATGTGTAAAAAATTATTACTATTACATAATTACATAACTTGTGTCGAAAAATATGTGTATATACTACTACCTACCTTTTTATGACTAAACTATATAACTCGTTACTAAACTATATAACTATATGACTAATCGGCTGGGCAGCGTTTGGGAAGCTACGCGGCATATTCTCGGCCCATCTACCGCAGTGCCTCAAGACGAAAGTCTTTGATTCGTGCGTGTTGCCAGTGATGACATACGGAACAGAAACCTGGGCACTCACAATGGGCCTTATAAGGCGGCTCAAAGTCACCCAGAGGGCAATGGAGAGGGCTATGCTCAGAGTTTCTCTGCGTGATCGAATCAGAAATGATGAAATCCGCAGAAGAACCAGGGTCACCGACATAGCCCGAAGAATTGCGAACCTTAAGTGGCAATGGGCGGGGCACATTGCTCGCAGGACTGACGGCCGTTGGGGCGGAAAGGTCCTGGAGTGGCAGGCATATGCTGGACACCGCAACGATGGTAGGCCTCCCACAAGGTGGACCGACGATTTGATGAAGATCGCGGGAAGGCGCTGGACGGTTGCAGCGCAGGACCGATCTGCGTGGAGATCCTTGGGGGAGGCCTATGTCCAACAGTGGGCGTCTATTGGCTGAAATGATGATGATATAACTAACTTTAGATATCAAGTCAATGGAAGTTTACAGCTTCACCGAGGGGTAGCTATCTACCCTATTTAAAATAAGGTTATAGGGTATCACAGGCCATAGTCAAGCACTGGTCCTATTCGGATTTCTCCACCTCACATATTTTAAATTTCGTCACACGTAATACCTTCATCATCGCCCTAGATAAATGTGTATATTAAATTTTAAATAACTCATTAATTTATCGTTGTTAGAATTGCATTGTATTTGTACGGACTTGCTACGGTTCGAATAAATGCACGCCAGTGCCGAGACTACAGCAATCGCAGCTTGTTGCTGTGGTGTCGGCATATAACGTTGCATTTAGTAATTTAAAAATTAAAAGTATTTTTTTTAAAAAACAAGGTTTTATTAAATGCGCTAAAAAGAACAAAATAAACTTTTACATATAAAAGCTTGTCGCGATTTACTTACTTATAGAATACTTTTAACGACAAGCTTTTATATGTAAAAGTTTATTTTGTTCTTTTTAACGCATTTAATAAAAGCTTGTATTAAAAAAAATGTTTTATAATAATTTATTTTCCGACTAAAAAACCAAGCTTAGCAAACCCTTTCATTTGAAACCCATATTGTAGCGGTGCATTATAAATAATTGGTCCGCCATCTTGGTAAAGTCCACCATATTGCATTAAGAGTGACGTCACATTATTTATCGAGGTGTTCTTTGCTAGCCCTTTCATTTGATACATTAAAATAATTTGGTGCATTAAAAATAATTGATCCGCCATCTTGGTAATGCCGCCATGTTGGATTTAGAACGACGTCACACACATAACCATGCATTGTCATCCGACTTACACGTGCATACAAAATTTCAGCTCAATCGGAGACCGGGAAGTGGGTAAATTAAGATTCCAAGAATTTCTTATATAGTTACAAGTGAAGCTAATATAAAAGCTTGTAAAAATGTTATAATTTTATTCCTTATTTTAATTAAAAACGCTGTCTAATTTAAAACTTTCATTTTCCCTTTTGCGGATGTTGTACTAACGAGTACCAATATGTAGTTCCATTATAAATTTCACTTATCTGTATGATAGCGAGCTCTGATAATGTGTTATGAGTTGGCTTATAAATAATTTGACAGAAGTTAGTTATCTAGAAATTGAGTCACAGTTATGTCCCTGTAGCTGTAGGTTTTATCATAAAACGATCTAATTATTTATAGTTAAAAACAATATCTACAAATGGCCATTATCATGAAAGTGTATGAAATGAATTGATATACAAATAATATTATAATGAATCATCCAAATAACGGATTAATACTACCTAATATTAATAATAGTTTACAAACAGGAAAACAAATCTACCATTTAAATTTAAATTTAAGAGTAATCAACTACAATAAAATTACTTTGAATGTTTTGCATTCCATTTCGAGCCCATTTCACCTCCAGGCTTTCTTTCATTTGATTCCCCTTTATTTGCTTCAGTCTATTTATTAATTGTTTTTGTCAGTTTAGGTAATCGATTGTCTATTAATTGCTAACGGGAACACAATCATTTCGGCACGGAAAACTGAAATTTCGCTTTGTTTGTTTACTTGAAATTTCAGCGTGCCGAAAACGGAAATGAAACGATTTAAAACCACTTAATTTGCGCAAAGTTAAAAACTTTGAAATGAAAGCCTTCGGGACAAACAAGGCTGTTTTCTGTAACCGCAGCTGCTAACCGTACCCAATTTCATTAATATAATTAGGTTAGTTTGCATCTTTAATCCAGAGGGAGATGTAAATTTACCGTATTCCTATTATTTTCCAAACTTACTTTTAAGGAAATTTGATAATAGTACATTATGGTACAAGTGTGTAATGTTGGTGATTACCGCTGAGGCGCATTGTGGCCCGAGCCGTTAGGCGAGGGTCTTAAGGAGCCGAGGACGGTAATCATCAATACACACGTGTATCATACAACGTTTTTCAACACACTTCTGAATAAAATAATACTTAAATAAAAAACCATTTTCTTCATAAATTGTATTTGCAGACATCTTAATTAATAACTAACTAAATAACTTCAAAAGAGAAAACGAGACGAGTTGTGAAAAATGTTTCGTAATGGCGGGAAAAAGTAATTAGTTTTCCTATGCGCGCGCATCGGCCATAGACTTAAAAATGAGGTTTCTTTTTTTTGGGCTTTTCGCGGATAGTTTTTTAGCGCAAATGTAAGCGTAACTCAACCAATAATATTAAAAAAAAAAAACGATTACTCTCTCTTGAATAATAGTAATGAAAAAGTCACAGTTTGATTATAGGTGTCATTATGTGCCTAATTGCAATGGGATTAGAGCCACTTTATGAGAAGTGTGTTGAAAAATATTTTCTATCCTCGATACATTAACTTGTTGTTCAAAAAAAAGGTGTATTTATGATTTTCTGAAGCGAACATAAGACTTCATTCACAAAGCAACTTTATTTAGCAGTGGACTTTTATTATTTAACCCTTACAATGTTACAAGGTTTTTTATAGCAATAACATTACACTAGCAGCTGATAGTAAAAGGTTACAATCGCCGATATCTTCTCTTATTTATTATTAAAAATGAATCGCAAAATGTGTTGGTAAGCGCATAACTCAACAACGTCTGGACCCATTTAGTCAATTCTTTTTTAAAATGTTCGTTGAATTTTAAGGATGGTTTTAACGGAAAAAAAAATTAATAATTATCGGAAATACCCTAAAAACAGCCCTTTATTTTCCATACAAACGTTTTCTAACTAAAACGTACAATCAATTTGAGCTTTATTGTTATTATATAAAGTTCATATTGCAAGCACTCACTGTTGTCTAAGCAATGTTGGTATGTTCCTAGCATCAAAGAGTCAATTTGCGCTTTATTAGCGCTACATAATGTTGAAATTCAATCATATCCATCAAAACAGTGTGCGTGTGTGTGTTAGAGCACAGAATACATCGTTGGAGGATTTAATGTCATGTTCCAAAATTGAATAGTGTTTGTAATACATAGTTCATTTGGACCTTTTTTGCAATTTGGTTGGCTATGCGATATTATCTATAAAAAAGTAGGAACAAAAAACTGCCACTTTACAAATCTTTTTGACAAGTCAAAGTCAGTCGGGTCCGCTAGTATATATAAGTAGTTCTTATGAAAATTGCAGCCAAACCTGCAACCCCCACAATAGTCATAATCTACGTTACCACAATTTGTGACATACGAAGTAAAGTAATATAAATAAAGGAATAGTAATGTTTCGAAATTTTACTCTCATATTCCTTGACCTTTGAACCAGAATACAGCAATAGAAAGACTTATGCTTTATGGCAGAAATGGGAAAGACCCCAAGCAACGACCCCAGCGTAGTCTCTACCCGGTAAATAAAGGTTGGTTCTCTTGCAATCCAAGTAAAAACCGTTTTACGCCCTAACTTACAAAGATTTAAGTTGAGCTTATATAAAAAAGTCCTGGAACTTAATAACTATAGGACCCAAATTGAATTAGGAATTACAATTAGAAATTCTTAGGCGAGTGGTTGGTATACCGGTTTCAAGGTCATCGCCATCTCTGAGGTCCCGGGTTCGAGACCCGGTGGGGGCAGATGTTTACGTGATGAATACGAACATTTGTACCTTAGTCACAGTTGTTAAAATATATTTCTGCCAAATTTATTTATATATGTATAATATATGTATGTCTATCCGTTACCCTAGATCCTAAATTACAAGCCTTACAGAGCTTTTTTTTTTTTATTCCATACGGTGGCAGACGAGCAAATGGCCCACCTGATGGTAAGTGGTAACCATCGCTCATGGACATCTGCAGTGCCAGGGGCACAGCTGAGCCGCTGCCTACCTGGAGAGAAATACTCTTTTTAAGCCTCGTTTGAAGTTAGACATATCGTAGCGCTCAGGAAACATCGCAGCTGGGAGCTCATTCCAGAGTTTGCATGTACGCGGAAGGAATGAACGCTGAAACCGAACTGTACTAGACAAGATCGGTTCCAGGTGATCCATATCACCTGGAATGAACTCTACTGCGGTGGCGGGTGGTGCGATGGTAAAAAGGTGACGAAGGCACCATTGCAAATAATTCCTCAGAGCACTCTCCGTTAAAGAGCCTATAAAGAACACACAGAGAGCCAAAGTCTCTCCGCTGCTCCAAGGTCTCTGTTGAGGCCGTAATAAAAAACGCATTACTTAATGTTCGCTTTAACTGTTTAGCTTAGGCTAGGCGGATTGGTGTAAGTATAAGAAATAAAAAAAATAAAAAGATAATATGCGATTCAGTTGAAAGCTGAATTGTACATTCATAGCTAGTGATCATTCTAAGCAAAATAAACAAAGTTGTAATCTATACAAAGTTGCGAAGTAGATCAATAACTTTACTTGATTACTTTTTCCTAGATTCGTTTTAACTTTTAATAGCAAACAATATAAAGTACTCGTATTACATTAAACTGAACAAAATTAGAAATGTATTTGTTGTAGACAAAAATAATCAGAGTATATAACATCCAGAGAAATATATACAAAATAAAACTGATTTAGATATATACTACTATTTTGATTGATTTAAAAAAATAATACCTGCAGTCAAACAACATAGGAAATAAATAAAATAGAGGTTACTGTGGAAAAATCCCAACTAATATTATAAATGCGAAAGTGTGTTTGTTTGTTTATTTGTTTGTTTGTTTGTTACCTCTTCACGCTTAAACTACTGGACCGATTTCAAAAATTCTTTCACCTTTGGAAAGCTACATTCTCCCCGAGTAACATAGGCTACTTTTTATCCCGGAAAAATCGACAGATCCCACGGGATGCGCAATAAAGGCTTCGCTCAAAAACTACTGCACAGATTTTTATGCGGTTTTCATCAATAGATAGAGTGATTCTTGAGGAGTTTTGCGGCATTTTTTATCTCGGAAAAACGGATAGTCCCACGGGAAGCGCGATAAAATCTTCGCACCATAAACCGACTTCCGCGTATATGTAGCCGTGGGCAAAAGCTATGACCCTTAACCCTCTATACACCCAATCCCGAAATCCACGCGGGCGAAGCCGCGGGCAGAAAGCTAGTAATAAATAAATTAAATTAAATGTGAATTAGTTGTTTATAGATGATGGTAGACCGCCTAAATATTATATGAAAACTCACCCAAAATGCCCTGCGGAAACTCTGTCATGAGAAACAGTAGGAGCACTGCTACTAACATTTTCGTTGTCCTGTCCGTTCGCTTCTCTGCTTTCGATCTCTTCGCCGATTTTCTGATGAAAATGTTCTTATCACCATTCACTATCGTCGTAGTTTGACAAGCATTGTATCCTTTTAAAGCTTTCTTCCTATTATTAGCACGATACAACGCCCTGATCAACCAAGCGCTTATAAGAGTCAATATAAAGCAAGGTAACAGCTTTATAAGCACGGCGTGTACCCAGAAGTTAATTTGGTATAAAGATCCGTCGTGGTCAGAGTCTACGTAGTAAACTTTCTTTGGAGTATTATCGGATTTATCGACTGTGAAGTCCTTGTGTATTGTGAATACCTGAAAGATAAGGGTATAAGGAAAAAATCTTGTTTACTATTTACAAACAAAATAAGAAGATATCTAACATAGTTATTGGAATGGTGTTAAACCTAAAAATGTTCAGGATTACAGATTTTGTTCAGAAGGGTAAAAGAAACGTAAATTAGTGAAAATATCCTATTTGATGTAAAGGTACCTAAGAGACACTTAATCAAAATTTATTAGTGTCGAAACTAATTCACAGTTAAACTATTTTTCGATAATTATCAAACTTAACAAAAACATGCTATTTTACAATAATATCATCATAATCAATAGCAAAGGAGCATTTAAAGAATTTTTTACATTAATAAAAATTGTAGGTCGAAGATGTTGGATGTTTGTTTCTTAATGAAATGGAAAGATTCTTATAAAGTTCATAGCAGATATTTTCCACCACATTTTGATAATAATAATCCTTTTTTCTCACGCCACAGATGGCTATATTCAGCTATCTTGAGTGTAGTAGACGGCTCGAGAACCGAAGGTTCTTTTGCGTTACCTGCTAACGGACCGGGCGCGGTTCCGGAACGTTAGGAACGGACTTAAACAGGGAGTCGACGCAAATTGAGCGCGCGTCTACTGGTTCGAACGCACAAGATCGCTGTGTCTTGGGGGGTGAGAACAGACCCGATACATGACGATACATGACGGTTTAGCATAGGCCAACCCAAAATAAAAATATAATAATTTATTCTATAAAATGTTTGTAAAATCCTTATTATGATAACATTCATGAAATTTCTCTTTACGCATACTTAGGAGAAGCTGCACAAAGAACTAAAAGATGCTTAACGATATAAATGGCGCTACACAAATTCAGAGTTTCAATTTTATCAGTTATTTTTAATAACATTTTTCCTGTTACTTTCAAATTTGAGACGGATTCAATACAAATGAAAGATTCTTCGGATTCCCCGATGTGGGTTGTTTGGCTTCTAACTTCAATTAAGTAAAAATTATTGATAATATGTATATGAAATCCAAAATTTTTCTTTAAATCGTTTACTATTACTGCGGCACGCCTGTGGAATAAGTTGCCTGAGAGCATTCGTGATAGTCGATCTGTGGAAACCTTCAAAGTTAGACTGAAAGAGCATTTTTTATTGGAACTTGAGTCGAACAATTAATTAGTCATGTTTATATTGTAGGTATGTTAATATGTATATATATTTATAGATATATGTATGTATGTATGTATATATATATTATATGATTATTAATATATATTATTGTTATATATACTGTTATTTATGTATTTATAGTAGATGTAGTTAGTATTTTTTTAAGGAAAGTAATTAGTTTTGCTTTGTTTTGTGTAGTGTAAATTTTCTATACTTTGTTGATTGCATTTTAAGTAGTATCCGCAATTTTATGACTAAATCTCCAGTTAGGTTGGCTGGAAGAAATCACTATTAGGGATAAGTCCACCTATGTACATATTTTATATTTAATGTTATTTCCTGTGAAATTTTTATGTGCAATAAAGAGTTTAATTTATATGATAATAAGAAAAGATAAGCAGACATACAAAATACGACGGTATACATAAGATCGGCGGCAGCACGAAACTTGATAATATTGCTATTGAGCAGCGACGGTCAGTACAAAACGATGCACTGTGTGATGGATATCTGCAAAAGAAAAATATTTCTTAAACTAACATGATAGGCCATAATAAGCTTGAAGATACATTGATCCGTGATACATGATAGCGTGATAAGACTCGTGAACGTACCCACGTTCACGAGGGTCTACGCAGACGGGCGAGGAGATTGATTAAAATGCTTACGTAAATTTAATAGTCGTTTATTATAATTATAACAAATCACTATTAATCGAAAATATGTATCACACTTATTAAATTACTATTCAAATATCACAACATCAGTGACACTCCGCCGAACATGTAATTTGCGCGCGCGATGCGAACCAATTACCAACTGCCGTTGTCAATGTTGTCATCGCTCGGTGCACACTCGGAGTTGTGTCAGAGGGATAGTGATCACGCAGCCATTTATCACTCCCTCTTTACAGTTGATGCACCGCGCCGTCAAGCTTGCATGGGTGTCTTATCATCATCAATAATATGTGTAATGTCTACAAGTATACAAGATATAACACGATATATATGGACACGAAATAATTGTCCTGTTCTTATTCAGTTTTCCCCGATTACTTATACGCGATTGGACTGATTGCAAATCTTGCAACTGATCTAATCTCCAGTTAAACTTGCAAACTCCCGCAGGAAGCCCTTTTTAACAACTAAAGGCTACTTTCCTAGACCTGTTTAAAAGTCACTGTCTATATATTGACAAACGTTAATGGTGGCGACGATTAATTCAAGTTATTACTTCAGAATATTGATCTAACATCCAATATATAACTTCCAATAATGAAGTAGAATTTTTTATTTAATAAAAATAAAATAGATGAATCAATTTAGCTCTAAGTGACTGTTGTCCGTTACAGCAAAATATATAAAGGCTGCCGTTTATATCCAAACGAAGTAAGTATGCTTTTGAATGTTTTCAAAGTTTAATAGTTATTTCGTACTGCGTCGATCGGTCGACAATGGTAACCGAATTGGGTAAACGATTTTTTTTAATTCTATATCCCTATAATAAGAGTACTCTTTTAACTGAGAAATATTATAGAACCAACAATATACGTGCGCTTATTACTTTTGAAGATACATCAACTTGAATTTATAGATAAATATGCCAAGACAGATCCCATGATAAGAATAACGAGTTGATAAATGCATTCAAAAAAATAATTGCAAATAACATTATCAAATTATGATTTTTATTCGTATCCAAATTCCAGATCCACAAATGATCCAAAATTACGTCCCCCGGTAGAGAATAAAATTGTGAGTGCGAAAAATCAGAACACTTTTATTGTATACTAAATAGTGCCGGCGGGTAGTTTCGCTTTTATAAAACAAATCCGTGTGCTTTATATAGCCTCAAAGATGATGATATAAGTAGAATTTAACGACGCTTTGTCGTAAATATTATATTGCTGTCGGCGCGTGAATATTTAATGAAGCAATAAATTATTTGTTGATAAATTATTTATCGGTAAATTATTACTGACTAGTTTTTGGAATGAAGCCCAGTTTCAGGCGTTATTTCGATACTGAGTCAATTAAGTGTAAAATTTTGTACGAATCCCTACTAATATATTGTATGAATGTATAATTATTAGTCTTTCACGTCAAAACTACAGAATGGATAGAATAATATAGCTTCTACGTCAAATCAAATCAAATTTATTTGCCTGAAATATGGCGATTACAAGATTATTCAAAATTAATTTACTGTTGCAGCACTTTCGCTGTTTTATTTAGCATGCAAATAATATTTTAGTTAAAAATTAAAAAATACAATAATGAACTAACTAAGAATTAATTGTTAGGTCACAGAAAATTGAAATTATTAATATATTAAATTATATTTGTCATTCTGTCGTCTGTCAAACATTATATTATTAACTTGATTGTATTTTACAAAATGTGTACACTCTCAACTTGTTTCATATACGATATTTATAGATTAAGTTATGTCCAATTTTTAAATCTACAAATCTACAATAAATACAATTCTAACCATAACAATACTAATTATTCGATATATCAGATTACCGACGACCAATATATTTGTCTATGTTATAAAAATAATTGTGTTTTAACCAATCCTGCATTTTATGTAGATATAATTTTGTGTGAAGTTGTCTGATTTCTATATGTATATTTTGTATATTATAATAGACATCGTAAAACAGTATTTATCAATTAAATCAACATTGCAATACGGAATCATCAAAATAACATATAGGCTAAGATCGCTCCCCCCCGAGAAGGGCTCCACTAGCGCATCCAAGGGAGCAAAGGCCGGGGGTCCTCAGATGCGATACTCTATCTGAGGGCCCCTACAACGCCTGAGGACGGCCATCGCTTAGGTTTTTAGTAGGTAGGCCTCCTCCTTCTGTTGAGGAGAGCCCAACATAACTACCGGCTCTCCGCAGCCGGGGTTATGCAATTCAATGCATTTTCCTCAGCGGAACAAAAAAAAATGAAAGGCTACTCTAATTTATAGAGATATGCGCGACTCTAATATAAGCTACTCGAATATATACTAATCCTGCGCAGACGAAGTCGCGGGCTCCAGCTAGTCATCAATAAAAATTTCTTCTTGCGTCACAAAACAGAAAATCTTTAATTTTTAGTTAAATTTAATTTCGTTTCTATTTATATACTTATTTAATCCTTTTTAATACAATTGACAATAAGGTACAAAAGGCGGACTTATGGCCGTTTTCACCAACCTTGTCTTAGCTTAGGTGACTCTTTTCAGTTAATATAAAAAGTGACAGCATGTCACTTAGGAGTCACCTAAGCTAAGACAAGGTTGGTGAAAACGGCCATTAATGTCGGAAACATTCTCTACCACTTAGCCTGTAAAATGTATGAGTAATTGTGGACGATATACTATTTCAGAGATATAAATATAATTAGGACTAACATAACAATATACCTAAATACTATAAAATACATGCAACACATACATAAATAACATATAATAATGCTCAATTAATATAATGGGAAGTCGATTCTATAGCTACAGTGGAATAGGATTATGTATGAGTGTCAGCGTCAAAAAACCATAGTCGTAGCCTTCCATCACTAGGGCATGGTTTTAAAATACCATCGCAAAATTGACAAGCCCATAAAATTTTTATTACAGCAAAATGAAATACGAACGCACCGGATCGGATAACACTTATGCAGTTCAATATAAATTTTATAATAAAGAACGGGACCGAGGTCTCGCGGATTACTCTCTTGAGTGGTAACCTGAGCTCGGCCAATCAAAGAACAATGGATTTTTTTACAAGGAGCATTGCTCCACTTACCTATATTGTCGAAACCTATACTTTTATTAATATTATAAACACAAAGGTTTGTATGAGTTTTAGAATTTTGTACATTATTGACTTTAACTTAGCTGTTGCCTAGTATTTGGCACAACAAATTAGATTGTAATTTCCTTATGAACAATGTATATGTCACCGGAACATAACAAGATTCGTAAATTTATAAATTTACTGGGAAGTTTATAAACTTTATATATATAACACTTTATTGCACAGTTAACATAGGTAATGTATAATACAGGGTTACAGGTTAAGTCGACCTATTCCCGTTAAGAGCGTGTAGTTTACATAGTTTCTGACTATTTTGATTATGAAACACCCTGCCCTAAATCTAACCGTTTTTGAGATAATTGCATTTAATTGATTTTTATAAAAATACCCCGATTTCCGGCTATCAGCTTAGATATCATCAAATGTGTGAGTGTTATTATTACTATTATTAGTTTTTTACTTGTACAATAAGATGCTTTATTACCTCAATAACCAGTATTGTACGTAGAATAACGAAATAAGTAGTTGTGGCCGGTTAAAACTTAAAAATAATTATTCGAAATTAATTATTATTTTTTTCTTTAAACGATATCTAAAAAAAAATATTATGGCGCCTATTTTGCAGATGTGCTTATTATTTGATGTGGTTTTTTAATACAAAACGTATTTGGTTGTTTTCTAACAAATTTGTTATTGTTAGTCTGCTCATGCGATTCGTCCGTGGTAGATGCGATTACTGTTCTCTGTTTTATACTCGACTTGGCTGTGTTTCTGGACTGTTTCTTGTTACTGTGCTTGTAAACTGGACTTTGATTTGTGCTTGTGATACGGAATTATGGCGACTTATTCAAACGAGGAATATGCTGACATGATAGTTTGTTACGGATACTGTAATTGTGTGTCTGCTCATGCTCGCAATGAGTACAAAAGACGCTATCCCGGCCGTCGAGTACCGGATGTCAGCGTGTTCGATGGAACTTATAGAAGACTTCGCGAAACTGGTACCATTTCAAGACGACGTACAGATTTGGGAAGACCACGTGTGATTGATGACGACGAAGAGGAACTCATGAGAAGCAATGAGTTTTGTAATCGCTCAAGCTTATTGAGTAGTTCTTCGGTAGCATCGATGAAACAAACGTCAGCATAGTCCAAGATAGGCAATATTAAGGTCTGTGAAAGCATGATCTTAGTCTGGTAAGGAAGAAAGAACTGCAGACGGCGAAGTGAATGATAAGTATAATGAATACGTCTACTCACATCATTGATATGAGCAGACCATGATATATTACTGAACTGCAGACGCATCCATAATGAGACCAAGATTTCGTACTTTATCTGTATAGGGAATCACAACACCATCATAGCAGACTGGAGGCAATGGTTGAGAAAGACTACCCCTAAGTCGTTGACTGCCAATAACAATTACTTGTGAAACAACTTTATTATCAGTTTCAATAAGCTATTTAACAGTTACTAGCTAAAATACAGGAATACTCTTACAAAACACACTAATGAACACTACTTTGCTTTATTTAAAGTGACACGTGACACTCAACCAATCAGACCGCGTTTGGTTATTGCTTACTTATTATTTTACGAGTGAGTTCAGTTAATTTATCAATTGACTAAAATGTGGACATAAAATATTACAATTTATCTCCCGTTTAGAATCCTACGAGAGTATCTCCCGTTTAGGATCTTGATATTTTCCGGTGACATATCCTACATACGTGTCCCGAGTCGTTCTCAACGTATTCGAGATACTCGTAGTCATAAGCTGTTCGCTCAAAATCTTATCATCATCAGCCCCTCTTCGTCCACTGCTGGACATAGGCCTCTTCGAGTGTACGCCACTGAGATCTATTTTATCTATATCTATTATATCTATATATTTATTATTATAAATTATAAAATTTGCACTTTACTGATTTGACATTTTCACAATGTCACACAGCAGTTTTAGAAACCGAGTGTTGGAACATCTTGCGAATGATTAGTTGCTTTAGCCTAGCATTTATTTTTACTCTTTCTCAAATAAAATAACTATTTTGTAAGACACAACGCAGGTTAAAGGATTTGTTGTCGAATCTGTTGTGTCTAGTGTTCTCCAAATCAATAATATTGTAAATCTGGGGTTAATGGTGTTAGTTGTGCAATTATTAAGCCTTATTGTTATATGTAGGTACATCTATATTTTATAATTAAATCATTGTACAATTGTTTATTTAACCTAAATAAAATAAATAAAAAATAAAACTTTAACTAACTTTCTTACCGTCTATGGACATCCATGTAAAAAAGGATAAAGTCTGCTCTCTTGATTAGTAATAATAGTTTCATTAGTATTAACGTACTTGATGGCCAAATATCTCCACACAGCCAGCGAGAGCGTGAGTAGGATGGAAGCTGTGTGCAGGATCTGCGTAAAATGCATGTGGAACAACGTATACACTGCCCATGAGTGCGGCCACTCCTGCTGTCCTGGTAGCAACTGTTGGACAAATACTTACATTAATTATAATTTATTAAGATTTGAAAAGCAACGTAAGAAATTTTATAACTTGAGCGCGATTTGGACCCGCCGCTTCAAGATTATTAAAGTTGCGGGTTCAAATTCCATTTAACCTCAGTACAAATTTCACCTTTTTTTTTTTTTGTTCCCCTGAGGAAAATGCATTAAATTGCATACCCCGGCTGTGGCGAGCCGGCGGTTATGTGGGGCTCTCCTCCCCAGAAGGGGGAGGCCTACCCACTAAAACCCTCAGGCATGGCCTTCCTCAGGCATGTAGGGAGCCCCCGGGAACATCAAGTAACTTCCGGGAACCCCCAGCCTCCGCTCCCCTGCCTAGAGGGAGCCCTCCTCGCTCCTCGCGGGAGGCTATACTACCTCCCCCGGTCTCCTCCACCGACGACGCCCCCCGGCCACGAAAGGGGCGTGGTCCATCCCGGGTCGCCGTAGCAGTCGCGACTTCCTCGCGCCCGCCGGCGACCCGCGGCGGCGCCGCAGCTGTGCTACCGAGCCCGGCGCCGCCTTCTTCGAGCGGGATCGGCCATCTCCCGACCCCGCTCGGCGGCCTCCTTCTGAAGCATCACTGCTTCACAGAAGGAGGCCACAGCCCTCCAACCTCCCTCGTCCGCCAGCATTGCCACAATCAATGCCGGCGGAGACAGATCTCGCCCGATCTCTGCGACCAAGACTCGGCGCCCGGAGGCCCACGCAGGGCACTCCGCCAGCGTGTGCTGGGCCGAGTCGAAGTCGGATGCGCTGTGGTGACAATGTGTCGATCCCTCCCGTCCTATTCGACACAGATACTCACCGAAGCAGCCGTGCCCGGTGAGTATCTGAGTCAATCGGTACGAGACCTCCTCCTTCCCGTGGAGCCAAGCTTCGAGGTGCGGGAGTACGGCACCGACGGCCCGCTGGCGCGCGCAGATCCGTAATTCGAGCTGCGCACGCCAGGCCGCCACAATCCGTCGGTGCCACTCCTGCTTAGGCACTTCGTGCGCGGGTTCCAGGGCGCTCCCCCCATCGCCCCCCCGGCCGACACGCCGCGACGCATACGTCGCCGCGTACATGTCGAGTACAAATTTCACCTAAGTCTTGATTTTTGTGGCATCGTGTTTATTTACATTACATACTGTTAAATGTGGAAGCGACTCCTTACACTTATTTTATTTATTTATTTATGAACTAGGATACACCATCGACAATATCAGTACAATTTACCAAAATAAAAAACATATATAACACAAGGATAACCGATATGTCTTTACAGGTATACACAACACTTATTGACAGGAAACAAACAACAAAAAACTAAACAAAATAAACGATTGGGTATTACAAAAAAAAAATATAAATAAAAAAAAATAGAATTGAGACACTAATTATACATAATTCAATGCGGAATAGTTACTTGGCCAAGGCCAGTAACTGTTTACATTTTACCTTAAAAGCCCTCTCGGAGTCACTAAAGATGTCGATGTCATGATCGTTCAGGCTGTTGTAAGTTTGCATGCATCTGTTTAGCGGCGAAAACCTACCCAAATTTGTTCTCACAAGTGGAATTTTGAAAATATTAGTCATAGGGTGCCTAGGGATATGATAAGGGATTACAATAGACACCTGCTGTAACAAACCGGGCAAATCCAACCCGCCATGAAGAAGTTTGTGCAATGACATCAAATCCAAGAGTTTACGTCGATCAGCTAAAGAAGTTATGTTAAGGTGAGAAAGCCTAGAGTTATAATCCTTTAAGTTTGGGCAACTTTTTATTTTGTATGTTATGTGGCGAGTAAAACTTTTTTGTATACGTTCTATTCTATTTATATGAATCTTGTAAGAAGGGTTCCATATTACCGAGGCATATTCCAATGTACTGCGAATTAAAGAGTTGTAAATAGTAATCAGTGTTTGAGCATTTTTGAAATCATTGCACGTGCGTCTCACGAAACCCAACAATTTCCAGGATCGCGTCACTAAGTCATCAATATGTTCAATAAAGCTAAGTTTCCCATCTAGAATCACTCCAAGATCACAGGCGGAGGAAGACTCGGTCAAAGCTTGATCATCGATAAAATAGCTAGAAGCAATAATTGATTTATTCTTTGTGAATCTCATATAAGTACATTTGTTAGGGTTAAGTCTCATTTTATTATTTTTACACCAAACACGAACCGCATCCAGGTCCGCCTGTAAACACATCACATCCATCCGACATTTAACACAATTAAATAATTTTAAATCATCGGCAAAAATGGAGCAGTGACTATATTTTATGCAATTTGTAATATCATTAATAAAAGCCAGAAAAAGAATAGGGCCCAAATGTGATCCTTGAGGCACTCCTGAAAGAGCAACATATTCCCTGGACCTATATCCATGCACCACAACAGATTGTAATCTATTATTAAGGTAAGAATCTAGCCAACGAAGCAAATTTCCATGCACACCGTATGATTTCAATTTAGCTAAAAGTAATTGATGATCGACAATGTCGAATGCACTTGAGAAGTCGGTGTATATGGAATCCACCTGCATCCGATCATCCACCGCACCTGCAACCTTCGTAACGTAATCCATCAAATTGCTAACAGTAGATTTGTTTTTACAAAATCCGTGCTGTGCATCCACAATAATACTTTTTAAGTGACTTCTTAATATTGGATTAATTAAACGTTCAAATACTTTGGGAAATAAACTTAAAATCGATATCGGTCTATAATTTTTAACATTACCTTTGTCACCTCTCTTATAAATAGGTATCACATTTGAGCGTTTCCAGGTAGTCGGAAAAGTTCCAGATGATAAAGATTTACTAAAAATAAGCTTCAGGGGCAGAGTCAGATTTTTCGCTGTCATTTTGATAAAAAGAGGAGGAATACCGTCAGGTCCCGCGCCTTTGTAAATATCTAGTGACCTGAGTATATTCAAGATATTGCGTTCGGTTATTTTTATATCCTGTAAAGAATTCTGTGGGTACACATCGGGAAAATCAGGGATTGCAGCGCAACCGGGCTGAGAGAATACAGATGAAAAATGCTGTGCAAAAAGATTACATATCCCCTCCCCATTATCAGTTGAGACATTATCTAAGCACATTACGCTCGGGATATTTGAATTAAGAGCTTTACGATTACGAACGAATGACCAAAATTTTTTGGGATTAGTTTGTATAGATTTTTCAGTTTCTTGAATATAATCGGAATAACATTTAGAGACCATCGACCTAACCCTGTAATTCAGAAGCTTCAGTTCTAGTGCATCTCTAGGATTTTTGTAAATTTTATGCCTTAACCGTATCCTTTCCTTTTCCTTTATCAATTTAATTAAGTTATGTGTAAACCAAATGGGGAACTTTAAATTACGTGATTTTGTTTTAGGCACAGCTTCGTCAATTATTGAATAGAGAATTTCGTAGAACTTAACAACCATGACATCGACATCCCGACCATCGCTGAATTCTGTGATCCAATCAACTTTACTTAACAAATAATTTACTTTTATATAATCAGTCTTTCTAAAGTTGTGGGTAGCAAAAGTTCTACCCCTCAGGAAGTGTGGCACTGACATATGTACATTTATGTCCAAGGCAGGGTGATGCCGATCAATTTTACTAAGTGGACATGAACACTGTGTAACACATATTTCATTAAGATTACTTAAAACTAAGTCAAGGGATCGGTTATTAAAGTTTCTTATCAAATTATATTGTGATAAGTTATTTAACGACATAAAATCAACGAACTGATATCCCAAATTACATTGATAATTGCTGGGGATCGCTTTGCCTCCGTCAGTGTCGGTCGCCCAGTCTATAAAATTCAAATTGAAATCCCCCAATATTATTATGTCACTATTACACGATTGCATTACAATATTACAGTTGTCAAGAAACCCATCCAGTACGGTACTAGTTACTGGAGGGGGCAGATACACAACACAAATCAATAAGTCTTTAAGCGTTCCGTTAATATTCGCTTTCACTAAAATCCACAAGTCCTCGTAGCTGCTCTCGTAGTGGCTTATTCTTTTAGAGGACAATTTTTTCGAAACTGCAGCTAGAACACCTCCGCCACGCTTGCCAGTCAAATATGTTGAGTTACGATCACGTCTATAGACATTAAAGTTGACTCCAAACAATTCACCATCACTTACACCCATTAGCCTAGCCCAACGTAAGCTCTGTAAGGCTTGTGTTATGGGATCTATGGTAACGGATAGATATACTTATATTATACATATATTAATATTTTTGATAGAAATATATAATCACAACCATGACTAAGGTATTAATGCTCGCATTCATCACGCAAGCATCTGCCTCCGCCAGGATTCGAACCCGGGACCTCAGAGATGGCGACACCTTAAAATCGGTGAACTAACTACGGAGGTCGTTTCCGTCTTAATTATTTTTGAATAAAATATAAACCACAAATATTAATAAGTTATTTAAGATTTCTGGTTGCCATACCCAGAGCAGTTAAGTGACAGGACATATTGTTCGCAAGGCTGACAGCCGTTGGAGTGGAAACATTCTTTAATTTGAAGCATATGCCGAGTGAAGAAGTAATGATAACAACAAACAATTACTTAAACATCTAATTGTAACCTGCTACAGTTGTCTATAGTACACGAGGTCCTATAGAAATGAAGATCCGCAACATAATTGCAATTCCTGCAGAGACGTTACATGTTGCTAACAATAAAACTCAGCACCCAATAATTCAATTTAACTGTCGTATCTTAGCTTGTCACCTGAAATTCGGTGCTGAAAGAACTGCTGCTTAGAATAGGCTTGATACAGACCTATGCAAACGGCTTAGAAAGTTAATTAGTACAACTGGACTATTATCCGCACTTAGCCTCATGATTTGGGCGATTGTGCGTCCTGTGCTAGTTAACTTCTCTTTTACTCCAACCATCCCAGGTCTTCCCAGAATACCAGAACCCTCATAGAGCTTCTGCATGTTTCCGGTAGGGATATTGATGAAGCAGTTTTGTCCGTTGTCCAAACACGCTTCTGCACTCCATGAGAACATGTTATGGTGTTTCCTCTGCCTCCAAGCAGTCTCTGCGCATAGAGAGCTATCCGTCACACCTATTACGAATAGTAGCCTATTCAGAGGACAATGTTAAGGCACATAGGTACTGCCACACTACGGCGACCCGGGATGGACCACGCCCCTTTCGTGGCCGGGGGGCGTCGTCGGTGGAGGAGACCGGGGGAGGTAGTGTAGCCACCCCCGAGGAGGGCTCCCCTGTATCGACGGGGGAGCGGAGGCTGGGGGTTCCTGGAAGTAGCTTGGTAAGTTCCCGGGGGCTCCCTTCATGCCTGAGGAAGGCCATCCCTGAGGTTTTTAGTGGGTAGGCCTCCCCCTTCTGGGGAGGAGAGCCCCACACAACCGCCGGATCGCCACAGCCGGGGTATGCAATTTAATGCATTTTCCTCAGGGGAACAAAAAAAAAAAAGAAAAAGGTACTGCCACATAGGACCTTAGATTTTAACCCTGTTTAATTTTATAAAGGAACGGGCACGCTTTTTAGACGCTACCGGGACTACGTCTTTCGTTTGTTTGCATTCCTCATTGATGTAGACAGCTTATTGAAACTCATTCTAGTCTGGAATATACAGTAACTCACCAAGTACCGGTAGATAGAGAAAGGCACGTACTCCAGCATGACAAAGACGTCAGCCACAGCCAGCCATTTGAGGAGCCGGTTAATCGGCACACTAGCGAGGTCCCGACGCGTCAGCACCGCCACGTTCAACGCGTTGGCCAGGCTGCCGAACAGACATACCTGAAACAGATGGTGCCAATAACTCTAACGGATATTTTAATAATCTTTCGATATACAACCCTTACTTTGCATTACTTATGGCCGTTTTCACCAACCTTGTCTTAGCTTAGGTGACTCCTTAGAGACATGCTGTCTCACTCTTTTCAGTTAATATAAAAAGTGACAGCATGTCACTTAGGAGTCACCTAACCTAAGACAAGGTTGGTGAAAACGGCCATTAGTCATCCTATAAAGAACATAGGCCTCCTCAACAAACTCCACAACGAAACTAGTAGTCAGCGCTATCGTGAGATTTTCACCAAATCTTTGGTCCACCTTCGTTTTCATGACACACATTTTCATGAGAAGAACTAGAATTTTTATATTGCGCATATTGCGCATGTAAAAAAGTTATTTTTATTTTGCTGTGCACATATAAAAAAAATAATGTGTATTTATAAAAACATTGATATTTTCATTATAAATCATATGCTTATACTTTTCCACTGTAAAGGGTTTCGAAGCCTTGAGTTTCAGACCTTAGATTTTTAAGACTCTCTCATTATAATATACAGTAACAGTTTTACACTGACTACGATCTTAGCATTCATACTTCTTTAGCTTCCTCAACTTTCATTAAAGCTTTCATACACGCTCGTTAGTTGAAGCTACCTTGGCCTGAACTTTCTTAAAAATATCTCTTACTAGCGGACCCGACAGACTTCGTCCTGTCAAAATGATTTGTACAGTGGCAGTTTTTTGTTCCTAATTATTTTATAGATAATGTCGCATAGCCAGCCAAAAAGTCTAAATGACCTATTAGATTTTGTGGTTATTCAATTTTGGAACGTGACATTAAATCCTCCAACGATGTATTCTGTGCTCCAACGCACGCACGCACACTGTTTTGATAGATATGATTGAATTTCAACTATATGTAGCGTTAATAAAGCGCAAATTGACTCTTTGATGTTAGGAACACACCTTCATTGCTTAAACAACAGTGAGTGCTTGCAATATGAACTTTATACAATAACAATAAAGCTCAATTCGACTGTCCTTTTTAGTTAGAAAACGTTTGCATAGGAAAATAAAAGGGCTGTTTTTAGGGTATTTCCGATAATTATTCGAATTTTCCTCATTGTAAAAACCCTCCTTGAACTTCAACGAACATTAACAAAAAAGAATTGGCCAAATTTGTCCAGGCGTTGTTGAGTTATGAGCTTACCAACACATTTTGCGATTCATTTTTATATATAAGATTTGGCTCAGGTAAATTCATCTAGTTAGTCCCTAATCAATTTGCTCTTACGCATTCGTCTTATAAATTTCGTTCGTAAGACGCCTTTTCATTGTGCCTTTCTACATATCCTAACCAAAAAATAAAACGTCCTGACTCGGTGGTAAGAAAAAAGTTTGGACGATTCAAAAGAACTTTCTATAAAGTCATCCTACTACTATTATAAAGGCGAAAGTTTGTAAGTATGGATGTATGGATGTTTGTTACTCTTTCACGTAAAAACTACTGAATGGATTTGAATGAAACTTTACCACAATATAGCTTATACATCAGAATAACACATAGGCGACAATTTTTGAGGTTTTAGGAACCTGAAGTCCACGCGAACGAAGTCGCGGGTAAAAGCTAGTATTTGAATAAAGTTAATTTTGATTTTGATTGTGACATTTAAGCATTCCTTTCTTTACGTTTGTTGCTACATCTTCTCTCGCATTGCAAATCAAAATACAATTTTCCCTTATTGTACTATTTCGCTGTTTATTCTTTATAATCAGCTATTTCTCCCAAAGCTCCCATTTCCATATACCAATCCTGCTTTTATCCTCTTTTTGCAATGCCCAGCATTCACTCTAATACATAAGCGTAGGGACGTACCTTTTTTGACTAAGTCTAGCTGGATATGTTAAAAAAATACAGTTATTATTATTTTATATAAAACCGTTAGTTCACTTTTTAGCTACAACAGGTTTCTTTTCTTTCTATAAAAAAAGTATATACATGACTACTGCTGGTATGTATACGATTGAAGACGCGAAGGATATACCAGCTAAATCCTTCTACATATTGTTAGAAAATTTCGGCTATAATAGGACCGTTTTTCACCCCGAAGGGAAGAAAACGATTATTTCAGGTCTTGCCGAGGTTTGACCTTTCGGAGATAACCATCATCTATAACTATACACACTTCATTCATCTTACCTGCTAAGTCATGTCTGTGAGTGAGTGAACGCGCCCGATGGCGGGCGCGTGCGGCCGGCAGGCGCCCGCGCTGCATCACGGAGCGGCGCTGCCTCAGTACTTTATCCGAAAAAAGATGCCGGCAAGGCCTTACTCAGGTCAAACCTCGGCAAGACCTGAAATAATCGTTTTCTTCCCTTCGGGGTGGAAAACGGTCCTATTTCAGCTCTGTGCCTTCGGTTTGACCTTTCGGAGATATGTTTACCTTCTGCCGGCGCAGAAAGCGTACTGTGACTAAATATGAGAACGGTTATTGAGAAGTTTAAAATTAAAAGGTCTTAACATTAAAACATATCCATACTTTTATTTAAGACACAAATTAAGAATTATCTGTACTAACATCAGAAGTATAATTATTATTACATATACTTATTATAGCAAAATCAAAAATTAAATGGCACTAAATGAATTTTCCTTAACATTAGCTTGAGATCTTTCAACAGTCTTACAGTAATGTTTATAAAAATTAGTTGAACCCCGCCAGTTACCTTTTTCTAATATTTTATCTAAAGGACAATTACTTTGGTAATCCTTAGAAGCAACTGCCGAGCGAATAGAACCTGGGCCACACTTAATACCTAGGTCATTAAAGGGTTTCTTTAACCATCCTGCAATCACTGTCCTGGAAGCTGCCTTTACTTGCCCTCTCGTAGTAATGAATAAGCTAACTAGCCCATCTTTAGCTTGCCTTCTCTTTGCCGACAAGTTTATTAAGCAGCCTACCCATAAAACTAAGTCTAAAACTGTGTCATTGGAAGCCTCAAGCTTCCATCCCGACTGTCGATTTTGGGCGCTATCAGTTTTTGACCCGAACACCGGCCAAAATATTATAAAAGAATCAGATTTAATGTAGTGCTCCTCATCTATGCGCAGCAAGGTTAAGTCGTGTATCCTACGACCTGACGCCAGTAACAAAAGCAAAGCTACATGACGTGAGACCTCAAAAATGCTATCTCGATTGGGAACATTCTCTCGCAACCAATTAAACATGTCCTGCACATCCCAGATTGTCGATTTAGCAGTATATGAGGCTGATCTTTTGATATTCACCGCTTTTAGCATTGCTACCACCAGCGGGTGTGAGGACAGGTGATTTTCTTGTGCAGGATCAGCCAGCGTCACTACTACAGACTTGTGAACTAGAATTGTTGCATAGGCAAATTTATGGACAAGAAACCTATATATGCCGCTAAGTCCATTGGCTGAGGTTTATCTGGTTTAACACTATTCTGCCTACACCATGACAACCATTGCCTCCAAGCAGAGCTATAGGTCCTCCAAGTAGAATCACGCCAAGCAGTTTGAAGAAGTTCAACGTCTTCTGAACTTAAGCCTCCGGTAAGTTGACTCCACCCCGTAGCTTCCAAACCTCTAAATAGAGCTGATCGACCTTCGGAGGTGGATGATTGGTTGACAAATCCACTAAGCAATGGCGTAGATTGTTGATTCGGAATGGCGCATCTGTTGCCCTGCTCTTCAGGTCTCCCCGCCAAAATACATTGTCCCACCGGGGCGCAACCATCAGGAATATTCCTGAGGCTTTGTTCAAGTGCTGAAGCACCTTGGAAATCAACGGTGGCGGTGGAAAGATCCACGCAAGCTTGTAATTCCAGATTCGACTGAACGCATTGATGTAGATCGCCTGAGTGTCTCTTGCGTCCATAGAAACATACTGCGGAACTACTCGGGACTGGTTTGTGGCAAACAAATCTACCTGGGGAACCCCCCATTTCTGGAAAATTTTCTGTGTTATTGTTTCGTTTAAATGCCAGTCCGATAGACTCGCGTTCCGGGAAAGACGATCTGCCACCACATTGTAATGACCCGGGATAAAGAATGCGTGCAGAGTGACGTTCAAACGCTGCAAAAGGAGAAGAATTTTCCTTGTCTCTTCCAGGAGAACCTGGGACCTTGTGCCACCTTGATTCCTGAGGTATGCTACTACAGTCCGGTTGTCTGACTGTAACATTAGAGCTCTACCTATGATATTTTCTTGAAATCTGCTTATGGCCAGGTAGACCGTAAATAATTCCTTGCGATTTATTGGCCAGCTGAGCTGATCTCTTGTCCATAAACCCGACGAATAATGACTGTCCAGCTGGATTCCCCAGCCCATGTCGGAGGCGTCCGTGGTCAGAAACATTGTAGGCTCGGGCTGAAAAATTATGCCCGGTTTTACAAAATTTTTCATCCACCAGTGACAATCGTTCAGAGCCGGGTTTGGCAAGAGAAACATTTTCTTGCATTCTTCCTCCGGCAGACTCCGACTTGCCCTTTGCAAATTTCTTGAAAACAGCCGACCCAATGGAGTTACCAGAGAGGCAAAACCTAGACGACCAATTAGCGACATCCCTGATTTCCAGCACCATTTTCGACATTTTGTCAGACTTTGCAACTCTTGCTGCAGAAACCTTATTTTTTCTAACGGAAGTCTTTTTTGATTTGACAAGGTGTCCCAAATGATGCCTAGAAATTGCATCTCTTGCGAGGGCTTCAGAATCGACTTTTTTATGTTTATACACCAGCCTAGCCTTTGAAGGAGGTTTACTGCGTATGCCATTTGCTCTACTAACACGCGAGGGTCCTGATGAGCAAACATAAAATCGTCTAGGTACACAAGAACTCTGAATCCCTTTTCTCTCAACACTCTGGCCACCCAATTGGTGACTCGAGAGAAAGCTAGAGGAGCACTGGCTAAGCCGAACGGAAGAGAAGTCATCTGATAGATTTGGCTGTCGTATACGAAACAGAGGTACCTTCTGTGGCTTTCTTTTATCGGTATGTGAAAGTAGGCTTGTGATATGTCGAGTTTCCCCATGTAATCCTTCTCTTGAAGAAAAACTAGCACGTGCTTCTGGTTGATAAGTCGGAATTTCCTTGGATTCAAGTATTGGTTTAACTCTCTTAAATCGAAAATTTGTCTCATTTGGCCCTCTTGCTTTGGTATTAAAAACATTCTCGAGAGAAAGCCTGCCCTCACCTGACTCTTTTCTATCACACCAGACTGGTAAAGAGTTTTTACTTCCTTGGACATAAGAACAGAAGTTTCTGTCGCGAATCTTTTTAGAATAGATGCTTGAAGGGGGACTGAAGGAGGCTTCTTGACAAACGGGATTGCATAACCTGAGATTATCTTCAGAATGGATTTGGGAGTTTCTATATTTCGCCATTGTATCAAGTAGTCCTTCAGCTGTCCACCTCGAAAATAGTCAGAATTTTCTACTTCCCTGCCGACGCTTGTCCACTCCTCTTCGAGTTTGTCCTCGATTTCGGTGGCTTTGACTATTGTCATATGGGACTGTGCTGCCTGAAGGACGGGACGGACCTGCTTGAGTCCTTGGTTTGGCGGAGTAAGTGGACGTCTGAGAACGCTTTTGTCCTCTTGACTGGGATGATACCGGTCGGATAGCCAGATCTTGATGGAAAAATCTTGTTGACTCCACCATTATCTTTAACAAATTCTGAGAGCTGCTTTTCTTCGAATAGGTGAGAAGGCGAAGGAGGAATTTGATGAAGGTTTGTGTAAAGCACTTTGTTTTTGGGTCGAAATGCTCTTCTTCTACTATCAATAGTCTTCATCCTATAGGCACAAACAAGTTGCAAAATGTCATCGGAAATGGCCTTAAACTGCGAAGAGGTGTTAAAAAGCTTTCGTAGCTCCGAGGAAGCATTCGGGTGTGCTTTTGCGACGTCCTTTATTTCTTTCGACAGAGCTTTTCTCTGGAGCAAAAGACCATGTACAATGGTCCCTAATAAGCCATCCTGTTCTGTGTAGAAAGTCGAGTGTGCTTTTAGCCCTCCCAATTCAGTATTGACTTTTAAAGCACTGAAGATAGGCGCCGCTCGTAATCGTTTGAACACCTCCTTGTATCTAATCCGAGTCCAGCTTTCCTTTGAAAAGCGATGACACTCGATACCTTCAGCACCAATTTCCGGGGAAGGTCTAGGACACAATGGTTCATCTTCTTTTACTTCAGGCAAAAATTCTAATTCGGATATGCTGAAATTATTATTTGATTGACACTCAATATCCGGTGCCGTCCAGGTGTCCCTTTCCGACTCAGAGTCTGAAATCTCGCTTGGATAGTTTGGAGATTGCTCCCCTGTATCCGACACTACCTCGACTTCATCTTCATTACGCGACTCTTGTAAAGACTCTATTTTTTCCATCATCATAGAAAACATATCGTTCATCTTTTGCTCCAAATAGTCATATCTAGATTTTTTTGGACCTTCAGATGACGCAGAAGTACTACTTCTTTTCCGGCTTGCACGAGCCGGTTCTGTATCCTTGCCACGACCAGAAAGCAATCTGTCCGTTTCAGCCCTCGATGTCAAGTAGGGCTTTAAATGATCAATAGCTTGGTTGAATAATTCAGTCTGCGATGCTGAACCTCTTATTCTGTTGGAGATTGCCGGCGGGCTGATTATGAGAGCTCTTGTAAACTCCCAATCTAACAACTTTATTTTCATATCTCGATATCCCTTTTCTGACAGATGAGTCGCTTCTGGATCAAAAGCTTTTGCGATGGCTGTTGTTGGGAGTGCAAAACGTAGCTTATTTAAGACCTGAGGGTCATATCTGTCCCCTAAGATATCCTCTTTACTTGTACGCAATACTTTCCAATTAATCCAGCCCTCGGGCAAGTGCTCTTGTGCAAGCAACTTTAGGCGCTCCAGAATATCGTTGCTTTGGGTCACTTCGTCTTGTTCTTGGAGAAGCTCCCCCAGGGTAACATATTGCCCAGCGAGAGCCATCTAGGGGCAAAAATAAATCGTTAAGGATATAATAGAAAGTCGCACCTTGCCCGATTATAAAAGATGAATTATACCAGATAGCAAACTTAGCGGCTGTGCCCATCGGATCGATGATGTCTCTGTTATATGAAGCGAAGTTCAAGAAGATTAAATTAACCACTTGTGTAAGCGAGCCGGCGGCTCCACATTTCAGTACGTTGGCTTCCGCTAATTGAGCCGACGGCTCCACAAATCGAGTCGACGGCTGCTTGAATCAACCCGACGTCTGCACATCGAGCCGTCGGCTCCCTAAATTAGACCAACAGATGCTCGAATCGGGCCGACGTTTCGGCATATCGGGCTGACGGCTGCTTAAATCGGGCCGACGTTTCGGCATATCGGGCCGACGGCTGCTTAAATCGGGCGGATGTGTATGTATATCCAGCCAACGAATCAGTAAATCGAGCCGACGGATCCACAGATTGACCCGTCGGCTACACTGATTGCCTCGGCAGTATCGAGCCCGACAGATGCGATAATGATCGCTGAATACGGTGCACCAATCGAGCCGACGGCTGCATGAATTGGGTTGAGACAGCCAAGTCAGCGGATGTGCTGCCCGAACGGCGGCTGCGCAGATCGATCCGTCGGCTGCACTGATCGAGCCGACGGCTGCACTGGTCGAGCCGACGGCTGCACTGATTGAGACGACGGCTGCGCAGATCGGGCCGACGGATGCTCAGGTCGAGTCGAGGGGTACATAACTCGATCTCTGCCACATAAGTTGTCAGTTCTGCTTGATTAATGCGACATAGCTTGCGTATAGCAAATAAATACAACCACCACAAAAATTCTGCAATTATAATACATACAAAAGCCAATGTACAAGCTATCTTTTGCAATTTGTTAGTCATTCAATAGACTAACACTACCATCGATGTGCATAAAAAGTTAGTAGACGATGTAAAACGGAACTCAAAGCTCATCGTCCGATAGGCAACAACCCCCTCTAGTATTTGTAATTAATAAAGAAAATAAGAAAACATTATACAATCAGGCATGAAGCGATCCGATACACAATTTAGCTAGGTAATAATAGGATAAAAGAAAATACGTTGCTATTGTTAGTGCATAACGAACCTCGCATTCAAACACAGCAAAAAAGAAAGATACAATAAATCAAAACTTGTACCTACGACTGTGGTACTTAAATATCGTGCAATAAATAGCAATTAGATTTTTTATAACTTTATAAATATTTTTCTCATTTAAATACTCTTCATATATCACTCGTTAAAAAATCTCACAGACATAACCTATAGCAAAATACAAAAAACCTACCAGTAGTTTGATCAATCCACACTGTAGTAGTATCACACAAACACTGGGCACGTAAGAAAAACGTATTTTTATTTTTGTGCTTATGTAAAATCTTTCGAACGTTACAACAACTGAGGCAGCGCCGCTCCGTGATGCAGCGCGGGCGCCTGCCGGCCGCACGCGCCCGCCATCGGGCGCGTTCACTCACTCACAGACATGACTTAGCAGGTAAGATGAATGAAGTGTGTATAGTTATAGATGATGGTTATCTCCGAAAGGTCAAACCGAAGGCACAGAGCTGAAATGAAACGTTATATCAAAGGTCTCATGGCTAGTCTTGAAAAAATGTCTAAACTTACCATTAAACTAATGTAACCGTGTATGCTATTGTACGCGAGAATCAAGTCGCGAAAATCTCCTGCACAGTACTTATCACACTCGTTATACAAAGACAGATTACTGTACTCATTTCTCCAGCTTTCCAAAGCTTTCAACACCTCTCCAAGATTCGAGCTCTGATTGTATCCTCTGTTTTTCAGTAGCGAGAAGAATTTGGTTTCGTCGAACTGGTCCGAATAGTTTGATACGGTATACCGATTGCCTTCTTCTGCCAGCATGATGTATGGAACGGATGTCGTTGGTCATTACTTTGAACCTTGCAAATCAAAGGTTATAACTAATATCGGTGCCATAACTACGCCTTGTCGTATCACTTAGCTTGTGCAACATACGTAGACAATCTGTAACAAAATAAATGACATTAGAATTAAAACCTACTACTGTTAGTGTTACAGGACTTAAAGTTAAAATCAATATAGGAATATGTTTTTTAATTAGCAGAGAATTTCACTAATAGTAAATCGGAGAACTTTCATTATTTTCGTGATGTGACTCGAATGTGAATATACTCAATACTCAATAGTTTATTGCATTCCACAATGTTTTTTATAGGTGGTAAAAACTTTAAATTATGTATGTAACAATTGAGGACCCTGTCGGGCACAGCATAGTAAAACAGTTCATACCTATTTAGAAGAGAGGACGATGGTGGTTTTAAGGGATTGAAATATTTGACATTTTACACGTTAAAATTTAAAACACATATATAATATATATTCTTTGTATGTAGGTACTCGAATTATAGTATTTCATCCATATATTCTTTTAAACTATAGTAGCTTTTTTGTATTAGAAAGGTTTTAAGTTTTTTAATAAATATGTTATATTGTTCTTCTTTTTTAATTGATTCTGGTAGCTTGTTATATACTTTGATGGATGTCACCAAAGGGCTTGTTGAGTGCATTTTTAGCTGTGAAGTTGATAGGTTTAATCGGTTTTTATGTCTTAAAGTATACCTAGTTTGTATGTTTTCTCTTTTATAGAAATATTCTGGGTGATTCCTGACGAATTAACAAATTTCTAGAATGTATATGCTTGACAATGTTAGAATACCGTGGTTTTGAAAGTATGGTTTACAGGAGTCTGTTTCTTCCAGATTGTATATGATTCTAATGAGTTTCTTTTGAAGGGTAAAGATTGTAGGTGCTTCGGTGCTATTTCCCCAAAGGATAATGCCATAACTTAAGCACGAGTGCATACGCGTAATAAGTAGTAAGGGCTGTTGATATGTCTGTAGTTTTCTTAATTTCGCGTAAGGCATATGAAAATCTAGATATCTTTGACCTGGTATTTCTTACATGCTGCTTCCAGTTCATGTGAGTGTCTATCGTTACTCCAAGCAAGTTGAATTCTTTGACAACATCCAATTTGAGTCCATTGTAGCTGTAATCTATATTTATTGGTGTCTTTTGATAGGGGTAAAAGGGTATTATTTTATACTTTCCGTTCCAACGTACAGGCTACAAAAAACTAGAGGTTCCTTTATGGGCAACCACCGAAACATAAGAAGCTTATACCGTTTTTGTCAATCAAACATTCAATCAATCAAATCACTACAAAGTCACTTTCTCTGTCCCTATGTACGCTTAAATCTTTAAACTTACGTAACTTTTTGATGTTGATGCGATTTTTTTTTTCAATAGATAGTGATTGAATAGGAAGGTTTATATGTATAATAACATCCATTAAATAGTGAAGAGGTACTGTTATTTTTAAGGTTTCAAATGTAACGCCCCTTCCGTAGCCGGGGGGCGTCGGCGGTGGTGGAGATCGGGGGAAGTATTGTAGCCTCCCCCGAGGAGGGCTCCCCTGTAGCGGCGGGGGAGCGGAGGCTGGGGGTTCCCGGAAGTAGCTGTTCCTGGTGTTCCCGGGGGCTCCCTGCATGCCTGAGCATGGCCATCCCTGAGGTTTTTAGTGTGTAGGCCTCCCCCTTCTGGGGAGGAGAGCCCCACATAACTGTCGCCTCGCCACAGCCGGGGTATGCAACTTAATGCATTTTCCTCAGGGGAAAAAAGAAGGTTTCAAATGTAATGTAGTAAATAATTATATATTAATCAATATTTAAAAGCGTGTTTTTTTTTTGTTTTTTAAACTATAATTTATTATATACAACGTTTACAGTTTGAAGTGTACGTAGGATCAGCATTGCACCCGTGCGAAGCCGGGGCGGGTCGCTAGTTGATTGATATAGTAATTCATAATTGTGTTAAATTAATAACTATATTGAGGAAACAATCTTACGAACAAATTATTGAAATTACGAAGTGAGTACGCGCGGCGTGATTGATGACCACCAACGGACTCAGCCGGCAAACAAAGCAAGACTTTTTTATTTATTTATTTTCCTCCACAGACTCGTAGTCTGTGCTTTTGTTTGATTATCCTCTTTTAAATCATTTTCTAGATTATGTATTATGTAGAACTCATGTACGGTGAGATAGTCATGACACGGAACATCTGAGACTTAAGACTAAAGCAATAATATGTAACAAATGACTATTTTAAATAAAAAAAATAAATAACCTTTCGTTCTCATAGTAATAGTATACAATCATAAAATACACAGAAAATAAATAAAAAATATATTACCTACTAGCTTTTGCCCGCGACTTCGTTCGCGTGGACTTCAGGTTCGTCCCGTCTAGTCTAGTAATAAGTAAGAAATACGGTAACTAAGCACTGCAGAGCCCTAATCATAGGCCTATCGGTAGCTACTGCAGTATGCTCCTATAAACTACATTTAACGATCTTTTTCTTTTTGTGGGTTATTCCTAAGAGATAAACATTATACCATCACGGACTTTTTTGTAGACCTTTTTAAGTTGTACAATACTGTAGTAAATTGTTTTGATCTATCTTGTAGGATTCAGTCAGCGTTTGCAATATAAGCGCAAAAAATGTGTTTTTTTTACGACCTCATAGAAACCTCAAAAATTGTAGCCTATGTGTTATTCTGATGTATAAGCTATATTGTGGTAAAGTTTCATTCAAATCCATCCAGTAGTTTTTACGTGAAAGAGTAACAAACATCCATACTTACAAACTTTCGCCTTTATAATAGTAATAGGATCTATTTCTTGAGGAACAGATGAATACGGTCATATGACATCTTTTGCAACGTACGGCTTAGACTACGCATACATTATGTGTACATTGCTCATTTCGACAGTATCACTCGCTAGTCATCGCTCTGCCTCTCAAAGGCAAATTATATACATACGAGTATTTTTACTAACTATTCATTTTACTAACTCGGGGTCATCCATAAATTACGTCACACGAATTTCGTGATTTTTTGCTCCTCCCCCCGTCCTTGTCACAGCTAGTCACATTTGTGAGACTCCCCCCCCCCCTAGTGTGACGTCACATATTTGAAAAAAATACATTTAAAATTATTGAATGATAAAGCGGTTTTGAATCAGATTTATTTTTCTTTAATAAAATTAACATTAAATCAAATAACAAAACAAAAAACGATTACTTATATTAAATAAGTATATGGTCATTTCATGTATTTCGTATTATATTTTTCAAAATCACCTTCTATAATCCATTAGAAAAATAGTATGTTTCGGGAGTACCCCTATTAATAAATAGAAGAAGATACTATTCCTTTATTTATTTATGAGAGTATACAGACTTTACAATAAAAGTTAATATTTACAGCACTTTTTATACTAATAGTAATAATTTAAAGTTTGTGTTTTAACAGTGTAACAGCTTATAACAGATTTTGAAATGTGACGTCACAAAATTTAAGATCCCTCCCACCCCCTTGTCACACCATGTCACACTTCGTCAATCCCCTCCCTCCCCCTAACCGTGTGACGTAATTTATGGACGGCCCCCTCTTGCAGTTTTAAGTAAATCTACACATCGTCGGCTTGGAAGAAGACTGTCGTAACTCAAAATAAACAAACTTTCAGGGGAAGCATGTAAACATTTTACTGGACAAAATGTACTCAGATCTCGATCTCATTAAATAATTAGAAACCATATTCTTTACAGGTGGCTTTATTATTATACATACATTTATTATTATTATAGACAAATTAAAGCTGTTTCATTGCGAAAAAATAACAATGTATTTTTTTGAGTTATGACAGTATTCTTTCAAGCAGACGACATGTTTGTGATATTTAATATAAAAATTAATAAATAAGTGTATTATGATCCCCGAATTGGGGATTCTACACCTAGTACTAGAGTGTATCTACCTACCTACCGACGCAATCCTGACCGTTCGCGGACTGCTGCAGAACCTACCCTTACTCCGTTGACACTTGTACGTTGCAGCGACTGGATCGAAGCAGGGCAGTGGTGCTTTGATATTTTTTTAGACAGTTCGGATACTGAATATAAATTCTAGTTCCCACGACCTACTGTATAGTATATAGAATAAATATAGTTGTAACTAAAATAATATTAACCTTTTATTTCGCTCATGCGAGTAGGAGTAGAAGTGTTACAAATAATCTTCTTATATATAAAAATGAATCGCAAAATGTGTTGGTAAGCTCATAACTCAACAACGCCTGGACCAATTTGGCCAATTCTTTTTTGTTAATGTTCGTTGAAGTTCAAGGAGGTTTTTACAATGAGGAAAATTCGAATAATTATCGGAAATACCCTAAAAACGGCCCTTTCATTTTCCCATGCAAACGTTTTCTAACTAAAACGTACAGTCGAATTGAGCTTTATTGTTATTGTATAAAGTTCATATTGCAAGCACTCACTGTTGTCTAAGCAATGAAGGTGTGTTCCTAACATCAAAGAGTCAATTTGCGCTTTATTAACGCTACATATAGTTGAAATTCAATCATATCTATCAAAACAGTGTGCGTGCGTGCGTTGGAGCACAAAATACATCGTTGGAGGATTTAATGTCACGTTCCAAACTTGAATAGCCACAAAATGTAATAGGTCTATTAGACTTTTTGCGATTTGGTTGGCTATATGACATTATCTATAAAATAATTAGGAACAAAAAACTGCCACTGTACAAATCTTTTTGACAGGACGAAGTCTGTCGGGTCCGCTATTAGAAAAATAACTGTCATAAAAAATATTGTATATAGACATTCTTGTCACTTACAATATTTTCGTGTGTTTCTGTGTTGTGTGTGTGTGTATGTGTAACCCTATAAGCTTACAAATGGCCACAATTACATGGGCGACAAAGCAGGGCTTGATATCCGTAATTTGAAATCATTTCCATACATTTTGCACATAGATATCAAACGATTTCGATTACTAATCGAACGCGAATAATACTATCTCGAGACATAAAATGTTGCAAAAGAAATCCCTGTACGATGTTACTACTAGAAGACTATTTCACAAAACAGTATTTCGTAGCCCGTTATGTGGGCTCAATCAAGATCATTACTTTCTAACTGAACTCATGAATAGATTTGAATTTGAGTTTGAATCTAGAGTACGATACTACACTGAAAAAACGGGTAAATATCTCGTTAGGGTAACCAGGATCCTGTTAACAGTACCCTTTTGTATTGTTGTACATATGCAACTTATTTGATTTGCAAGTACCAACAATACACTGTGAAAATTACAACATGAAAATATCCACCTCACGATATAATAATTGAAATTACGATTATTATAAAGGGTGAGAAATGTTGTATATACAATTTATTTTTAGGGGCAAGTTTTTTACATATACATATATAAAAGTACTAGCTTTTGCCCGCGACTTCGTCCGCGTGGAATAGTGACTTCCGGCAGATTTTTGGTTTTTCCCACATAGTTCCCGTTCTTGCGGGATTCCAACAACATATTTATATTTATATTTGAATAAAGATTAATATTATTATGTTGATACAACTTAAACAAATTATTTCGACCAAATTTGGTACCATAAAAACGGTCATTGTGACTAAACCTTAAAAGATAGACATATGCCGTCGCGGACTTTTTTTTAGATCATGTATAGAGGAATAATTCTTTCATACATATTTTTTGTGTATCTTGAACCGTTTTCGCAGCGCACGCAAAGAAAGCCTTCAAAAATGAATAATTTTCCCCGTTTTTTACACATTTACCGCTCTGTCTTTGCTCCTATTGGTCATAGCGTAATGTTATTTAGCCTATAGCCTTCCTCGATAAATGGACTATCCAACAAAAAAAGAATTATTCAAATCGCACCAGTAGTTTCGGAGATTAGCGCGTTCAAACAAACAAACAAACAAACTCTTCAGCTTTATTATATTAGTATAGATAAAACGTCCTTCTAATATCATAAACTAGCTTGTGCCCGCGGCTTCGCCCGCGTTCTAATCGTATTTTTCAACCGTCTACATAAAGGGGCTTCTCAGTGTGACCCGTATGTTTTATGTACGTATGTAAGTATGTATGTTTGTCCGCGATTATCTCATGTTTGGCTGAACCAATTTAGATACGCTTCTCGGAAAAGTATTTCTAACATTTTGGAAGTTTCGGTATATGACGTTTTAGTGAAGGAGGTTCCCATATTTTTTTAAAGAAATGATTGCTATTCCTTCATTTATACAAACACTAACGTCTCAAACCATATTGATTTCACCCCCTTAAAGGATGAATTTTGAAAAATCCTTCCTTAGTGCACCCCTACACCTTATAAGGAACCTACGTGCCAAATTTGTAATCTCTAGGACCAGCGGTTTGGGCTGTGCGTTGATATGTCAGTCAGTCAGTTTCTTCTTTTATATATTTAGATATGAACGTTTGTATGGATGGCTGTGTGTTATTCTTTCACGTAAAAAACTAGTGTTCGCGCCACAATTTGAAGGCGCGATGATCTGACTTTAAGGCTTCGGCTCTCATCAGCTCAGCGACGACGCACGAGCGCGCGCGCCGCACACCAATGATTACGTCTGTGACAACGGAAAGGACTGTACGTCATACCTCTCGTCACGAAAGCTAAGAAAATATTTCGCCCCGCGCCGGTTAACCAAAGTTGCTTATATCAGTTCGCGTGTGTTCAGTATTGTTGTGAAGGTGTCAGGTCTGTACCTGGTGATACAGAAGCCTGAGGAATCACGCAGTCATTTTCAGCTCCACTTCCCAATTCATTAACGTCCCGACAGCCTTGAATCCCGGTAAGTCAAACCATCTCAAATCTTTCTAACGTCTATATGTAATTAATGTTACAACTACTGAATGTAGTTGTATAAAACTTTATATATAATATAAGCTTATGAATCAAAATAACACATAGGCTGCAATTTATAAAGATATACGCCGGGCTGATATAAGCTACTCGAATACGAATCCTGCGCAGACGAAGTCACGAGCGTCAGCTAGTCTATACTAATATTAATAAAGAGGAAAAATGTATTTGTTTGTTTGTAATGAATAGGCTCCGAAACTACTGGACCGATTTCAAAAATTCTTTCACCTTTGGAAAGCTACATTATCCCCGAGTAACATAGGCTACTTTTTGATGAAAATGTGATGTGCGGGATGCGCAATAAACAATGATAGCATTGTAATATAAAAATCACTTTTGAAATTGGGACTTTGTTTTATTTAATTTCTAGTTTGGTTTTGGGTAGACAGCACTTTTCTATGTAATAATAATACAGTAATTAATGTAGTAAGAATAATACAGTTTTGAGTTTGACTTTATTTCATTTTCTACGACGATAATTATTTATACGATAAGATAGCTTACAGAAGATTCCCATATTAACAAAAAAAAATCGGTCGGTATAATTTTTAGTGAAAAGTTATTTTAAAGATTAGTCATAAGTCAACATTAATTGGTAAATGGTATTCCATTTGTTATGAAATTGTATTATTTAATACACATGAATGCTGAAATGAATGCCTGAATGCCTTATGCTTGAGTGGTTATAAAATACAGTAACTTTAAGAAATAAAATAAAAAATATATGTAGAGAAGAGATGAAACTAAATGAAGCGAGGCGTATAAATTATGGAAAGTGAACTAGAAAATTATATCAAATTCTGTGTAATTGATATTAATTTGCTGCTTGAAGTGAAAATCAAATCTAAAAGAGAAATTTAAAGGAATTTATTACGGATAATAAGGAATCTTATGAATACAGTAGGTAAACTATTATTTTATCCTTACTAATATAATATTATGAATCGGAAAGTGAGTTTGTTTGTTTGTTCCGCTTTCACGCCGTAACTACTGAACCGACTGCTTTGAAATTTTGCAGACGATTAAATAATTGGCTACTGTTTATCCTGGAAAAATCGTCAGATCCCACGGGATGCGCAATAAAAAAGGCTTCGCTCAAAAACTACTGCACAGATTTTCATGCGGCTTTCATCATTAGAGTGGTTCTTGAGCAAGGTTTTGTGGTATTTTTTTTCTCGGAAAAACGAATAGTCCCACGGGAAGCGCGATAAAACCTTCGCACCATAAACCGACTTCCGCGCATATGTGGGCAAAAGCTATGACCCTTAGCCCTCTATTGACCCAAACCCGAAATCCACGCAGGCTAAGCCGCGGGCAGAAAGCTAGTTTGTTATAAATTTCAAATTGTATCAACTAAATACATATTAACATTATATTATTCATAATACATAATATATTTTTATTATAAGCATATTCCCATTTAAAAGGCCGGCAACGCATCTGTGACTCCTCTGGTGTTGCGGGTGTCCATGAGCAACGGTTATCGCTTACCATCAGGTGATCCGTTTGCTCGTTTGCTGCCCTATCCTATAAAAAAAATAGAGACTAACTTGCCGTTTCAATGTTTAGGCTTCAATTGGATCGTCATGGGAAATAACATTATTTCCCATTTTCCTAAAGCGTTTTAGCGTTCCCATTGCGTTACCCCTGTAACCCACTTAAGTTATTAGAGCATGCAGTGCTATAAGAAGTGTAGTTTAAAGCCGCTGAGGACTGGTGTTTCGCGGTCCAGTACTCCGCAGCTCCGCTTTAACTATTGATTATTACAGTTTGTATAGTCTTGATGTCAATTTAAAATCTAAATTTTTCGATTAGATGTTTATTCCTTGAATATTTACAATTCCTTGTATAAAACGTTTTGTCCTCCGTCCAGTCTCTCGTCGTTCTTTTTTTCCTTTGTCCGTCAAATCCGTCTATTTTTAAAAAGTTGTCAAAAATACGTCATGTCCAAGTAAGAAGGCTGGATGTCGCCGCGACACAGTTACCTCTTATAAAGTAAGAGGTAAAAGTGGATTTGAGTTGAAATAAAATCACCAAATCACGTGTTATTAAATGTATATTAATTGGCAATATTCCGTACTCAATTGAAAGACTATGTTTTTAATAAAGGGTCGCCAATGCACTTGCGATGCCCTTCAAATTCAAAATCATGTATTCAGTCTTGGCTGTTACAAGCACTTGTGAAAGTCGAAAAGCTACGCCATCCGTTCGCAAATCAACGGCAGGAGACCTTGTACTGAGAAGAACCTGCATGAAACTCAGCAAGGGCTGTTTTTTTTTCAACTGTATTAAATAGATACAGAGTCGTCAATTTGGAAAATGACTTCAATATGGATAATTCATAAAGTCACTTTCCATTACATAATATAGGAAATACAACTAATAAAATATAATTTGAAAACATGCCTATATTAGGAATGCCATTTCATACTTGGTGATACAGTTGACCATAGGCACACAAATGAAGGGCACTAGAAACGTTAACTAGTTCCGGACCTAGAGGTTTAAATTGCTAATAAGTAGCTAAATTACAATTAATTTAAAATTCTTACAGCCGACTGCTCCGCCACAACTGTGCAAGAGCGAAACTGTGTCTCGCCCATTCCGGTCACCGTCATAAACTATAGAACTGCGACTAAGAGGCAATGGGTAAATCTTATTGTTTGAGATGGAAAGGTTATCAAGTGACATATGCCAGGACACCCAATGTCAACAAACCAAACACGCTCTCACGAGATTCTTGTCACTCAGACGAGAAGGAACATCTCAGGAAGAGGTTGGCTGAGAGGCTGGCTTCTAACAGCAAAAAAGCGACCGATTTGGAGATCATTGGGGAGGCTAATATGCCGGATTGGGTACCTCTCATCTGAAATGATAACGATATATCTGCTATCCAAAAAAACTTCAAATATGAATTACCTTTGATTACTAAATCTGTGTGTGGATTCCCAAAACCAACAATATATTGGATATGACTATGGTATTAAAAATTCTCCTGAAATTACTGTTTATTTATCTGAATTTCCGCTTGTGTACATTACAACCTTCATATTTTCTTAATATTTAATTCTGACGGCAAAAATATATGTGCTTGGTTGGCAATAATAGGATCTGAAGGATTCTGAAGGACTCAATAAATAAATTCTTATATCTTTTAAAGGTTTTTATGTGACCTGAGATCGCCAGTTTTAGGACCTTTCTATGATCTAGTTTTCTTATAAGCTTCGGCGACTCGCCTCAATCTATTTGTTATATCTTTAAAATCTTTAGAAAGGCACTCTGGCATACGCGCACTAAATCAATCCAATTTCCCTTCGTACATTTTGGCAGAGTAGTTACAGTCCGACACTAGACAACATTTTATATAACTACGTCCTGATCTCCTTCATTTTATAGGGTTTACGCTTTGAAGCAATCTTAATTAACTAAAAGCTCAAGTTTGATATAAAATATGATATATAATTGTAAATGTCGTTTTGTTCTACTCCGCTGCTAAAAAAATATTAATAATAATATTTTCTTAGCAATGAGATTTTTCGCAAATAGTATTAAATGTACGTGGGAAACTTGCCATTCTGTTGTCGGGATTACAAGTTTCTAGCTATTTTCTTTCATATTACATAAATATGAAAAAGAAAACGTTTCCTTTAAAAACAAACGATCGGGCACTTACTAAATTAAAAATCTCGGTTCAGGTTATTATTTTAACCCAATATGGTGAGGTAGATTGCCATCACTTCATCATCACTAGCCATCATTTCGAGCATTTTAGGGATTCCTTTCCATAGTACTCTAAAAATCTTTTACCCATCTCCAGTTCTCCAAACCTACAATTCCAGATTATAACTGAGTAATTCCTTGCTGCTAAAATATAATATTATTACTCTATATTGTACAAAAAAAAAACATCCTTATTAATAATAATATGAAAAACTCGAAAGTTTGTAAGTGGATGGATGATGGGCCGGCTCGACCGGAGTGATACCACGGCCTCACAGAAAACCGGCGTAAAATAGCACTTACGCTGTGTTTCGCCAAGTGAGTGAGGGTACCGTAGGTCCACCCCCCTTCCCCCTTATTCCCTCTTAAAAGGCCGGCAACGCATCTGTGACTCCTCTGGTGTAGCGGGTGTCCATGGGCAACGGTTATCGCTTACCATCAGGTGATCCGTTTGCTCGTTTGCTGCCCTATCCTATAAAAAATAAAACGTAGTCTACTCAATGGATTTTAATGACACTGTATATATTTTGTAAATCAGAATAACACATAGGCTAACAATGTATAAAGATATTGCATGAATTATCTAAAATATGGCTGATACAAAATATAATTGAAAGCCAGTTACCAAGGTTAACTTCTCTGTAATATAAAATCTTCCAGCCAACGTATCACTGCGTAGGATTTATAATAATTGATCCGCCATCTTGGTAATGCCGCCATATTGGATTTAGAATGACGTCACACACATAACCATGCATTGTCATCCGACTTACACATGCATGCAAAATTTCAGCTCATTCGGAGACCGGGAAGTGGGTCAAATTAAGATTCCAAGATTTTCTTACATAGTTACAAGTGAAGTTAATATAAAAGCATGTAAAAAACATTGTAGCTCCAATAATATTAAATTTATATTACAAAAAAAAAATACTTCGCATATAACAAAAAATCTATATACGAGTATAAATTATAGACACATATATAAAGATTCAATAAAGTACATATTACCAGGTACCTACAGCGATAAATAATGTACTACAGGCAATTTACGGTAACCGTACCATCAGTTAACCTCAATATCCATTTAATGTATTCTATCAAAATAGTACATTATAATCGACATTATAATGTAGTATTTTGATAAATCGACATGAACCAACATCCACTTTATTTCTAAAGTCGTTTAAATATTTAACAACAAATAACGGAAAGTATGGATTAATTATTAAGTGAAACAACGGGTGGCCAAACTTCTGGTTGCTTTGGTCAAAGAAGAAGTATTTAATGCTACCAGCATTTTGGGCACTCTAAATGGCGAAGGTCTGTTAGACTAGTCTTTTTATATAGTTTTACTTATATATTTTAATATATTTAGCTAAGAATCTATCATTGGGTTTATTATATACTACCTCCGTTCAAAAATCTCATTTGAAACATTTTGCCAACTTAACAATATAAGCTGTCAATTTGACATTTGTGTATGAACCGTACGCAGAGTAGAATCATAGAATAATTTTTGATAAGTAAAAATTCAGTTTATAATAATTTCACCAATAACCATCAGTGTCTGAAATTGGTAATTTTTGACACTATACAAAAATAAGCCGCTGCTATTTTCTACGCGGTTCAAATAGCCTTAAATTATGGAAATCCAACATTCTGGAGTAAAGTTCAAAAATTTAAGTAACGAGAAGATAAATGCCATTTTGCAAACACTTCTAGTGCAATCTAACAATAACTACCAACTAGCACATATTGGGAAAGAAGCATTGCGCAGAAAGAATCAACTTCCAGAAACATTAACATGTAATTTGGAAGCAATTGAAACTGTTCGCAATGTATTACGAGATATTTAAAATTAAATAAGAACACAGTTTGTAATAAAATATTTATTTCATAAATAAAAAAGTAGTCTAAGCGAAATTGAAACTAACAAGACAATAATTTTTGAACAAAAATTTTCACCAAAACGGACAATCTTTTTTGAACGGAGGTAGTATAATTAAATTTGTAGCATTATACCTTAATGTATTTAGTTAAGTATGTATTATTAGGTTTATTATTTTAAATTGAATTTTTAGCTTTCATTTAGCTAAATGTTTATTAGGTTTTTAAATATATTGTACAAAAGTTACATTATTTACAGAAGTTAATTTCTTTTATTATAAAATAAAATAACTATTTTTAAATTTAGTAATCTATATTTAATGCTTGATATACCTATGTGGTTATTAATTATTGATGAAGGAAACAATAAGCCGCACTTTGTATAACTTTAGCTTTCTGTCCACGCTACGCGTACTTCGAACTTAACGCATAACGTTAAGTTCGATAATAGGAATCTTACTAACCACTTCAGATTTAGAGAAAACTAGCTTTCTGCCCGCGGCTACGCCCGCGTGGATTTCGGGATAGGGTCTATAGAGGGCTTAGAGTCATAGCTTTTGCCCACGGCTACATATGCGCGGAAGTCGGTTTATGGCGCGAAGGTTTTATCGCGCTTCCCGTGGGACTATCCGTTTTTCCAAGATAAAAATACCGCAAAACCTTGCTCAAGAATCACTCTATCTATTGTGAAAACCGCATGAAAATCTGTGCAGTAGTTTTTAAGCGATGTCTTTATTGCGCATCCCGTGGGATTTGGGATTTTCCGTGGGATTTTTCGGGATAAAAAGTAGCTTATGTTACTCTCCATCCCTTCAACTATCTCCACTTAAAAAATGACGTCAATTCGTTGCTCCGTTTTGCCGTGAAAGACGGACAAACAGACAAACACACTTTCCCATTTATAATATTAGTATGGTTTTCTATTATGTCCTTGTCCAACACCTGTTTCTATTTCAAATTTCATCAAAGTAAAATTCAGTAGTTTAAGTGTAAAAGGGAACAGACAGATAGGCATCGTTAATTTCGCTTAAACAATATTGCTGCCGGTTTATTGTGCTTCGACACAAAACGGAAAATAAAACTAAATGTCTCTTAATTATATCAAATATTTATTTATATTTAAAGCAATTTGACAAAGTAAACAAAATCTAAAATTGCTAATTATTTTATACAAAATATATTAATACATTAGAATACAATTGAGCTAAATTGAAAATTACATGTAATTTTTATGTATTTTATAACAATTTTAATACCATTGTAAGTAATTAAGAACAGTTTTCAGAGGCAAATTTAATAATACATTTATTTTATAGAACAGTTATTAAAAATACAATTATAATAGTATTAGATTTCCTACGAGATATTTGTGATATATGATTATTTAAATAGTGCTTGTGAACGTCAAACTTGCTTATTTTCCAAAAAAGTATAAGATTTAATGAAATCTCTCATAATTGCAAATTTTTATTACCAACCCTTTTTTTTCCCTCAGGAGAGGAAGGCTGAGAATCCTCACGAGGAGCACGAAACGTGAAACAGGATACCCCCGCAACGGCAAGTATCACGGAGGTTATGTCGGACTCCACGCGACCGGAACCGTCCAGCCACGTGACCTACCGACTAAACTCAGCATGTGCCTAGTTCTAAGTTCTAAGAACCATATAGACAAATCGTGAGGGCGACCGCCTCTTAGGAGAGGGGCGGTTACCAAGCTGCGCGCAATTCTGTGAAGTGAATGAAGAAATATGAAGGATATATTTTTAGTTGGAAGTTAGAAAAACATACCGTTTAGATTTAAGTTGCGTTGCTCTCTCTTAAAAGAGAGTAATGTAACGTAAATCGTTCCCTGAAAACTACTCATACTAGGAACAGTACTCCTTTCATTTAGTAATCTAGTATTTCTTCTACTTCTACAAGTCATCTCAGCCAACTAACACTACAAGAAGGATGTGACATTTCGAGGAAAACCATTATTATTATTACTAGCTTTTGCCCGCGACTTCGTTCGCGTGGACTTCAGGTTCGTCCCGTCTAGTCTAGTAATAAGTAAGAAATACGGTAACTAAGCACTGCAGAGCCCTAATCATAGGCCTATAGGTAGCTACTGCAGTATGCTCCTATAAACTACATTTAACGATCTTTTTCCTTTTGTGGGTTATTCCTAAGAGATAAACATATACCATCACGGACTTTTTTGTAGACCTTTTTAAGTTGTACAATACTGTAGTAAATTGTTTTGATCTATCTTGTAGGATTCCGTCAGCGTTTGCAATGTAAGCGCAAAAAATGTGTTTTTTTTACGACCTCACATTAGAAACCTCAAAAATTGTAGCCTATGTGTTATTCTGATGTATAAGCTATATTGTGGTAAAGTTTCATTCAAATCCATTCAGTAGTTTTTACGTGAAAGAGTAACAAACATCCATACATCCATACTTACAAACTTTCGCCTTTATAATAGTAATAGGATAGGATTATTCGTGTAAGTCAGGGCTGATATGCATCACTGCGACCTATTAAGATCTATTGTGACCAGCCTCCTATGTAGCTTCTATGTAGGCCCTACAGTAGCTCCCTTAACTAGGCACTGACCAAGAAAGATAGGATGTTCCCAGTTCAGATTGTTTTTATTTCATCTGGGTCAAGGATGTGTTTCCCCAGGTGTCTGTTTCTTTTGTGAATCAGCGGTTCACAGTAGCACAAGAGGTGTATTGTTGTTTCACGCTCTTGTTCGCAGAATCTGCATGTGTCAGTGTCCTTAAGTTTCATGTTGTAAAGGTGTCTATTCAACTTGCAGTGACCGGTCAAAGCCCTAACCATCACGCTCAAGTTACTCCTGTTAAGCTTTAATGGCTCGTCAGTGCGTTTGCGAGAGTATGGTTCGAGGAAAAAATCATAGTATAATGACACGTCAATATTTTTTTAGCAATTCCCCCCTCAATACGTTATCTTTAAACAAACTTTAAGTGCGTATGTGAGTAGAGAATGCGAGCTTGTTCTAACGAGCACAGTAACAAACCTATACCGTACATGACTTATTAATCTCATTTATATATATAATACTTTATTGTACAATAAAAAAATGAAAATTATAGGTATTTATAGTGTACAAGGGCGGACTTATCTCTAAAAGCGATCTCTTCCAGCCAACCCAAGTAGTGGTGCAAGACGTCAAAATTGCAGGGGTAATTAATTGTTTAAAACCTATTCAAATGTACACATCATTAAGCATATATATACATATACATACTTACACATAAATAAATATATACACACATGTATATATATATACATATATACATACATACATATATATACACATATATAAAATAATTATATAATATAATACAATTAATTAGACAGATAGTACTCTTTCAGAAGACATTTGAAAGATGTAAGGGATGGTCTCTCACGAATGGAAGCGGGCAAACTATTCCACAGCTTGGCAGCACGAACGGAAAAGGATTTTTGAAAAAATACGGAATTGGACATAGGAATTTCAAGGAATTCCTGTGAATTTACAGAGTAATGATGACGTAACACTAAAAGCTGCACAGCTTTTACACTGCTACACCTTGATACTAATACTTTGTCCTCTAAAAATTTCATTCGTAATTTTATCGCAGGGTTAAATACCCTTTAGTGTCATGTTAGGTTATGTGCGATTTGAAATGGCTGCCGAAAATGCCGCTCTTTATTCTTATTTATTCTTTCTCCTGCCCTGCTCTTAATTTTATTTGGGGTCGGTGCAATATGTCTTCCTCTTTCACTCTACTCACTCGCCATTTCGACACTCACTCTCTTCTTCAACACATCATTATTCACACAGTCCGTCCATCTTTTCTTCGGTCTTCTTCTCCCTACACGCCGTTTTCATACTAGCTTTTGCCCGCGACTTCGTTCGCGTGGACTTCAGGTTCGTCCCGTCTAGTCTAGTATTAAGTAAGAAATACGGTAACTAAGCACTGCAGAGCCCTAATCATAGGCCTATAGGTAGCTACTGCAGTATGCTCCTATAAACTACATTTAACGATTTTTTTCCTTCAGCATACAAAGTAAAGGATAAAAAATGGTTATTGTGGGTTATTCCTAAGAGATAAACATAAACCATCACGGACTTTTTTGTAGACCTTTTTAAGTTGTACAATACTGTAGTAAATTGTTTTGATCTATCTTGTAGGATTCAACGTTTGCAATGTAAGCGCAAAAAAAATTTGTGTTTTTTACGACCTCATAGAAACCTCAAAAATTGTAGCCTATGTGTTATTCTGATGTATAAGCTATATTGTGGTAAAGTTTCATTCAAATCCATTCAGTAGTTTTTACGTGAAAGAGTAACAAACATCCATACTTACAAACTTTCGCCTTTATAATAGTAGTAGGATAAATAAAACAGCCAGTACTTACTAAATTATACTCGCTAAAATGTGATAAAACTTAAAAGATATCTAAGTAAACATCTATACTCTCTCTCTCTCTCTAACTCATTCTGATCGAAGGAACAACAGCATATAATTGGCTATTATTATTCAAAACGCGGCTATCCATTGGGAACCCTCTGCTCTCCTAATTGAATCATTTCTTAATATTAAAATTTTAGCAAATTCGTGACCATTTTCCCATACCAACCTGTTTTTTCATTCATTAATAAACGTAATTATAAATTACATAAAACACACTGTTTTATCGAATCGGTAGATAATTCGCGAATGACTCGTAATCTTTTTTGACATACACCAACGTGTTTTTGGTTTTTTTTTTTCAGTACATACTTTAATGAATGTTATTAAAATTAATTCACATGAAGATTTTCGAATTGAGAAATTCAATGAGCTGTAATCGTTTTTGCTTTATACGAGTACCAATGCGATTGTCGTTTTTAGAATTTTATCTACGTTCCTTTATCCTCTCCTCCTGAGGAATAAAACATATAACCTCTTCAGAGTTAAGACAACTGGTTATACAACGTAACTACATTTCAGAGCGTAGACTACATACTGTGTATAAGGTTCCTCCTTGTAAAACTGTCTTCGCTCAACGTTTTTCCATATTTCTGTGTCCACTCTTAATCAATCGTATCAACAAATTCGTGAAGTTAGAAGGCTCGACTAAATATATATGTGGAAGGAAACTAAAACAATATCTTCGAATGTGCGATTATGATGAGACGGAAAACCTATTTAAAATTATAAAGTAAATTCAAATATATTATTATTTCTTTATTTAAAAGTATTTCTTAAATCAAAGTTTTTTTACATCATTATTTTTATATTTTTTATGTATGTGTATGTGTATGATTATCTATGTATATGTATGTGTATATTCAATATGTAGGTGTATGTGTATATGTGTATTTTATTACATATATAGGTAATATATTATTTTATTACTTGACATATCGAGTGTGTAATGATGTTTACGATGTTGTTTTGTATTAATTTCGTCGTATCTTGTCTGTTAATAGTATAAGTGAAGTTTTATTTTTATCGGTCAAAAATGTATACCACTGATAGGACTATCGTCATTCATTACCTTGCCGTAACACAGTTAATAACTAGTACGGAGGGTAAGTAAGCATTGTGTATAGATGAAAATGTATATATTTTTAATGAATAATGAATAAAGAAAAGAAAAAAAGAGTTCTGTACCAGAGTTTAAGGTCCATATACAACATACAAACATATTTAATTCAATTCTGTATTTCAAAATTAAAAATAAGGTCGGATAATTTTTAAATGGAGCTCATATACGGTGTGTCGCAAGATTATTTTAAGTTAAGATTGCTATAGACGCTTTAGTCCAATCACTTTAGGGTTTTACCTCGGAATTTGAGGTAATAAGCTAGAAACTCGTATATAGCTTTATTTTGGAGTTCTAAAAGTTGTCTCAAAAGGGTTAAGCGTATATAAAAAAAGTTAAGACAAAAGATATGGCAATTTTTTTTGATGAAGCACTTTACTGATTCGAATCTTTGCACTGATCTGGATACAAATGATCCAATCACAACAAAGATACGTTTTTTCCATCATTATTAACCAGCTATTTACGTATCCCAGTTGTGATTTTAGTTTGTTAAAGTGACATACGATACGCTTACATCTGGATTCGACGGCGGTCTAAAAGCGCGCGTATTTTAGGATAGTTTAATGTTAGGTTACCCCACTGCGTTGCATTTCACAAGTCAATATGCCAGATTAAAGCGTACAGACGAAGACTCGTCTAAACTAAATAATTTAAGGGGTAAAATACAAAAAGAACTGCTGTAATGTTCTGTCACGAGTTATATTTGTTATTCGTTATGTAATTAAAATTGATTTAAAAATAACTATTTTAAAGTCTCTTATTTTATTATTTTACAGTTTCTTATTCTATGTATTCACTACGTAAGGGAAAGGGATTTTTAGCGCTCGCGGAAGACAACCGGTGGTAGAATCAGGACACTTGGGGTAAGACGTAATAATATACAGTATGTTACCGAGATAAAGCTTATTTTTATGAAGAAGAAATCTTACGAACTATCTTGAAGTCCAGCCTATAATTAAACACAAGCAGACAGGGTGCTACGGTTCCAGAAATTAAAATAAATAAATAATAAATATTTGTTAAACTTACGCCAATTAGCCTAGCCCAAACTAAGCTCTGTAAGGCTTGTGATATGCTATCTAGGGTAACGGATAGACATACATATATTATACATATATAAATATTTCTTTTTTGAAATATATATCAACAACCATGACTAAAGTACAAATGCTCGCATTCATCACACAAACATCTGCCCCCACCGGGATTCGAACCCGGGACCTCAGAGATGGCGACACCTTGAAACCGTTGTACTATCCACTCGACTATGGAGGTCGTCGAGAGAGAGAAAATAATTGAGATATTTATTTTTTCATTATTTTAGTTTGCGAGGGGAAATGCTCCTTATGCACCTGTGTGTGGGCCTCTTCGGTCTGAGGACCGGCCTACCCACTAAAACCCCACAGTTTTCTCTGGGACCATGCGAGGCACGTGCCGCTTCGCGACTCCACTGCTATATTATTTCTTGGCCTAAATTTGATATACCAAAGGTCTTAGCGTGGTAAATACCTCTTGACACGAAGCAATCAATAAAACAGGTTTTATAAAATCACTTTACACGTTGCTGTAATGTTTCAAGATTACAAGATTGATTTAGATGAAATTATTGTAAAATATGACATTATTTAATGTTATGGGACAGTAGAAATTGTTAAAAGCTTTATTATCAAAAGTTATGTCTTACTGACTGACGCTGACTGACATTATCCTGATTGTGTTATACAGACTTTAATATATATATATATATTTTTTTATGTTCATGTTGAAACACCTCTGACACATTTCTTGTGACGTGCATTAAATTGTAATATATGAAAATTTAAATGTTCATCATATTTCAGGAGATATTTCTTATAATTATTACTGTAATATTTTTAGTTAAGAATTTAGGATATCCGTTAACACAGATATTGAATACCTATGTTAGGTGTAAACAGGAAACCTTCAGAACCTAATTTGTAAATAACATTAACATTGTAAATTTTATACATTTCTTAAAAAAACAAAATAATTTTTAAATATAAATAAATAAAATTAACCTACATCTTTAAATCCCTTCCCTGTAGTCGAATCCATTCTAGAGACCATTTTTCCTTAATCTCCATTTTAAACATAGTATATTGGAAACAAACAGATTTAAAAACACAGCAGGACCGAAGTGATACATTACGTTGAAATTACTAGATTCTGTCTCGACCAGCCGACTAAAGCTAAAAAGACAAATTAGCTGTTAGGTATGCAAAACCTAACAAAATAGAAAAAAGCAAATAAAAGACCGCATCAGATCTGAGGTGACGCCTAAAATCTAACACTATGCGGTCCATATATTCGTATTCGTAGTTCAAATGTAAAACTTGTAGCGCCTAATGTTATTTATGATTTACTTATTAATGATTTGACAAGGATCTCTCACATTATAATTTAAATAATTATGTTCTCAATACAAATAATGGCTAAAAGGCACAGATGTTCTAAACATCCTTGATTAGCCAAATCTGTCACAAAAGAATTCCGAATTGGCACTTATGCAATAGATGCTCGATATGAAATCAAAAGGACTCGTAGTTCTACATTTGACTGTACAAATTAAAAAAGAAACCTGTAATGAGATTAAAAATCGAATCAGAATCTAAAAAAAACATCAAAAGTCAACAAAAAAATAAAAACTAACATGAATAATCTTTATATAAATAAAACAAAGTTAAGATAAATACATCAGTTATAAATCGATTAAAATTCTCACCTAATAGGATTCTTGAAATATTAGAAAAAGTAGAGAAGAGAAATTATTAGGGTAATTATTTAATTATTATACTAATATTAGGCTGATTATGATTATGTACCTCTGTTACTATCATATTTTTAATGACTCTAACAATTAGTACACATAGATTGCTGCCTTAGGAACATAATTGTTACATTGAATGTTAATAAAACAGCAATGTAACTGAACTATCTGTCAATTTGAATCAAAATTGATAGCAACAGATTTACATAATCACACGACTCACGTTTACTGTTAACAAGTACTAAGTTCGTCAGGTCAGCTAATAAATCACAAATCTAGCATATTTTAGAAAACCAAAGATGATGTAAAAAAGGATCTATTAAAAAAATCTAGCGCTAAAGTTTCTTCATACCTTAATAACTAGATGGCGTTCCTTATATTACAGACGTAATATTGATAAAAACACATTGAATGTACTACATCAAAACGCCAAATAGATTTTAGATTACATATTTCTGAAGTGTTCATGAATATTTGATGTCCAAAATTCGTATTGGGTATAAATTCATTATCGAGTTAGCCTACATTACCCTACGTTAACCTACATTTTACAAATTAATATAATATTTCTCCTGAAAAGTATTGTTTTAGTAATGAACTAGCGATAAATGTAGTTCATTAAGTACTTAGTTTTTTATATCCCTTCTATTATTATGAACGCGAAAGTTTGGAAGTATGGATAGAATTTGTTACTCTTTCACATAAAAATTACTAAATGGATTTGAATGACTTTATGATAATATAGTTTATACATCAGAATAACGTACGAGTATAGGCTGCAATTTATAAAAATATACGCCACGCTATTATAAGATACTCGAAATACTAATCCTGCGCAGAATCAAAAAATCAAATCAAAATCAAAATAATATTTATTCAACATAGACCTTTACAGGCACTTATTGACGTCAACAAACAAAACAAAAGCTTAAAAAAAAAAACAAAAACTTGTCCGTACGTACGAATAAGGAAAAAAAAAGAAAAAATATATTGACTCGACACCTGTTCGGAAATTGGGAGAGCCTTCTCGAGAAGAACAGGCAAGAAACTCTGAAGGTCTATTTTTTATCTCCTCTTTTCAATGTTAATAATTACAATAATATAATATAAAAATACAATATAGTATAAGATACAATCATACCTAATACGATTACAGTCGTATGTATGTTTACATACACATATAAAATAATACAATATTATAAATAATGTTGTTACCAAACATGGCTCTATGAATAGTGTCCCTATTCCCAAATAGTGTGATCTGCAGACGAAGTCGCGATCACCAGCTAGTTTTTCATAAACCAGCAATATATATATAAAACTTATATTATACATCGGAACACAACAGTGCTTTAATAATTGTAATAGTCAAATAGAAAAAGCCTTAATGTAATATCTTAAGAATTTTAACTTAAGCATCCGTTGCAATATAGTAGAAAGATTAGTTAGAGGTACTTATTGCAATTTTTATTATCTGTCATTCATATCTTCAAACATAGATTATTAGATAAATTTATTTTATATATATATATATATATATATATATATTATATTTGTTACACTTACACCAATTAGCCTAGCCCAAACTAAGCTCTATAAGGCTTGTGCTATGGGATCTAGGGTAACGGATAGACATACATATATTATACATATATAAATATTTTTTATACAAATATATATCAACAACCATGACTAAGGTGCAAATGCTAGCATTCATCACACAAGCATCTGCCCCCACCGGGATTCGAACCCGGGACCTCAGAGATGGCGACACCTTGAAACCGGTGTACTATCCACTCGACTATGGAGGTCGTCAATATCGTCGTCATAATATTATTACGCATATAAATAGAAGATAAATTGTAAAAAAATATTTGAAAAAATGCGGCCTTATTGCTGAGAGCGATCTCTTGAAAATTTTAATGAAATGATCAAGGTAGTCCTATAGGTGGCGATTACAAAATTAACTATCTTTACTATTTACACTATTTTTTCTCCAATGAGAATCTACTATCGACGAGATTCTCACAAAAATCAAGAAAAGCACTGAAAGTAGTCTAAGGTGACAAAAAGCCAAATATATAGTGTGGTTGCTTATGAAAATAAATGATTACGAGGTCAAAGTCCAACTTACAAACAAAACAGCTATCTGTCTCCAAAGCTGTAGATTTGCAAAGACAAATTATTGTTACTCCAGTAAAGACGGCGGCATACGCTACGAAACAAATTAATCTCCTCCGGCGAGCAGTGTAATTTGTTTCCACCTCCGACTAAATTAAATTACTTAAACAAGTAGATAGCAAAGAGAGTGCAAGAATGACTTTGAACTCAGACCGGACTTGAACCTAAATCTTGAATTTGCATTACGTCCGCCTTGTGTACACTTTTTTATGAATGTTGCGCAAAAAGTATAAATAAAAAAAATAATAATAATAACAATAATACTTTATTTTCAAACATAATATACAATTTAGTATTTAACGAAAACCCCCACACAAGGCTATGCCTGTCCTGTGGGAGCTTTTACAATTTGGTTTAAAGGGCACTGGAATGCGGTACCTACGTTTCTGTGAAAGAATACTCAAAAGAAAAAGAAAACCATTGACTACAAACAAATAAAAATAAAAAAATAAAAAAAAAAACTAAACAATAAAATATATAAGTATATATATACATATATATTTTTTTAATATATATTGTTACACTTACACCAATTAGTCTAGCCAAACTAAGCTCTATAAGGCTTGTGCTATGGGATCTAGGGTAACGGATAGACATACATATATTATACATATATAAATAATTTTTATTGAAATATATATCAACAACCATGACTAAGGTACAAATGCTCGCATTCATCATACAAAACATCTGCCCCCACCGGGATTCGAACCCGGGACCTCAGAGATGGCGACACCTGAAACGGTGTATTATCCACTCGACTATGGAGGTCGTCGAATCAGCTATTTATATATATATATATTATATATATATATATATATTAATAAGAATAATTAAAAAACCAAGTCCAAAAATATTCAAAAAATGAATACAGACACACAAAGACTAGTAATTACTCGAAGCGTAAGCTCTGCCTTTAATTTATCGCCTTTAATATCGCCTGGCGAAGAGTAAGTTGCCTAATATTATCCACGATAACGGATCTCAACACATACGCTGATAGTAACTATTTACTTACATTATACTATCTTCTAATATAAAGACTCTATTGTAGCAGGTGTTATTTTGCGGAAGTCCATTGTATTACAAAGGATATTGATTACATTTGCTGATTCCGCGCAGTTGATGATGACTTGTCCAACAAGCAGACAAGGTCAACACGTGTTTCGTCTCTCAGCGAGACATCTTCAGGATATGTATGGATAGGATATGTATGTCATATACTGAGATGTCTCGCTGAGAGACGAAACACGTGTCGACCTTGTCTGCTTGTTGGACAAGTCATCATCAACTGCGCGGAATCAGCAAACGTAATCAATATCCTTTGTAATAATATAAAGACATTTATAAAAGTACCTTTGAAGTAAAAATATATTACAAATGTATATGAAAATATTTGAGTTGTAGGCATTCAATATCAGGGCTCTACCCAAAACCGAAGAACATGGCAAAAGATCTAACGACACAAAAAAGTGTGGGAACCTCTGAACTAGATAAACAATGTTTAAAATGTCAGATATTATTATCGTTACTATCTCTTATTGTTTTATCACATTTCACGTGACAAAATATACAACCTTATTATCTAGACGGTTAGCAGTCCACGACAGTGACAGTTGTCCTTTGTACCTCATATCTACAGGTAATACACTGCTACTAAGCTTAAAACATGAATGAACTAGTAATGAACCTGAAGCTAATCAAATTGTCTCGAAATGATAATGATAGCACTGAAGCCTGCTACACAATTTTGGCTGATTTGTATAGTTTGGTCCTAATGATAGCGGTATCGAAGATAATTAGGATCTGATGATCCTTATTAGCCAAGGTTAATGATGCTTGTTAAATCTTATTGAATGCGCAACGATACATTCAAATTGGCTGATTAATAAATTTGGATGAACCAAATGGTTAATCTAGTAAAGAGGCTAAACAGCCTCTTTACTAGATATATAGAAATTAAGTAATTTTGCAACTTTGTAGGTCATATTACTAATTTTCCGTACGACTTCCATATATATGTCAAATGTAGGTATGCACGTGTGTGTTTATGTGTGTATATTTATATTTATGTCCTTTTTAAATTTATTTGATAATTTTATTACAAACTTTATTTTTATTAATTTCAACATTCATCTTCATCGTTCGTATGTATGCATCAGATGTATTATGGTTACAGATATACTCAAAACTCTTTCCCATGGGGGTAGGCCGAGATCATAGTTTTACACATGCTACGATTCAAACATACTTCCCTAGCTTCCTCGACTTAATACTTCATTAATACTTTCTTTAGACGAGCATGCATAAAAGTATTTATTATATTATATTACTTTACATTGACTTCAAATATAATTTTTAACTTTTTAGTTCATTTTATAAACAAACTAGCTTTCTGCCCGCGGCTTCGCCCGCGTGGATTTCGGGATTGGGTGTATAGAGGTTAAGGGTCATAGCTTTTGCCCACGGCTACATATACGCGGAAGTCGGTTTATGGTGCGAAGATTTTATCGCGCTTCCGTGGGACTATCCGTTTTTCCGAGATAAAAAATGCCGCAAAACTCCTCAAGAATCACTCTATCTATTGATGAAAACCGCATAAAAATCTGTGCAGTAGTTTTTGAGCGAAGCCTTTATTGCGCATCCCGTGGGATCTGTCGATTTTTCCGGGATAAAAAGTAGCCTATGTTACTCGGGGAGAATGTAGCTTTCCAAAGGTGAAAGAATTTTTGAAATCGGTCCAGTAGTTTAAGCGTGAAGAGGTAACAAACAAACAAACAAACAAACAAATAAACAAACAAACAAACAAACACACTTTCGCATTTATAATATTAGTTGGGATAATAAAAGCTTGTTTTTAAAAAGGTTTTTTTTTCTTTAATTAAATTTTTAACTTTTTAGTACCTCTACAGGCTTGCTGAGAACAAGCCCTTTCATTTGATACCCATATTGTAGGAACGAATAAAAGAAAATTATCCGCCATTTTTGGTGTTCCGCCGTATTGGATTAAGTGTGACGTAACATTATTTTTTTCTAGTTATTCTTGGCAAGCCCTTTTATTTGATACCCATATTGTAGGAGTGCATTAAAAATAATTGGTCCGCCATATTGGATACGCCGCCATGTTGGATTTAGAATGACGTCACATTATTTTTCTGGTTATTCTTGGCAAGCCCTTTTATTTGATACCCATATTGTAGGAGTGCATTAAAAATAATTGGTCCGCCATATTGGATACGCCGCCATGTTGGATTTAGAATGACGTCACACAGTTAATCATGCATTGTCATCCGAACTAAACGTGTATACCAAATTTCAGCTCAATCGGAAACCGGTAAGTGGATCAAATTTAAGTTGCAAGATTTGATTACAGAACGACAGACAACGGGACAGGTGAAACTAAATAAAAGCTTGTAAAAAATTGACAATGTTTTTATAAAGTGAAAGAACACTATCATTCCTGACTTTAAGTACAAAGATAATTCCTACTAGAAAGTACTGGTAGAAATCTTCGTGAGGCAACCTGTATATAACTGCGGCTAATTTTAAAAGATGTATCCAGTCAAACAATCCTCAATAGGTCAGCATGGTTTACTAAAGCCTAATCGCTCTGACATAGTTAAGGTAGTCTTGCGCCCCTCGGTGGGGACTCATATGAGATGTGCAGATAGCACCAGGGCTAACATGGTGTTCTAACTACCAAACGAAATCTCCCTCTGGAATCTCTATCTCTGCCCCAATGAAGAACCTACTAGGGATCAAGAAGGCTCAATTCCGAACACATTCCAGCGGGCCGGCAACGTTGATTAAGCTCAAACTTAGTTGTCAAAATGAAGAACACATTACACGATTCTTTGCGTAAAGTCTATCACTTTAAATATGACATGACTTTACCACAACTCTGCATTGCTAATCTCAGTTACGCGTGCCTTGGTCAATCCAATCGACGTCATACTGCCGACCGAGGAGTCTGACAGATGTTCGATGTCCTCCAGTATGACCATCGGCACTTTCTTGTGTCCGGTCGCATTTGTGTCCTCCGACGGCCCGGGAACCGCCGCCGGAAGTAGCTCTTCGCCCTTAATAGCTTCGCACCACACACAGGTACAGTGCTCTCCACACGCCTCGGTAGTCCACTTATCATAGCCCGGATACTGCATGGCACCGTTGGCAAGACGTATCGCATGTGCCGCTCAGCGCAGAGTTCATACCCAAGGTATGAGCTTCCCCGGAGCGCCCGTGGTCAGCGGGATCGTCTGACAAAACCACATTAAGCGCATTAGACATATTTCATAACAAAAGAGACAGGTAGATAGCTACTATCCTTACCCAAGAGACCGCAGACGCTCTTTCGGCAGGGTATTTACTCCTACCTCTCGCTAGCCCATTGTCGGAATAACCCGCCCGTTATCGGCACCGTCCCTACTCCGATCAGGTTATAACCTGCAACCGGTTGGCCACTTGAGGTGGCCCGACGAGTAGTAGTCGACCATCCCACGACCCTTAAGCGGGTCCTTTGGCGTATAATCACACCTTCTTTATGGTAAGAGGAGGGGATTTTGCCCATCACCACGTTAGTGGAGACCGCATGATAATGGACCACCAGGTTGCACCCGACCATCCCACGCCCCCCTCCATGGGGGCCTCTGTCAGACTATTAACGGTCGAAAGACGTTGCCCGGAGTACACCACGAGGAGGTTGTCTGACCCGTCGCACCCGTATTGTATATCTTCCTGCCCATAATTAAAGTAAATGATAAATGCAATTCTAAGAATTAACTTATAATTTAACCAGAAAATTTTAAAAACAAAAACGAGTGTAGATTACGAAAGAAATCCCTTTGTTAGATATTTTTTAATTTAGATATTTCGTATTCAAAAGATGGCCGAAAAGATTACTAAGAGTACATAAACTCAACCACAGATCTATTACGATCATTATCTTCTATCCAGAAAGAAAGACAGGAATTACCTTTAATGAATGAATAACCACAAAAAACTAAAATAATTTTATATTTTTTTATCCTTGCAATCTCAATATACTTATTACGACACGAACCATCTTTTCAATACCCTCAAAAAATAACTTCTTATCGTTCGTTTTCAGCTGCTTTGAACTCTTGAATGCTAGAACACTACAAACGCTTTCTACGATTCTCTGTTTTTAAATTTGCAATCAAAAAATAGTCCATAGGACCAGAGGGGGTAATCGCACTAACAAATCGCAGCTGAAACGAAACCAAATCGTTCCACTCAACCAATCCGAGAGCTAGAATATCACGTCATCGAACAGATGACGTGATATTGTGGCGTTCGGATTGGTTAAGCCGAACGGTTCGGTTGCGTTTCGCTTGCGATTTATTAGTGCGATCGCCCCTCGCTGTTCTGGGTTGGAATATGGATGTTTGATCTCTTGGAAAACACACTTCTGAATTGGCAGCACGCCAAGTGAAACAGTACATAGCCGTTGACACCCGCAGTCATATTTGCTCGCCTTTTTCTTAAATTGCTTCCTTCAATTTACGCATAGTGATTGCGTAAACTGCTACGGCTCTTTTTTATACATTCAATAAGCTTGCCGGCTATCTACAAATGGTTGCAGCATTACATCAAGATTAAAAATCACAAACGTTTCTTTTGAACACGCCATTTTGCAGCGTCACCGACCTACTTTTTCCTCCCACATAAGAGAAATGAAATGATTGGTTCGGATTTAATGGATTAATAATTTGGATTTAAAATATGCTTTAAATGATTTTTAATTGACAAATGTTACTATAGTATGGACAATTTTTTTACTATTAATTTTAGCTTCTATGCACGCACATTTTTTCGATATTTTTTTCATTTGATTCACAACTTAAATGAAACAACTTTGACGACCTCCATAGTCGAGTAGTTCGTACACCGTTTCAAGGTGTCGCCATCTCTGAAGTCCCGGGTTCGAATCCCGGTGGGGGCAGATGTTTGTGTGATGAATGCGAGCATTTGTACCTTAGTCATGGTTGTTGATATATATTTCAATAAAAAATATTTATATATGTATAATATATGTATGTCTATCCGTTATCCTAGATCCCATAGCACAAGCTTTACAGAGCTTAGTTTGGGCTAGGCTAATTGGTGTAAGTGTAACAAATATTTATTTATTATTATTATTTAACTAAAGTAAAGCTTTTATGAAATTGTAATTCAATTTTTCAATGTACCATATTAACATGTTTGTCGTAATAATGTATACTTTAACTTATGAAATTTATTTTTTTCATTATACCAATAAGATAAAAGGTGAAGCTCAGTGTAACTAAATTTCAATTACCTATGTTTAGGATTAATCACTCTACCTACGCTTAAGAATAAATAGATTAACACATCTCTAAAAAATTATTCAATGAAACTTTACCGCCAAACATCTGTGAACATATTGATTTACAGATCTGTTTAGTGCACATTCATTTCTGATAACTCTATATCTGTACCCGAAATAGTCAATAACATTTAACATGTTTAATATTCATCGTCTAAATTATGTACATTATATAATTATTAACTTTGAAGTTATAGAAAAATATTTTAAACGTATATCATTAGAAAAATCTACTTTAAAATAGTTAATATTCTTCTCGTTGTTAACTATCCATTGTTGGTAAGGAATAAATGTCTTAAGCCTTTTCTTTTTTTCCGAAGTGGAATGCTATTTCGAACCGTATTTGGTAATGACCAGTTACCAGGCGTGTGAAGGACTTTTTCCTAAGCCACTAACATCTCGTCTTTAGTTTTTATCTTTTTTTCTTCAGGTGAGGAAGGCTGAGAATCCCTCACAAGGAGCACGAAACGTGCCCAGGATACTACCCCCGCAAAGGCAAGTGCCATGGAGGTTATGTCGGACTCCACACGGCCAGAGCGGTCTGACCACGTGACCCACCAACTAAACTCAGCCTGTGCCTAAGTTCTTCGTGAGGGCGACCGCCCCTTAGGAAAGGGGCGATGTAGCGGAGAACCATAAAAGGGGCCCAAAAGCGCTAGAAGAGGCGCGGAAAACCAAAATGGCGCCGGCCTTATCATGAGTGAACCTATATTAGTCATGGCGATTCCGAAGGCTGTCGAACTAAGGGATCATGGAGGCTTGTCTTTAGTGACGGCGATCCAGAGACTGAGAATCCCAATTTCTAAGGAACCTGTGGTTAACCCAGCTAGAAACGAACCAAGTTTAAAGGTCTATGGAGGATTACTGTGGATGTAATGCTAATCTACAGGATAGCCTGTACTTTCACATATATAGAGACATCTTAGTAAACAAACTACAGTAAGGTAATCATAATCTATGTATACATAGCGACAGACAGTGGAAAGCGATTTTGTTTTGTAGTTAAGTACACCTAAGAACACAAAAATACACAATATCGGCGATACATATTTTATGTCCCAGTCCAGTCCGTTTTTTTTTACTTTAAATTTATTCGCCACAGACTCGTCGTCCATGTTTCACTTTTTGTTTGTGGATTCACTTATTTAATAAAAATTACTAATGCTCACTTAGTAGAGTGAGTTACACAGTTAAAAATAAACTATTTACAATAACACAAAATAAATTTACAGAATAATATTATTCAAATTCTTGTTAAAAACGTGATATACGAGATTACCTATCTATTTAATTTAAAATCTACTGAAATCTGTTTTACCTGAAGTATGACTCCTAATTGCAGTAGTCAGCTATTAATGAACAATTGTCACCCAACCCTTTAATGTACCAAACTGACAGCCATAAGCTGTCAGTTTGGTACATTAAACGAAAAATCATACTAATTATATTTAACTTAATATAGACAGTTGACTAACATATGTTATATGCCTTACCTACCTTTGACTTGTATTGTCCATTCCTACACTCTATGTGTAAGCAATATGCAAACTTGTAAACTTTTCTGGCGCGTCTCCAATATTATTTTAGAAAAGAAAACTAGCTTCGATTTGTACAAGGAATTTTCTTCGGGGATCCCTCGCTAGACTTAATAAAAGGGTTGAATATATTTGCCCACATTACACTAAATAAAACAAATAACACGGGATATTACATTCTGTGAATTATTCTACATTCATCTAAATGAAACAAAACATTACAGATTTTCATGTCAAATGGTTTTTTAATATTTCATTGGGAAAAAATTACCCTCACGATTAAGCATTTCTCGTCATTGTATATCTATGAGAAAATATAATAGTACCCCACAGTATTTGGTAATGGAACAATCTTTATATATAATATTATGTTTCGCTCTATATGTGGCTATATCATGCGTCTATAGACACAATGTTTTAAGGGATGCGTACGATATATTAGGGGTTAAAATTTTAAATTGTTGTTTTGTATAGAGACTTCAATGAATTTGACTTATTCCATACTAACGATTTTCTCATATATTTAATAACAAAGTGAGTAAACTTTACGAAATTTTTACACACACGTCAAAAGACATTAAACTAGGAAATAACATGGTTTGGAAAGGAATAAAATTTGTTGTCATAAAGTTATCTTGGATAATGTACAAAATTCTGGTGTTGTTTTATTAGCTTAAAAAAGTAAGCCAAAAAAATATTTTTTCCATACCGCTTAAATTTCGAAAGGTGTATACATATTTTTAAATGCAAGCGAAAAAAAAACAAAATTTCATAGTTAAGGATCTATGAATATACTTCGCTATAAAATTGACTCTTGAAAAACGTGGACGTTAGTTTAATAGCGAAGCGTGTGCGCAAATTGTCTAATGTCTTACAATCAATCTGGTCTAATCTGTACAATTCCAGTCAATTAGATCTAATCAAGTTACGGTGCCATGAACATATCCTTGTTATCTTTTTTATACGATCCTTTATGACCCACGCATCCCACTACACGTCAAGACCTATTTCTTGGTGCTGACCTATATGTAAATTGCGGTCCAAGTCAGATAAATATATATTAGCATCTATATACATGATCGGGATATTACAGAAATTCATCTGCTGTGAAATCTGTACAGCTATGGAATAGTGTGCCACCTGTTATTCTATTTTTAAAAAATCGACTACATTAACAAATATTTACTGTGAAATCTGTACATCTGTGGAATAGAGTGCCACCTGTTATTCTATTTTTAAAAAATCGACTACATTAACAATTATTTACTGTGAAATCTGTACATCTGTGGAATAGTGTGCCACCTGTTATTCTATTTTTAAAAAATCGACTACATTAACAAATATTTACTGTGAAATCTGTACATCTGTGGAATAGTGTGCCACCTGTTATTCTATTTTTAAAAACTCGACTACATTAACAAATATTTACTGTGAAATCTGTACATCTGTGGAATAGTGTGCCACCTGTTATTCTATTTTTTAAAAAATCGACTACATTAACAAATATTTACTGTGAAATCTGTACAGCTGTGGAATAGTGTGCCACCTGTTATTCTATTTTTAAAAAATCGACAACATTAACAAATATTTACTGTGAAATCTGTACAGCTGTGGAATAGTGTGCCACCTGTTATTCTATTTTTAAAAAATCGGACTACATTAACAAATATTTACTGTGAAATCTGTACATCTGTGGAATAGTGTGCCACCTGTTATTCTATTTTTAAAAAATCGACTACATTAACAAATATTTACTGTGAAATCTGTACAGCTGTGGAATAGTGTGCCACCTGTTATTCTATTTTTAAAAAATCGACAACATTAACAAATATTTACTGTGAAATCTGTACAGCTGTGGAATAGTGTGCCACCTGTTATTCTATTTTTAAAAAATCGACTACATTAACAAATATTTACTGTGAAATCTGTACAGCTGTGGAATAGTATGCCACCTGTAATTCTATTTAAAAAAATAGCCTACAAGCAAGCATCTTCTGTCACAGCCCCGATTCATTATTTGTTTCCTATTGTAAGTTGGTGTAATGATCAAATTGGATTATATATTTGCATGCTTTCGACATACGCGAACATGTCGTACATATTATTAAGTATCATCTTATTATTGTGTTATTTTCTGCCAAATAAATGTCATTTCTATGTCTACCGACCGGTTCATAAACCAAAATAAAAGGTTCAGTTTCGTTCAAAGTAAAAACGTCGACGACCCATTCCTACAGCCATCTCTGTACCGTAATGGAATCCGGGCGTAAATTTAGCTGTACAAAGAGCCACTCATCGCATATATTGCGAAGAGTACTTTGAGCAGCAAGTCACATCCCAATGACTCAGGCCCAACTCAGGCCCAGACGAATAGTAATGCCACAACGCTATGGTAATGCGAAGGCTCATTGTGTTGAAATATAAATAGCATTAAAACAGCAAAATTACATTACACAGACGAGGTAAATATATTTTTTTCAACATGAATTAACTTTACGAGAACGTCGAACCTTCCATTTAAGTTTATAAAAAACCTATTTGAGGTTATTCCAATCTATAAGCATAAACTTACAATTAAATAAGACATTATTTTTACAAACACGTAGATATATATGTATACTTGATATAAGATTAAATTTTTGATATATAAGTTGGCACCCTTCCGTCTATAGATATGTCTATTCAGAGCAATCGTATTTAAAAAATACATTATATAATGGTCCGCGAGGTAGCGTTGTATTTTTTCTAGGAATTTCATACCGAATAAAATTTATTTCAAATAGTTGTTTAATGGTCAGAAATCGGTAAAGTGAGCGTTCAGTAATGAGAAAGTCATTGGTAAAAAACCTGCTTCGATGAATTTTATACCGAGCAAAAATGTGTGATATTATTGTTTTAATAACATTTTTTTAAAAAACACTTGTCAGCTGTAGGGCTGGGGGGTTATGCGTCAGTCACGTGCATGAACCTCATTGAAAATTTGAGAAACAAATTAATTTTATACCTTATGAAATTTATACATCTCAATTTTTATACACTTAAAATAATAAAGAAAATCGTCAGCCGTGTTTTTAACGGGGGTAATACCGTCAGTCAGCCTAATAAACATTTTCCTTGTTCAATGCATTTGAGCGTTGTATAGGCTTTTTGGAAAATAAACTGACAATCTTTACACCCATAAACAATTTGCTGACGATGATTTTATATTTTTTTAATAATTAAATTATCTTATACTTCTAATTCAATAAGTATAATATCAAATTAATATAAAAAAACACCACATTTTATTTATTAATATTGTGTCGGTTTCAAATTATGTATTAATTTTATTAATTTTAAAATATATATTAACAGCTGACAACTATTTTTTGGAAAAAATGTGATTAAAACAATAATATCACACATTTTTGCTCTGTATAAAATTCATCGGAGCAGATTTTTTTCCAATGACTTTCTCATGCTGCCTCCTTTAGCTTCACCGCTATCGACGCAGCTGACGTTCGCAGCTATTATATGTTAGAGGTAAACTATTGTTATGATTTTCAGCCGGTATAAAATGACTTGTTCAAAATAACGCTACCTCCCGTACTATAACAATGTATGTACTAATATATGGACATAAATATCAGAAAAGGCGCGACTAGCAGTGCATGAGGGCGTGCTGGTCCCAACATTAATGTACGGAAGTGAAAGTTGGGTATGGGAGAAACTACATGAAAGCAGAATAAATTCAGTAGAAATGAGAGCTTTACGGAGTATGGCAGGAGTAAAACTGAGTGACAGATTGTATAATGAAGTGATTAGAAAGAAATGTGGTTTGAAAGAGGATATCGTGACAAGAATAGAGAAAGTGATGCTTGGGTGGTTTGGACATGTGGAACGGATGGATGAAAGTAGACTGACCAAAATGATTTATGAAGCTGGAGTGAGTGGAGATACGGGACAAGGAAGACCTAGGCGAACATATTTCGAACAAATCGAAAGTGTCCTCAAAAAAGGCCAGGTCAGAAGTACCCGCAATCGTCGAGCATGTATGAGGAATGTTATGAAAGTAGATGAAGCGAAAGAGATATGTAAAGACCGTAGCAAGTGGAAAGACGTAATCTCTACCTACCCCCATGGGAAAAAGGCGTGAGTGTATGTATGTATGTACAAATTAAACAAAACATTATTTATATACTACACCTAATCGAGACGTTATTGTATTATTCCCTCAAATTGAAAGGAGACTATTATTCCCTCAAATTGAATGGAGACTATTATTCCCTCAAATTGAAAGGAGAAAATTGATGTTTGCTTCGATTTAACATACGCTCATAAAGTTGTAAGAAAATTTATTTCTAACGCAGTCCTTTCACAACCACCACAATTGCGCTGTATTTTGCCACGCTGCGAAGTGGCTGTGTAGTCTTTGATCCTTTTGTTTTCATTAATTTAGTCATAACTTGCTAAAACAATGCGGCTGCTTCAATTTTTACATTAGTCCCATAGAATTGTAATATTATCTTATTTCTGTGATAATATATTATAAATAAATTATTGAATATTCCTCACAGGTCTATTAACCACTAGCACTAGCACATAGGAGAAAGTTCGATTCCCAACTCGGGAGTATTATGCACTGCAAGCAAACAAGTCACTCGTTATTTATAGCACTAACGAGGTAACAGACAATAAGGAGGCTCTCAATTCGAAAATATGTTTTTTTATTTTGTACTACCTGTGCCCACGACTTCATCCGCGTGAAATCGTAATTTTAGGTAGCATTTTAATGACCAAGAGTGTCATAAACGTAAGAGTAGACAAATATAATCAGAAAGCTACGAACTGCGAAACTATCAGGAGTTACACGTGTTATTGTGAGTCAACCATAAAAGATAGACATATGATGTCGTATGGATATTTTTTATATAATTTTCAAGAGAACATTTCAGTCATACATGATTTTTGTGTAGCTTTAATTATTAAGGTTACGCGACGGAAAGTTTAAAAATGGAGTAACTTCTCCCGTTTTACCCAACATTTCCCTTCACTGCTCTTCTCCTATTGATTATAGCGTGATGAAAAGTATACTATAACCAGCACATGAGTATGAAAAACATTTATACCAAGTTTCGTTAAAATTTGTCGAGTAGTTTTTGTTTCTATAACGGTTATACAGACAGACAGACAAACAAAAATTTTACTGATTGCTTTTTTGGTATCAGTATCGATCCCTAATCAACCCCTGATAGTTATTTTGGAAATATATTTAATGTACAGAATTGACCTCTCTACAGATATATTAATGGTATAGATGTTCGTTACGTCATTATTAAACTAATTATAAATCGATTTTGATCATTCCTTTTTTGTTTAATAGGTCTTATTTTAGAAATACTCTCATATAAAGTTGATTGAAATTCAATCAGGGGTTTTAAAATGATTGACAAATATTTTTATAGAATACTAGCTTTCTGCCCGCGGCTTCGCCTGCGTGGATTTCGGGATTGGGTCTATAGAGGGTTAAGGGTCATAGCTTTTGCCCACGGCTACATATGCGCGGAAGTCGATTTACGGCGCGAAGTTTTATCGCGCTTCCCGTGGGTCTATCCGTTTTGCCAAGATAAAAAATACCGCAATACCTTGCTCAAGAATCACTCTATCTATTGATGAAAACCGCATGAAAATCTGTGCAGTAGTTTTTGAGCGAAGCCTTTATTGCGCATCCCGTGGGATCTGTCGATTTTTCCGGGATAAAAAGTAGCCTATGTTACTCGGGGATAATGTAGCTTTCCAAAGGTGAAAGAATTTTTGAAATTTCTTGCCCGTGGCTCCGCCCGTCGTTGCTCCGTCCGCGTTAATTTCGATCCCACGGGAACAGTAGCTACTTTCTTCCGGGATAAAATGTGATATCCTTCCCCGTACCACAGACTATGTGTATGCAAATTTTCGTGATGATCGGTGCAGTAGTTTAAGCGTGAAGAGGTAACAAACAAACAAACAAACAAACAAACAAACAAACAAACAAACAAACAAACAAACAAACAAACAAACAAACAAATAAACAAACAAACAAACAAACACACTTTCGCATTTATAATATTAGTTGGGATAAAAAAATCCTCTTTAAATCTATAAACCTATATGTAAAATAGTAAACTCGAAAATAATGAATAATTTGATTACTTCAAAGGAAGGATCTTCAATATCAATATCAATACATAGTATAAAACAAAGTCGCTTTCGCTGTATGTCCGTATGTATGCTTAGATCTTTAAAACTACGCAACGGATTTTGACGCGGTTTTTTTTAATAGATAGAGTGATTCTTAAGGAAGGTTTGTATGTATAATAAATGCATAATATAGTAGAGAAACACTGATAAATTTAAAGGTTTCTAATGTGATGTCGTAAATAAGCACGTTTTTTTGCGCTTATATTGCAAACGCTGGCTGAACCCTACGAGATAGACCAAAATAATGTACTACAGTATTGTACAACTTGCAAAAATCCACAAAAAAGTCCGCGATGGTATATGTCTATCTCTTAGGGATAACCCACCATAACCATTTTTTCACTGCACCCGTGCGAAGCCGGGGCGGGTCGCTAGTAAAGGATGATCAACAAAATTATTGGTACTCATATATCTAATTAATATTAAAAATGGGTTATTTTAGACTGCGCTGCAGATTATCATGTTGGTTGACACCGACTCCAGATATAGTTATTAAAATAAATTAAAAGAATAATAATTAAATGTCAAATATATATTTAAGTATCAATAATTGAATTTTGAAGTTCTTTCTTTGGAGGAGTTAAAATATTATTCTTTTACTTTTATTTAAATGTAATATATATAAATAGAGATTCGAAGTTCGTTTTTTTTTACATTGAACAGTATTTAGTAAATATACATATTTATAGACATGGAAATTTTAAAACAATACAAATACTTAGATACTTTTTACTACTGTTATATTTAGTTTGTTGTTGTTATCTCAAAATATAGGTAAATATTCTACTAATTCACTATTGTTTGAATAATCGGAGCTCCTCAGGGCCATTTTGTTTAAAACTCTACGAGACGTGTTTACAAATAACTTGTTCAAATGCTTTGGAACTATTTCTGTAAAACCTACGACTTATACTTGGAAGTGTGGAATAAGGTGCTTAATTTTGCTAATGACCAAGTCACGTTTATGTAAATTAAAGTGACGTTTCTCTCACTCCAACTGTTATTATAGTGGTGTGACTTCAGATAGGTACGCTTAGTGGGTAAAGTTATATGTTGCATCGATCCATACATATGGTGGTCATGTATCCTTGTGTGCAAGGGCGGATCCAGCTTTGGCGCCAGGGGGGGTGGGTCACATAGTCGTGGTCCAGTCAAGAAGTTATAATTTAATTTTGATAACTATAAATACAAATAAAAAGTAAGTATTTTATTAATGTACGTAAGTACTGTACTTAAAAATATTTATTCTTTATTATACACTTGAAAAACTTATCTTGAAGACATCCAGAGAAGCTCTATCACGCACGGAATGAGGTAGCCTTTTTCTATTCCATAGCCACGGCTATGTTATGACAAATCATTAACCACGGTAAATGATTTGTTATAAAAGCTAGAGGTATGTCGAGGGGTATGACGCGAGTTACATAAAATCTGTATGATGACAAAATATATAAATAAAATCATTATGTTCAATTAGTGCTCCACCTAAATCCAGAAACTAGCTCAGGGGGACCCCCATGACCCTCCCCCTGGATCCGCCACTGCTTGTGTATGATACATAAACATGATATATAACTTGAGTGTATATCACCCTGCCATCCAAGTCTTTGAGACCTTAAGGCTAACGCTCAAGCTGAGTTTGGTCGGTAGGTCATTCTGGTCGAGCCGCCTCGATCCGTCTGAAGTCCGACATGATCACTGCGGCGCTTGGTTGCGGTAGCATCCATAAGGATTCTCAGCTTCTTCTCTCCTTCGTTCATTGCGAAACGTGTAACTATCTATAACACACTTCTACAAATTGTTACTGTTAAAAAAGCACTTGTTAAAAATACTCTATAATAATGAAAAAACGGTATTACAAGGTCAATGATTTCTTAAGTGATAAAAATGATGGAATTATTTTTTTTAATATTGATTCTGTATTAAATAAATCGTTGTGTTGATATGTAAATAGATGTAATTTTATTGTTTTATAATTTTAAAAAGAGGAGAAAAAATAAGACCTTCAGTTTTTCTTGCCTGGTTTTCCTTTTTTTTTACTTTTTTGTTTATAAGGAGCTCTTAAGCTCTTTGTGTTCTTTCAATTGTATATTTGTTTGATGTCAACAAGTACGCCTGTAAAGATCTGAAAGAGTGATTTTGTCATCCCCAAAGCTAGTCAGCTAACTGATACCAGTTTTTGTAGTCGTGAACTGGACGTCGACAGAGCAGCCTCGCATTGAGGATGGTGAAATATTCTTATCTTTCCAACCCCCGTAGCATGAGCTACGAAACAAGATTTGATAAAGTCGCCATCTTAAACTTTATTCTGTATTGATTTACCAAAGCGATAAATCGTGTTTATACGTTCAGGTTACAAGGGGCATATATTGCTCACATTATTCCCATTGGAATCACAAACCTGGGTCGTTACAAATCAATCAGTTTTTACTATAATGTAAAACGATCATTGACACAAAGCGTAAATAATTGCTATTGTTTTTTTTTCAACATGAAAAAGAGTGTTTTGTTTTACGCCGGTAAGCTTATTATGTAACTTAGCAACCAGTCGTGATAGCGTCGCAATCGAGTTGCACATAAACCATTGCCTGTTTTCTTCCTGTCCTTACATAATAAGTAGGTAAGCAAGCAAACAGACGATAGTTGATGTGTAAATGTCAAACAAGCGATAGCAACGCGATCGTGGCATTACATAATAAGAGTACCAGAATAATTTTTATGCTATAATGACACTTACTACTCGTATCATATTTACGTGACTCACGCAACTCGCCCAGAAGTGATCGAGCACAACCATATTCACAAATATATGCAAATTTTATGTACGTGTTACATTACCGGCTGTTGTACGGTGCGTTGAAATGAGGCACTGTTTTTGCATCAGAATGAACAATAGCATATTATATAATATACATGTATGTATGCAAATAGTGTAGTAAATTTTATCTGTGTTGTTCGTACTGAAAAAAATATTTCTATCATCCTTACCTTTCTTGCCCACTAGTATTTTTATATAGGGAATTTGCTGCAATATAGGAAGTACCTGGACAATACTAACATAACATAACATAACATAACCCTTTATTGTATTCATAAAATATTCACACACAAAAAAAAGAAAATAACAAATGTACAAAAGGCGGCCTTATTGCTAAACAGCAATCTCTTCCAGGCAACCTAGGACCAGGGAAATATTAAAAGGAGATTTAAATATAGGATGGGTACAGTAATTGGACAGGACAATAGGCTATAATTAGTTTAAGTTAAGGAATCTTTGACAGGAAGTGAACACGGACTTGATTCTTTAAGGACTCCAGCGTTCGCGCTCCCCTAATACCCTCAGGGAGAGAGTTCCACAACCGGACGGCATAAGCCGAAAAAGAATATGAAAAATAGTCGGTACTTCGGGGCGGTATATCCAGAGTCAGATTAAAATTAGAACGCAAGGCACGACATGACGAATGGGATCGAAAAGAGAACAAAGATTTAAGGTAGGATGGAGATGTTGGAAGATACAAAATATTGTAAAGTAGGGATAAAACATGTAAGTCTCTGCGCTGGCGAATAGGTAATTATAATATATGATAATATCAGTAGACCATCAGTAGGCAGAACACAATTTGCCTCGTCTTTAATTGAATCTGGTGTCAATATTTCGGAATCGCTTGAACTCATTTTAAAAATTAAAATCTTAACTGGTATAAGAGATTATTTGAATTTTTTCAAATTCCGTCACAGATATATATAATAAATTCACATCCCGCCAATTTATGTCGACTGTTTAAATTTTAAATATGGAACTCACCGCGTGTTTGTTGCGGCTTATTCCGCTGGAAGTTTGCGCTAAATTCACACTGGCTGTTTAGAAACTCACATGGCCGCAGCATTTTTTTTTATAGTTCACAGCTGACAGTTCGTAGCTGACATTCGTAGTTCTATTTTTAAAGTTCAATCCGGCCCTTGGGTGGGAAGTAAATTGTATGATGTCGGGATGCAGCATTTTCCACCCAATAATCAGATCAAAACAACATAACTTTCCGAGTATGAGAAATGAAAAATGTATTAAATTGCATACCCCGGCTGTGGCGAGCCGTCGGTTATGTGGGGCTTTCCTCCTCACAAGGGGGAGGCCTACCTACTAAAAACCTCAGGGATAGCCTTCCTCAGGCTTATAGGGAGCCCACGGGAACGCGAAGCGACTTCCGGGAACCCCCAGCCTCCGCTCCCCTGCGATAATCCAGGGGAGCTCTCCTCGGGGGAGACAACTACCTCCCCCGGTCTCCTCCACCGACGACGCCCCCCGGCCACAGAAGGGGCGTGATCCCTCCCGGGTCGCTCGCGATATTGAATGTCTACATTCTAGAACTTACAAAAATGTGTAAACATATATAATATATTATTTACTTCATAGGTACTTAACTTAATGATGTACATGCCTTTATATTAGAAGATAGTATGATGGAAGTAAATAAGTACTATCAGTATACACTAACACGTACGTACCCTCTTGTAGGGAAAATAATTATTTTACTAAATATATAACATCATTACTACACACAATATATTTAAATCACTCAATTACATATTATTACGAGCTGGGGTCAGTAAATCAAACGGCGGTCTACCAAACACTGAACTTTTATTAATTAGTACACTAACAGTCACTAATCACTTCACTGAAAGCACTGAAAGTCGCTTCTTAGTTCTCCAATATCACTTCTTAGATGTTTTCGCACTGTATCGCAAAACAATACTCCCCTCCCGGCGGCCGGACACAGCCTTATATAGTCCCCTAAGGTACTTGCCACTCTTGCCAGAACATTCGCGGACACACTCGAATGTGTAGTCCAATACATAAGCGCGTAGGAATGACGTCGCGCGTTCGAGACGTTTCGAGTATAACTGTCTCTTCCTTGTGCTATCCTTGTCACACAATACTCGAATGTTCCCGTACTATCTTTCTCGAATATTCTGAGTTTGTCTATCTCTTTCTAATGATGTTTTCTCATTCTAATACTTCTCGAATGTTCCAAATATATCTGTCTCTTTCTACTATTGCTATCTCTTTCACTCCTATTGAAATTTATGTCCTTTTACTGAAGTAGGCTTAATGGCTCATAAGGGGTCCTGAAAACGCCTGAAAACGGGTTTTCAGGTTATTGTGGCGTTGGATAGAGGGTGGCCTGAAACGTACTGAAAACATGTTTCAGGTGCCTGAAAACTACAGTAATTTGGGTGTAATTTAGATTTTTTTAGTATGTGAAAGAGCTACTTCTGAAACGGCCTAAAACGACGTTTCAGCCTGCTGAAAACGTTTCTAAGTCACAGAAAATCATTTTTGAAGTTTTACTAAGCCACCGGCGTAACAATATTATAAAACTTTAACAAATAATTATCCTATAAAACTTGATGCCAAAATTCTCCAAACCCCACTTCATCTTCCAATGTATCTAATATAATGACAGAACACAACATTCTTTTAAACTCATAAAACTATATTTGAATTTTGACAAACAGCTAATCATAAACAAAATTTCAAACTCTAACATACCCATTATCATGGACCCCCGTTTTTATTTCATGAACCCCCAAATTTCTTTTTCATTGACGTAGACCCCTTGCAGGTTATCATAGACCCCTGGGGGTCGATATGGAACACTTTGGGAATTACTGCTCTAGACCCTGAGAAGGACAACCCCCTCCCCCCCTTATTCCCTAATAAGTTTTTCACGACTACAGTGGGATCCACATATTGAAACTTTGGCAATCAAACTTAGTTCAGCGGCGTACGCAGTAAAAAAGATTAGACTTTTAACTAATATTGAAACGGCAAGAATTGTTTATTTCAGCTACTTTCATAGTGTTATGTCCTATGGACTGCTGCTATGGGGATCAGCGGCTAACATTGAGAGTATTTTCCTTTTACAAAAAAGAGCGATTCGTGCTATTTACTGTTTACGGGCTAGAGAATCCCTAAAAGAATTGTTCAAAGAAATTAATATTTTAACTTTAGCTAGTCAATATATATATGATAATTTAGTTTTTGTATATTTAAACTATAATAAATGCAATAAAACCAGTGATCTACATAATGTGATTACTAGAAACAACGGCAACGGTTATCGCTTACCATCAGGTGATCCATTTACTCGTTTGCTGCCCTATCCTATAAAAAAAAATAGGAATAAAGGTTCCTTTTTAATTGGATAAAAGGGCTGAAATAGGGAATGAAAGTTTGTATGGAAAGTAACAAACATTTTTAAATTTAGAGGTTAGAAATTTTAATTAGACATTAGAACTTAAGTGACGATATGCCTAAGCCAGACATAGCTGACAATACATGTTTTTCCATTACAGAACACGGAAAACTATATTGAGTCTGCTTGAGAGGAATTGGTATCAAATTAGTTGTATATAAGCTTCAAGATATATAAATAAAAATAAAAATTATAAAATTTGTTAAAAGAACTACAAACTCAAATAATATTGACTTCGTATATTGAAAAAGAAAGTCACTTGAAATTAAGATTCTCGGAAAGTCTTCAAAGCGAATCATTTGGATCATTTTCTCGACAGAACAAAATTTTATATAAAAGAAATTAAAACTAAACTTGAACGTAAACATAATTATAAAGAAACATAATTTTCCGACTTTTTTGTAAACTCAAGGCGAGACTTCAAACTACATTTTAATTGTTATCTAATTAAAAGCCAAAGAAAAAGTGTTAACTTCATAAATGACGAATTTCCACTCAAACTTATATCCCCTTTTTCAGCACTTTATGGTGAAACTTTTAAAAACTTCGAATGATATATTTATTTATATCTAATCAGAAGCCTAAAAAATAATTTTCTAACTTTAGAAATGACGTACTCACCACGAATTACGTTTTGCTAACTTATCCATTGATACACATATTCGGGTTCAACTCTGCGAAAATCTATCTAGCTTACGTCAGTCAAGGAAAACAATAAGATCGAATGAATATAGTTATCAATAATAATTATTTTTCACATTACCTACCTACGTATAGGGTTACAAGTGCTTCGTTAAGAGCTTCTATCTACACTTATATAGTAAAGAGCTAAGATTTATTTTCGTTGATGTCCGACCAAAACAGGTTATTAGATTTATGATTTTCGTAATGATAGCTTTTCATATTTGACAACTTTTAGTTTTGTATTTTATTTTATGTAAAAAAGTAAGCCAAAGTAAGCTCTATAAGACTTGTGTTATGGGATCTAGAGTAACGGATATACATATACAATACATATATAAATATTTTTGACAGAATTATATATTAACAACCACAACTAAGCTATATATCCTTTCATTCATCACACAAACTGTCCCCACCGGAAATCAAACCCGGGACCTCAGAAAATGCGACACCTTGAAACCGGTGTCCTAACCACTCGACTACAGAGGTCGAGTAATCGCTTAATCATTATCAATCGCATAATCGCCAAGGACAGCATCTTAACGTGACCTGCGGATTTTGTCACCGTAGTAAACCAGTGAGCCTCCGACTAGCTCTTTCAAATAAAATCAAAATCCAGAAAGTGATATATATTATATTATCTTAACGTATCTTTTAAGAATTTCAAATTACAACAACTCAAAACAAAATATCTTCCAGAATGACAATTCTCGTCATGTCAGGAACACCGTTCAAACTCTTCACGAAACCATAAAGCACAAAATGTGACCTACGAGGGCTGCTACTTAAGTATCCGGAATCTGGGAGTTCAACATTTTTAAACGCAATATATGACCTACATGGTAAAATTCGTTCTTTTTTTGAAATACTGGCCGCTACTTTTTTATTCCTTATGTACGCTAGTGTTTTGTTTCTGATGGGTTTATAATGTCATATCGCTGAAATGATGGAACTCACACGTGAAAATATTCGTGCTATGATTTATTACGATTTTCGACGTGGTTTAACGCAACAACAGTGCGTAGATCAATTAACTTCAACTTTTGGTGTTGAAGCTCCATCAAAAACCACTGTGTATCACTGGTTTAGTGAGTTCAATCGTGGACGGAGTAAGCTCACGGACGTAAGTTAAGGAAGGTCGCCCGAAATCAGTCGTTGTGCCACAAAACATTGAAGCTGTACGAAAACTAATTATGCAAGACCGTCATGTTACGTATCGCGAGATAAAGGCTACTCTGGGCTACGTATGACAAGCATTAATAAAATATTACATGAACATTTGTTCGTAAAAAAATTTTATTCGCGTTGGATACCGCACAACTTAACTCAGCATCAGAAAGAAGCTCGCGTCGAATGGTGCAAGAATATGTTAAAAAATTTAACTAAGATACTAAAGATAATATAAGGAAGCATTCTCGAAGAGATAGATAGACATTTATTATTGTATTTGGTCTACAGACATAAACACACAAGAATTATTACTAAATTAATAGAAATAAAAATTAACAAATTCGTTGTACGAGCAGTTTCCAGCTATAGCAATAGCAATTGGTCCAGCCATTTCAGAAATTATCCGGAACAAACAGACAGACGACAATCCAGTTTTATTTATACGTACAGATTTCGTCGAAGTCATCCTCGTTCACGATCAGTTTATATTATTTTTATTATTCATAGATAGTACTCAAGTTTAATTAACATAATGGAATTTTAATGTCTTTGGAGGTCTCCGTCTCCCCAAACGCCAGAAAATAATAAATTGCCGAAAAACAACCTTTTTACGTACACAAGTATTCTATTAATATTTCAAATCCCTTGTCGATTCAATGTCGAATATTCTCTCTTCATTCTTACTTATATTTTAATAACTTAAAACAAAAATAACCTTTCGCGTCGTAGTTATTTCTTGACCACGTTTCAAAATATATCACTGCGCACATTATATTTATTACTTACAATAACAATAGATTTCGTTAACTTGTAAACAAATCTCAGCCAATAGAACATTCTAATGCTTAGCTTGGTCCAGGGGCGCTGATACAATTTTCATTTGTATTATTAATTAAGAAATACGATTAACATATTTTTGTAATGTTTTAGCAGCAGAAACTAAAGGACGAACCAAAGTAGCTCCAAAAATAAACTTTATTAATCTTTATCTAAGCACAAACTATTTAATTATCTAACTTTGAGAGCTTTCGTATCAACTCCTACGTAGGACAATTTATCTCTGTAATAGAGTGGGTAATTGTAACTATACAAATCGGTTCTCCTGAATCGTAACAATATTGTTGGCGCTACTGTAATTATAGTTTTTATTATGTTTGTTATAGAGATCGGCACATGTCAACATTCTCAAAAGTTCTAAGCAAATCCCAACCTATATTTTATTCTTCACCAGCAAATCATCACTAATGTTGTCTATGTACATACATACATATACTCATGCCTCTTTCCCATGGGGGTAGGCCGAGATCATAGTTTTACACATTCTTCTTTCTTCAATACTCTCGTGCGTAGTCACCTAGAATTTGCTAGCGTTGTTTGGAATCCTACCTACATTACGCCATCTCAGAGAATTGAGTCCATTCAAAGAGCTTTTACTAGGCATCTTGCTTTTTCCACTCCTGGTATATCTTATAGGCATCCATATAATCATCGTCTTAAGTTCTTTAAAATGATATCCTTACGTAACCGACGTTTGATTTCTGATCTCATGTCTCTGCATAAAATTTTAAATAATAAAATTAATTGCATGCATTTGCATAATAAATTAAAGTTAACTGTCCCTTACAGATATCCCCGCTACCAAATACGTAAATTGTTCCATGTTCTTCCCCATAGGACAAACCTGGGCCTGCATCACCCAATCTCAAGAATTTGTAAGGCATATAACGAGATAAGCACCAAAATTTCAGACATAGATATTTTCCACGACTCGGCCAAAGCATTTAAAAATAAATTAATAGGATATTTTCAACCAGATAGCACAAAATCAGTCAAAACTTAACTTTAATCTTAACTTAAATTGTAATTTATTTTATTTAATCTTAATTTTGTTTTTATTATATTTTATTTAGCATTGTAATGTTGTTTGTATAAATGTAAGATGATGACCACACTAATGTACGATGAGAGCTGTGTGTACCTGTAATAGGCGAGCATACTAGAAATACCATTGTCAGAGTTTTTGTAAATTGTCTAATATGCATCGCTGTTGGTATGCCTTATCAACAAATAAATAAATAAATACACATGCTACACAAAAACAACTTCCCTAGCTTACTCGACTTTCAATAATACTTTATTTAACCGACGAGAATGCATGAAAGTATTAATATATTATATTAATTTACATTAAATTCAAATATAGAAAATTACAATGTTTTTATAAAGTAAAAGACACTATTATTATCGCTGAAAACAGATGGCGCTACGTGTATGTAGCGTTCGAGCGACAGTAACCGAATTTATCCGAGCGCTCTCGAGCTCGTGCTTCGTGGCGACTTCACTTCTCATAACTAGTTCTCTAATTGGTCTGTGCTTCTCATTTACTTAGTCGACGAGTGAACACATGTTTTCCAAATTACCTTCGACATCTTCTTTGTATAAATTAAGTCAGAGTCTTAAGCATTTAGTTAATAATAGCGTGGATCTTCTTACATTATCTTTCCTGAATTTAAGTGACAAGATAGCTCCTACTAAAGTACAACTAGAAAGTTCCTACGGTGAAGGAAACCTTATAACTTTATATGTTTCGTAAGTTGTCTTTCGTCCATCCTTTCTAAGTCCAAACCATCTAAGCATACCCTTCTCGAGTTTTGTCTCTATGCCTTCTTTCACACCGGTATCCCTTATCACACTATGTGTCACGTCATCTGAATGTAATGGAACGCCGCGACGCGGCGTGCCATTACATCAGGGTTAGATGGGAAGAATATGTCAATGTCAACGGACTTCGAATTTCAATTTCAAAATTTTGCACATTCATGTTCTTCAATAGAGTACTTCCCTCTATATTAGAAAAGATCTAAAAGCATATAACTATGATAGCTTATGCATTAAATAGTCGGAACCATCATGTTTAAGTACATAAAATAACAAGCATAATATAAAAATTAGTTTCAAAGTATTCACTTTTTTAATCTATACGTAAAACAAGAGCGAAACATAGGCCGCCATGTCGTGACGTCATAAGGTACTGTAAACTTATGCGTGTCAATGTCATTATGAATCATAGTACGTAAAACGCAAAACAATAAAAAAAGAAGTTTGTAGATTGCTTTTTTAATGTAAGAGAACGTTATAAATACGCAAGTTAAATTGAAATCGCACGTGAATCACACTATGGAAAGCAGTTTTGTAATAGGAGATAGTACGAATTTACCAAAAATAAATGCATTAATGGTCGGAAAATTCTTTACTGCAAATCCCGACTTTTGTTCTGCCGAGTTACGGAGTATTAAAACATCGATGTCAGTATTACTCTTTTACTATTATTCCTTTATTTGTTGTTTATATATAAAAGATAATAACTCATTTTTAAATTATGAATATAATAATATAGCGTCAAACATAAAGCTTTGTTTATTATTTACATGCCGTATTGACGTCATCGCTACAGAGTAACAATTCGTGCGGCGCCTTCGTCTAATTACGCGCGAAATTTGAAAATATTAAATTTTAATGCAATTTTTATAGTACTAACGAGTGTATAAAATTTTTATATTTTTAGTATATGGTTTACTGACACGCAAGGATCAAATTAAGATTCTTTTCAAAAAAGAGATTAATTCCCTATTATTTACTTGTAACTTTGCATACTGGTCTCTGAATAAACGCACTTTGTACTACAGCATAAAATATCGATTTATTAAAAAAACAACTACTTCAACATCATTCGTAACATGTGTTTTTTAAAGTTTTTCATTCTAAATAATTCAGTGGCTTTACGTCCAACAAATTTGTTGATTTATGATTACGATCTTTCAGTATATTACTTTCTTGATAACAACAACTAAATCAAACTACATTTTATTCGTTCCTTTATGTCACATAAGCGTCTAGAGCAATTTCCAACAGGGCCGAACATGTTTCCGGTGTTAAAGATCTTTTATCTTCGCCAATTTGAGTCAATAGAAAACGATAAAAGCATCCTTTGTTATTTGCTTCAGGAAATAGTTGTGCACGTCGTTAGTGATCGACATCTTGAAATCATTGTCATTCCACATCTTCGAGACTAATGTAAGAAGAACCACGCTATTTCAAGGAGAATCAACATAACTTTTATTAAATAATAAATGCTTTAAGACTACTACTTAATTTCATTTCCTAGCTTCGTTTAAATAATAAATCAATATTTTCTCTTTATCTCCATAATTATTTATGATATGATAACACTGTTAGTGAACCTGGAATATTAGCGATTTGGCATCTATTAGTTAGACAGATTCATTTTTCAATTAAATTAAATCTTGAATTCAAATACAAATCATGGGCGAAACTACTTATTTTCTGCAAATAAATTCAAAACTAAATTCAATTTTACATAGAATAAAATTAAACTGGCACATAATATCTTAGTAATTGAAAAACCCGACTATCCATCGCCAGATTTTTCAAATTAATCGGAACGTAAACTAAACAGTTGACAACTTGACTAGCTGTCAGTATATTAAAAGCTTGGATTTATTTTTTTTGGTATTACCTTAATTATCGCACACTATGATTTACGATTACTCGTCGACTAATTACACCAACAATTCCTCAGAAATAAAGGTTATAGTTTAATCAAATAAACTTTTCTAAGCTTATCTAAAATAAATAGTAACTATTATTGTTGTAAATCTCTCATCATCGTCATCATCAAGCCTTATAGAGCTTACTTTGGGCTAGGCTAATTGGTGTAAGTAAATCAATTCAAGAAGAATCAATTAAATTTTCATTTACACTATGCGCCATGTAACATGTTCAGTTATACATGACCACGAACACTGAAATGTCAGGCCAAATAATTTACAAGCTTCAACATCAAAACGGGCGAAAGACAATAGGGAATTAATCTCTTTTTTGAAAAGATCTTAATTTGATCCTTGCATGTCAGTAAACCATATACTAAAAATATAAAAATTTTATACACTCGTTAAGTACTATAAAAATTGTATTAAAATTTAATATTTTCAAATTTTGCGCGTAATTAGACGAAGCCGCCGCACGAGTTGTTACTCTGTAGCGATGACGTCAATACGGCATGTAAATAATAAACAAAGCTCTATGTTTGATGCTATGTATTATTATATTCCTAATTTAAAAATGAGTTATTATCTTTTATATATAAACAACTAATAAAGGAATAATAATAAAAGAGTAATACTGACATCGATGTTTTAATACTCCGTAACTCGGCAGAACAAAAGTCGCGATTTGCAGCAAAGAATTTTCCGACCATTAATCAAAGCATTTATTTTTGGTAAATTCGTACTATCTCCTTTTACAAAACTGCTTTCCATAGTGTGATTCACGTGCGATTTCAATTTAATTTACGTATTTATAACGTTCTCTTACATTAAAAAAGCAATCTACAAACTTCTTTTTTTATTGTTTTGCGTTTTACGTACTATGATTCATAATGACATTGACACGCATAAGTTTACAGTACCTTATGACGTCACGACCTGGCGGCCTATGTTTCGCTCTTGTTTTACGTATAGATTAAAAAAGTGAATACTTTGAAACTAATTTTTATATTATTTTTGTTATTTTATGTACTTAAACATGATGGTTCCGACTATTTAATGCATAAGCTATCATAGTTATATGCTTTTAGATGTTTTCTAATATAGAGGGAAGAACCATTTTTTTTTTTTTTTTTTTTTTTTTTTTTTTCCCTGAGGAAAATGCATAAAATTGCATACCCCGGCTGTGGCGAGCCGACGGTTATGTGGGGCTCTCCTCCCCAGAAGGGGGAGGCCTACCCACTAAAAACCTCAGGGATGGCCTTCCTCAGGCATGTAGGGAGCCCCCGGGAACATCAAGCAACTTCCAGGAACCCCCAGCCTCCGCTCCCCTGCCTAGAGGGGAGCCCTTCTCGGGGGAGGCTACACTACCTCCCCCGGTCTCCTCCACCGACGACGCCCCCCGGCCACGGAAGGGGCGTGGTCCATCCTGGGTCGCCGAAGCAGTCGCGATATCCTCGCGCCCGCCGGCGACCCGCGGCGGCGCCGCAGCTGTGCTACCGAGCCCGGCGCCGCCTTCTTCGAGCGGGATCGGCCATCTCCCGACCCCGCTCGGCGACCTCCTTCTGGAGCATCACTGCTTCACAGAAGGAGGCCACAGCCCTCCAACCTCCCTCGTCCGCCAGCATTGCCGCAATCAATGCCGGCGGAGACAGATCTCGCCCGATCTCTGCGACCAAGACTCGGCGCTCGGAGGCCCACGCGGGGTACTCCGCCAGCGTGTGCTGGGCCGAATCGAGGTCGGATGCACAGTGGTGGCAATGTGTCGATCCCTCCCGTAGAGGGGAAGTACCCTATTTGGAATGTTTGGAAACTACAGAGTAAGTTCTCAGGGAATAGCGCTAATATTCACTTTTTTACCTCTGAAGAGGAAAGGTTGAGAATACCACCGCAATTAAGTGCCACGACGATTATGTCGGACTCCTAACGACTCAAGGCGGCTTGACCCGAAAGACCTACGACAAAATTCAGCCAGAGCCGTGGGTCCTAATGACCGTATGGTTTGACGTGATAAGGAAGACCGCATCTCAGGAGAGGCGACTACTTTTTATTTATAGAAACTTTAAATGTAAACAATATAAATTTACTAGCTTTCTGCCTATGCTTTATGGGGCATAACTTTTGCCCACAGCTACATATGCGCGGAAGTACAATGGCGCGAAGGTTTTATCGCGCTTCCCGTGGGACTATACATTTTCCGAAATAAAAAATACCGCAAAACATTGCTCAAGAATCACTTTATCTATTGATGAAAACCGCATGAAAATTTGTGCAGTAGTTTTTGAGCGAAGCCTTTATTGCGCAACCCGTGGGATCTGACGATTTTTCCAGGATAAAAAGTAGCCAATTATTTAATCGTCTGCAAAATTTCAAAGCAATCGGTTCAGTAGTTACGGCGTGAAAGCGGAACAAACAAACAAACTCACTTTCCGATTCATAATATTATATTAGTTAGTAGTAGTAAGTTTTTTATTTTATTTCTTAAAGTTACTGTATTTTATAACCACTCAAGCATAAGGCATTCAGGCATTCATTTCAGCATTCATGTGTCTTAAATAATACAATTGTATTAAATAATGAAATTTCATAACAAATGGAATACAATTTACCCATTAATGTTGACTTATGATTAATCTTTAAAATAACTTTTCACCAAAAATTATACCGACCGATTTTTTTTTGTTAATATGGGAATCTTCTGTAAGCTATCTTATCGTATAAATAATTATCGTCGAAGAAAATGAAATAAAGTCAAACTCAAAACTGTATTATTCTTACTACATTAATTACTGTATTTATTACATAGAAAAGTGCTGTCTACCCAAAACCAAACTAGAAATTAAATAAAACAAAGTCCCAATTCCAAAAGTGTTTTTTATATTACAATGCTATCATTGTACCAGCAAAACAATTTTTTTTTTGCCCCCTGAGGAAAATGCATTAAATTGCAACCCCGGCTGCGGCGAGTTATGTAGGGCTCTCCTCCCCAGAAAGGGGAGGCCTACCCACTAAAAACCTCAGGGATGGCCTTCCTCAGGCATGTAGGGAGCCCCTACATGTCTACCTTATGTTATGGCTTTTTTTTATTTCAATACCAAGAAGACGGTTGACTAATCTAGATTCCATAGATGAATCACAATGACAATGTTTGGGTCTGCAACAATAAGGCCTATCTTCAAATGATACCTTGGCCAAACTCTGCTACTTTATTTATTAATTAAGTCCTAACACTTGGAAATGCCCTGATTTTTAAATCATTTGCCAATGATCGACTAGTGGTCTACGTTATATCCGATAAATAACCTTTTGTTTTAAGGCGGTATAATCCAGTTATCAAGAAGACAGTCGACTAATCTGTACACACCAGTGAGGGTACTTGGTGTGTCGACTACCCAGCTTAACCTCCCTCGGGAACCTCTTCCCCCTGTGGAAGGTCTATTCGGGATCAGGTTAAGCCCAAATGACCTCCGTGGGACAGGCCCAGTGGTATAAACGAACTGGGACTTCGCCATACGCGGGAGCGCCAGCTTACGCGTTTGCGACCCCCCAGACGGGTGGGAAGTTTAAGGCCATATATCAGGTCACGAGGTCAGGAGTCAAGTGATCGGTCTAGCTTCATTCCCGCCAAAAGAGTGGTAAGTGGTGGTAAAAATTTCTCTATGTCCTTCACCAGATATCAAATTATCTCATCTTTCATTAAAACCGGTCCAGTAGTTTGGGGCCTACATTTACCCCTTTATTGTATGACTTTTATAAACTTTAAATGTCTTGTGTATTTATTTGTATATAATAATACATACATACATACATACACTCACGCCTTTTTCCCATGGGGGTAGGCAGAGATTACGTCTTTCCACTTGCTACGGTCTTTACATATCTCTTTCGCTTCATCTACTTTCATAACATTCCTCATACATGCTCGACGATTGCGGGTACTTCTGACCTGGCCTTTTTTGAGGACACTTTCGATTTGTTCGAAATTTATTCGCCTAGGTCTTCCTCGTATATAATCAAAAGCTTAAATATTACTACTATTTCAACCACTTACAACCCTTTTATTGCATCAAAAAGTAGCTTATATCCTTTCGGAAACTACACACAATTTGTATATCACGTTTCTTTCAACTCAGTACAGTAATTTTGGCACGAAAGCGAGCCAAACAGAGTTACTTTCGAATTTGTAATATTAGTATGTAAGTATATATTTTTAGCAATTTATAATTTGTAATGGACAACGTAGACGTCAATGATGATGATGATGATGGATGAATAATATAAAATACAAGGAAATTTAGAGTAAGTACGCAATATCCTCCTCTGTTTTTTAAATTAAAAATAATAATTTTCTTAATAAGTATTTTTATATTTACGTATTCCTTATTACTTTCGTATAAATAAGTGTGAAAGTTTTAGATGGATTGATGTTGTTCCCAAAGAAAGAACACAGAATATAATTATTTTCCAGCTGCCGGCCCGCGGCGAGAAGAGCCGTTATTATTGTAAATGTCACAGATCATATAATATTACAAGAATGTTAATTAATGTATTTATAATTTAGAAATGTTATAAAATAAGACAAAGACTATATTCTAAGCTTAAAACTACTTAACGACTAAAAATTACTACAAATAAAATATACAAAATTTACAAAATAAAAAAAACTTCACCTCCAGTGCTGCCGTCAGGGATGGTGCCCAAAAGGCTGGCAGCATTTCCCCGTTGGATGGCGAGGCTAATACGCTGACCGAGATAACTGCCAGCCTTTTGATCACCCGTCACCTCGGCGAGTCTCTTCGCCAAATCCTTAAAAAGGGACCGAGCGCTTGAACCCCATGGACCCATTGTCTCCACACCAAACGGCGCAAATATGTAGCTATCATTGAGAGCCGAATATTTATGCCGCTTAGAGCACTCAGCAGCGGCAGCCGCCGCGCCTGCAGCAAGGGACGTACTACCTGTATGACACGGAGCAAGCGTATCAGAGCAAGTTGCGTCCCACACAAGAGGACGACCCTGCTTCCATGGAATGAGCGTCATCCCATCAGGTCTCCTGCCGTCGTCACGAGAGATACCTCTATTTGACGACCTCCATAGTCGAGTGGTTCGTACACCGGTTTCAAGGTGTCGCCATCTCTGAGGTCCCGGGTTCGAGTCCGGTGGGGGCATATGTTTGTGTGATGAATGCGAGCATTTGTACCTTAGTCATGGTTGTTGATATATATTTGTATAAAAAATATTTATATACGTATAATATATGTATGTCTATCCGTTACCCTAGATCCCATAGCACAAGCCTTATAGAGCTTAGTTTGGGCTAGGCTAATTGGTGTAAGTGTTACAAATATAAAAAAAAAAAAAAAAAATACCACTAGAAGCGCTGGCACGTTGACTGCGACAAAAGCTCTGCGGATGACGTCATTGATGCAGGCGTGGCGGGAGACTCTGCCAGCGCTTTTTTGGCAACAGAGGCCATGGTGACCATACTCACCGACACGAGCTCCACAACGACAGCGATGGGGGTGATTAGTCTTGATGCCAAGTCTGAGCGATACAGCGAGGGATATCGTGCTCCTGTCAAGCAGCGTCCCGACACTGGCTGAAGGAAGGGCTTGCAGCCAGTATCCGGATTCTACTTGGAAGGACGCTAGGAGACGAGCACGGTCAGTAGCGCCTACAGCGGAAATTAAAAGATCGCTCTGCATACGCAAGCAGAGCGGCTCGTCCCACTGTCTCTGTGAAGATAGGGAAGATGGTGGATCTACTCCCGGGCATGCCCTAGACCAAGCAATTCTAGCCTCTGCAAGGTGAGCCGGCTCCACTGCGCCTAATGAAGGACGTAGTATTTTTATTTATTGAACGTTTATTTATTTATTATAGTATATATAGTATTATTATTAGTAGTTATTTATATATAGTATGATTTAGCTTACAATATCCAAGCATGCTAATATGCAACCAACAACGTTATCCACAAATAAAAAAAAACATTAATAGTGCGCTACATTTGACCTCGGCACCACACAGCACACACACTCACACATACTCATACATACATACATCATGAATAGCAACTAATTTGTTTTATTTTTTATGTTTAAAATAAAATAAAACAAATTAAGATAAATATATAAACATATAAATAAACAAGATTTAACTAATTAATATTAATTACAATTATATGATTAGATATTAGAATCATCAAGTAATATTATTAATGTTGTAATACGAGTAATGTTCTTCTGTACAGAATCCACGGTATCAGTAGTATTCCTTTTCTTATTCTTTCTATATTTCTAAAATTGAATTTCGGTGAGTGCTCAGAATTTGCAAAATATATTAGGTCATATGAAATTAGGGTTTGAATGGATAGAATATAAAGTCAATTTTTTGTGTAAAATATATATCATTAATCAAAGTAAGAACCGTTGTTATCTATGCACTTTTGCCATCTCATAGATCGTTCTTGATCCCTTTATCAAAAAAACCACGGGGGCGAGAATCAATACACTGTTGAACAAATATGCTAGTATATTCACAGCAGAGGCCCTGGCAGTATATGCTACATTAAAATACATTCAAAACAATAGTGAGGAAGACAAAAATTGGATTGTTGTTAGTAACAGTCAGAGTGTGCTTAAAGCTCTTAGTAATAACAAATTAGATGCAAAAACTAATTATATATTATATGATATTAAGCATGAATGGACAGAGCTATCTAATATAGGTAAAAAAAATATTTTCATATGGGTTCCAGCACACAAACATATTGCAGGCAATGAATGTGCAGACACTTTGGCTAGGCTTATAACCTCTTCCAGTAATCTTCCACAACAAATTAATTATATGTATAAAAATACCCCTATATCACATACTGATATTGTAGTAATTTTAAAAGAACATATACAAAAAGAATAGGAGCTACATTGGCAATATATTCAAAGTACTGAAGGAAAGGGATTATGGTACGCATCATTAGGTGTAACGGCAAGTCAAGTGCCTTTGGTTTGCAAAGCTTACTTCCATGAGCCGCAAATTTTACACTATTATGAATAGTCTACGTATTGGGCATTGCCGTATTAACTTTCATCTACACAGAAAAGCTATGACTAATTCACCAATTTGTCGACATTGCAATAGAGGAGAAGAATCGTTGGACCATTTATTCTTCAATTGCTCTTCATTTGGCATTCAACGCCATGTGCTAATGAATGAGCTTATAGATCTGTACAAGAACACAGATGATATTCCGCGTTCTATTCAAGAAATTTTAAGAAACACCTCATCATATCCACATCTTTTCAAAATTATAATCCACACTGTCTCGGAATTATAAAAAGGGGGAAAAAATAAAGAAATAGGAAAGTGAAGAAGAAAGAAGATAAAGATAAAGATTTGGCTGTATGGGCTCTGCTCTTTGCCAGCTCGATACGAGCGAAGATTTAAAAAAGAAATCAATACACTGTTTGAAGACAGTTTGGACTGCGGCTTTGGAGTTGAATTTTTGTCCTTGTAAAAAGTTGTCCAAATTCCGGGAAAAATGGTAATCTGTTGGAGCAGTGTCCGGGGAGTGCGGTCGCAGACGTTAAAATTGTAACTCATCTTACTTAGTTGTTGTGAAATGTGCAGCATGTGTTCTCGCGTTGTCCTGAATCGTGAAGCAGCAGTAGCCTAGAGCGATTGAATAATCTCGACTGTTTAGCAGCTAGTTCTTTCTTCATGGTTTGCAGTTACTGGCAATAGATATAATGCGTTTGGCCAGATTTTAGAAAGCTGTAGTGAACGACTAGCACTAGTCCACCAAACACTCACACACAGTATTTTTTCAGATAAAATATTTATATCAGCAGTTATGTTTTAACGAGTATATAGATATTTTTATAGTTTACTTTTATAGTTAAAGAATAAAAAGGTCAGTGAAAAGTTTTTATTTCAACGAGAATGAATAATAAATTGGCAATATATATGAAGTTACTTCCTTTAACTATATATTTTATGTGAAACATTCCCCAGTGCCAATTCAGCTTCGCACTGTGTTACTTGATTGAATGATGGATTGAATAGAATATATTACAGCCCGTGTCTTACACTATACTATGATCGTTGTCCTTATCGCAAAAGTAAAATCGGAGAAATATATGTGAATTCGACCAAACTGGACCCTACTGACTCAGCGTATTTGACTAAAACCTAATCGCCCTAACATAGTGAGGGTAGGTTCGAGTTCCTCGCTGGAGACAGATATGAGCTGTGATAATAATTATGTAAATTTTCAAAACTATACCTAACTGTTCTTTGTTTTGAGACCAAAGTACTCTGCACGTTATTGCCTGCACTGCGCCTATTGAATCAAAAATAATACCACAGCAAACAGCGGAAACCACACAATCTAATACAAACAACTGTAAGTAGACGTAATAAATAACACATAATACTTTTGATTAAACAAGCGGCATCATTACGTCCGTGCCTGTTTATCTGCGCAGCCGGCAAATAAGTCTCCATAAATATTTACGTATTGATGCTAAATTAACGAGTGAACATCAAAAGTGTTAAAAGATCCAGTTTTATTAAGCCCATCAAAAGATGCATATTGCCACTCCAGTGTAAAAATAATCGCCACTGGTAGATTTCGATTAGAGTTTTTTTTTTTTCGTACTCTTTTTGGTTTTCTGCGAACTCTTTGGTCCGCACTCTTTTTTGTTTGTGTTAGTCTTTTAACATTTCCTTATATATTATTTATTTTACAAGTAACGTATCATTTGTCGATCAGGAGAAAGGTGTTGTTCTCCGTTTTGTGGGGACAGATGGTCTAGTCGTAGCCCCATTTATATCTATGTTCTAACTATTCCAGATTAAAGTTTTAAAACAATTGTAACTACGAATCGCACAATGATTTTGGGACGTCTAAATAATTTCAAAGTAACTTCATGTATTTTATTTATAGTTAAGTTATTGCATTCATTAAAATAGAACAAATAAAATACATGTTCAGTTAAATGTTCGCGTGGACGTGACACGGCTGAAAATAATGACAGCTACTCGTATTTTACTACAATAGGCCTTACCATGACCGCTTAGAGTAAGACACTGCTCATGCAGGGTATAGCGCCATCTTACTTGCACTATGATTTTAAGAGATGGTAGTCGGCCTGTAATATTAAAAAATCATAGAAAAATGTTAAGAATATGAAAAAAAAATGATATAATAATGAAACTTAAATAAAATTAAAAACTAAACTATATATAAAACTAATATTATCTCTAATAATTATTTAGTAAAATTAAAAAAAAATTATATTTCTGATTGAATTTTGTATGGGTTTTTCTTTAACCAAAAATGTCACCAAAACCTTTTTTGTTCCAACAAAATTCTCAGATTATTCTTACATCAAACAAACAAGAATTAGCTCAATAGACACAAGCGTCGTGAATAAAACTAATTCCAGATTTAATTCAGGTTCAAAGTCAGGTCAACTTCGCTTTAGACAGTATTTGAAGCTGCAACTTACATAAATCGCACTGGCATCACGACAACTAGGCTAATCCGTGAATAGATTTTACAATTTTATCTTTAGTAATCATACTTATTTCATTTTGATAATTGTTTACGTATTGAGTCACTTTATCTAGATACTACTACCGCATAATTACCGATATACCGCATATATATAGATACCGCATAATTAAATACTTTAAGCTTGGTTTATTTACCCTATGTTGTTGTCTAATCTATAAATAACTAGCTTTCTGCCCGCGGCTTCGCCCGCGTGGATTTCGGGATTGGGTGTATAGAGGGTTAAGGGTCATAGCTTTTGCCCACGGCTACATATACGCGGAAGTCGGTTTATGGTGCGAAGATTTTATCGCGCTTCCCGTGGGACTATCCGTTTTCCGAGATAAAAAATGCCGCAAAACTCCTCAAGAATCACTCTATCTATTGATGAAAACCGCATAAAAATCTGTGCAGTAGTTTTTGAGCGAAGCCTTTATTGCGCATCCCGTGGGATCTGTCGATTTTTCCGGGATAAAAAGTAGCCTATGTTACTCGGGAGAATGTAGCTTTCCAAAGGTGAAAGAATTTTTGAAATCGGTCCAGTAGTTTAAGCGTGAAGAGGTAACAAACAAACAAACAAACAAACAAATAAACAAACAAACAAACAAACACACTTTCGCATTTATAATATTAGTTGGGATTAACGTTATTTAGATAGAAATATAATCATCAATTAACTGAAGTATAGAATTAATATCGTATAATAGAACATAATATATAATTCGCGGCATACTAAATATAATATGTGAGGCAGTATTAATTGCTTTCCTGTTTACATGTGGAAGTAATTTTGTCGCAAAGTGAAAGACGTCTGTTACTTACCGAAAATCGTGTTGAATATCTGCAAAAAAAAAGTGTTTCTTGAATAAAACTGTTTACTAAAAGCCACAAATATGTTTTTTACAATAATATTATTGCGTGTATATTTTCTGAAATTGTACTGTGTACGTTTCTTTAGTCTACCGACCTTTTTTTCTGGAACTCGAAATCGTTTTGAAATCACAACTTCCGGTATGCTGACAGTCACTATTAAATAATAATGAAGGGCGAAACAAATTCATGAAACTAGTTCACGGAACATTACACATATGTATTAAAAAAAGATTCAGTTTGACACTTTACAAGCAATGTTGTAATTTTGGAATTATTAATCGATCTATTGACGGAATAATTGTGGAAAAGTACTATACTTTGCTTGACAGCTGAATTCCCGCCTAAAAATCCACGTTCCGTTTTCTACAAGCACGCAATCTCGCGCGATAGGTTTGAACGGCGTTCGTACAAGAACTGACTGCCAAGTCGGCCTGTTGCCTATTATTCCTGCCATAATGTTCGTTCGTCGCATTAATCATGAGCTGTCAATGCAGCTTTATTTACATGCTACTAAGCTAATCCAGAAACTCTTTAGTATTGTTCTATATTTCAAGAAAATTAGTAATATACTGACATAGGAATTAAGTTAGCAGTAGTTGGGGCTTAAGTGAAAGTCTCAAAGATCAGCAATATCCAAGGTTTGTATTCCTGGAACCGTTTTAAGAATGTTTTTTTTAAGCTTGGCTTAGTTTTATTATTTCTTTTTTTCTTTTTTAGGCTTAGTTTTATTATTTCTTACTAACCTATGTAATTAGTTGTGAAACGAAACAATTGCGCAGATCAAACTAAAATTTAAAATGTATTAAATAAATACGGCCCGGCAATTTAAATTCTACATACATTAAAAGGACTGTCGAAAATATATTTGTTTGAAATGATGTTTTTGAAAATGTAACTTATATTCTTGTACTATACTACTATATATTATGAATGTTAAAGTCAAATGTGACACAATTCAAAATTTTGTAAAATAATAGTTTGATACTGTGATAATTTTTACCCTTCTTTCCTATAGGATAAAAACGACTGAGGTAATGCTAATGTAATTTGGTGTTAAGATCGGTATTTGACCTGAAGAAGGACAACAGATTTTTTATGGACCTGCGCTGAAACCACACGTGGTTCTGTTCAGCTCCTTCACTAGCTTGAGGAAGTCCTCAGTTGGCAAAGGAGTCCAGCGGATTTCTATCTACAGACTCTACAGGCATCACCTAAAGATTGTCCCTGAATCGAGTAGAATCATTCGATGCGCAGGCTTATTATTAACTAGTCACGATCGAGGCGCAATCCAGTTGCACATCAACCATTGCTCGTTTTCTTCCTCTTATACAAAATATGTTACAAGCAAGCAGACAATAGTTAATGCGCAAATGTCAAATCAAGCGATAGAGATCACGATTTATTGCTAGTTATATAATAAACCTATCGGACGAGATCAACACAATAAGAGCGAACATTAAAATAAAATAATTAAAATAACATGTTTGTATGGATTTCTTTTACGAGTGTGATATGTTGACTAATGCGTGCGTGCGTGCGGATGAGTGTGGTATTGGAAACTTTGTTAGCGGATGAGGGGAGGTACTTATTCGCGCGCATATTGGGGTCGGACAGGTCAAGAAGGACATTCCTCTGGAGACGAAGCGATTCAAACGTTTGGAAATAGTTTGACATCCAAGGAGAGGTATAAATTAATTTTAGCCTCGGGTATATATAACCCTTTTATGGAAAAGTCCCGAACCAATTTTGAATGGGACATTTGGAAATCCGCGAGTACATAGGTTCAACCAGTAGAAAGTATCTCACCTCTATAAAAAAATTCTATAGAACGCGGATAAAGCTAAGTAACTTATAATAATAACTACTTTTTATTTCAAAAATTAAGTTCCAATTTATTAGTAGATGACCCGTGCCCACTTTCGTTGGGCATAATATTAATAATCCCCGAAGCGAGCACGAACGTGATCCGAATTAAACCCGAAGCCATCGCGCGCCGTCCGCTGCCTGTTTTTTTCTCCGATTCACTTTGCAAAACGGACTACCACGTAAAAACCTTTTTATTTTTCGGTTTTTTATATAACCTATGACACTCAGCAATAACGTGGCCTTCTATTGCTGAAAGAATTTTTAAAATCGGTTCAGTAGATCCTGAGATTACCCCTTACAATTTAACAAATATACAAATATACAAACACACAAACTTTACTTCTTTATAATATTAGTATAGATAATAGATAATATCTTATAAACTAAAAAACTAATATATGTACATAACTAAAACTACATTAAAAATATTGTCATGGTTATGGAATTTCTATTCACTTTTTATTGGAATTACATTCACGAATTACGTTCAACTTGAATGAATCCCAGCGTTCAGCGAAAACCGTCAGCAATATGTTAGAACTGCAGCGCAACCTATCCATTACGGCAGCACAAACGTGCATCATTGCAAAGAAGTCTGCTACGCATGCCTCCGCAAACAAGATGGACGCACTTAACCATTGCACCTTGGCAGCCCCACCATTAACCACCATTTTAAAAGTTTTTTTTATAAAATTCTGTTATGTCAAGCTATATAATTACACTATGAAACCCGTATCTATTTTGAAGCACATAATAACTGTCTCAAAGTCAACAGGTAAAATTGGACGTGTTACAGTATGTACATACCAGTCGAGGGAATTAATTTGCGATCCATCTAACGGATAAGAACCTAATCAACTGACTAAACAAAAGAGCTACGAATGTTGATACGACAACGCTGCATACTCTGTGGCATATGTAACAAATCGGCATGACTTTACATTACTGGACATGAATCTGTAATTTTTGACCTTACTGCATTGTCTGTGTGTGACAAATTGTTCGCGAATGACATTCCTTGACCGAAAGTAATTGTTTATAGTATATAATTTTATCACCTAAACATTCCTGAGGACAGCAATAATATTTTTCGAAGAATTTCAGGAAAAAAAAAACAGTTTTTTTTTCGATAAAATCTATACAGAGATCACAAAATATAGACAATGTGAAAGCTGTTTTTTCTTCGCTCCTAAATATATGTATATATATATTAATTTAAGCCTTAATAAAAAAATATATATCTCTCAGCAATTTCAATTATTATTCTTGTATCAATTATTTTTTTTTTTATTGTCAGAAACAATTTTTATTGGATGAAAATTTCTGAAATCATTTTTTGCCTTTGAATTTATGTTATCAGTTACTTTACCGTCTTGACATAAGAATATCAAAAAGTTGTTATCTTGATTAATTTTAAGGTACCAGTATAAATCTCTATAAAACATTAATATAAATTCACAATCCCAAATATTTCGGCAAACAATTTAAAAAAACGGCAATTTCATAGTTCGTTAATTATACTCGTAACCCGATAATGACTAAGCATGCCGTAATGAATGATTTATCAAATCATTCGCATTTAATTATAATATTATTTCATGGCCGTTTAATTTTATTAAACCTCTGCGTTGTTTCAATGTGGAATGACAATTAATTTGTATACTGATATAATTTAGTTTATAGGCCTGTGGGAGGCTTATCGGTCCATATGACGTATGTCATGTATACCTTATATCGTAAAATATTAATTAGTTTTCTGTCGCCACACTATTCCTATTAATATTTTTGTAAGTTTGTAAGTATTTATGTTTGTTACTCTTTCACCTAAAAACTACTAAAAGGATTGTAACCTTACAATACTATAGCTTATAGATCAGAATAACGTATAGGTCTCAATTTATAAAGATACTAGCTGGTTCCCGCGACTTCGTCTGTGCTACTCTAAATATGAATATAATCTTATATATAAAATTCTCGTGCCACAATGTTCGTTCCCGGACTCCTCCGAAACGTCTTGACCGATTCTCATGAAATTTTGTGAGCATATTGAGTAGGTCTGAGAATCGGGCAACATCTATTATTCATATCCCTTAGTGATAAGGGTTGTCCACCCTTAACATTTTTTCTAGAAATTACCTAAAAATTATTTATATGTCAAAACTACATTTGTACATACAACTATACATAAGCTACTCGAAATACAAATCTTGCGCAAACGAAGTCAAACAGCTAATTTTAAATTAAAGTTATCTATCTTCCCTTAAAACTTAGTTTGGCACTACGTACACGCATCGTCCGATGTTATATATTCTCGGTATTACTCTACAGCGCCGAAGCATGGACACTCACGGAGTCTACTAGCAAGAAGCTTCAAGCCTTCGAAATGTGGGTGTATAGAAGGATGCTGAGAATTTCATGGGTACATCGTGTACGAAATACATGTGTGTTGGCTAGGATGGGTAAAGCTGCAGAGATCTTAGACGCAATTAAGACTCGCAAACTGCAATATCTGGGACACATAATGAGAAACGAAAAGTACTGCCTTCTGCAGGTGATTATCCGGGGCAAAATCCAGGGCAAGAGACCCCCAGGTAGACGAAGAACATCATGGATGAAGAACTTACGCCAATGGTACAATAAGAGTACCCGATCATTATTCAGAGCGGCGGCATCCAAGGTTGAGATAGCCATTATGATCGCCAACCTTCGCAAGAAGACGGCACCATAAGAAGAAGAATCTTCCCTTATGTGTACGTAAGACCTGTAGAATTTTTTCGCTCATATCGATGCTCTGTCTTCTGTAGAATAGGCTTGTATCCACTATGAACAAATCTGATGCGTTAGGTTGCATAACTATTAAGATGATCATTTAATTATGAAAAAACAAAGTTTTATAAAATAATAACTTTTGATTATTTATATTTTTATAAAATAAAATTGCACAAAATAAGCCATAAGTCACGTGACAGCAAACACCAATTAAAAAGTGTTACGTCACGCCGTGCGAAACGTCAAAGTCAAAATGTCACTCCCAAGTGTCTTGTGGAAGTGCGAAAAAGAATGGGCATCATTCCTTCTCGCGAGTGTTAGCCACTTTTTACGTATCTGCTGATTGTTTGGCACGTATATAAATAATTTTTTTGGTGTTTATACTTGTGCTTGTACACTGGGGCACTATGCAGTACTTATAATACGATGAATCCATTTTTTATTAAAATAACTTCACAATACCGAATATTCCGATACTAAAACAGCTGTGTTTTGCACGGCGTGACGTCATTCAAGACGCCATGACAGTCATGAGCGTTTTTGATGACTAATGTCAAATATTTAATTAAATGCAAAATTATTCTTATAAATAAGCATTTTTTTTCAAAAATAATAATTATTTTGTATAGAATAGGCATCAAGGTATATTAGTATCTAACTACTGAAATTTAGGCAACAAGCCTATTAGTGCGATGTGCGATCCAAAGAAAGTTACAAATAGGCTTGTTGCCCAAATTTCAGTAGTTAGATACTAATATACCTTGATGCCTATTCTATACAAAATAATTATTATTTTTGAAAAAAAATGCTTATTTATAAGAATAATTTTGCATTTAATTAAATATTTGACATTAGTCATCAAAAACGCTCATGACTGTCATGGCGTCTTGAATGACGTCACGCCGTGCAAAACACAGCTGTTTTAGTATCGGAATATTCGGTATTGTGAAGTTATTTTAATAAAAAATGGATTCATCGTATTTCAAGTACTGCATAGTGTCCCAGTGTACAAGCACAAGTATAAAAACACCAAAAAAATTATTTATATACGTGCCAAATAATCAGCAGATACGTAAAAAGTGGCTAACACTCGCGAGAAGGAATGATGCCCATTCTTTTTCGCACTTCCACAAGACACTTGGGAATGACATTTTGACTTTGACGTTTCGCACGGCGTGACGTAACACTTTTAATTGGTGTTTGCTGTCACGTGACTTATGGCTTATTTTGTGCAATTTTATTTTATAAAAATATAAATAATCAAAAGTTATTATTTTATTAAACTTTGTTTTTTCATAATTAAATGATCATCTTAATAGTTATGCAACCTAATGCATCAGATTTGTTCATAGTGGATACAAGCCTATTGAGAATGAAAAAGATACCCGTCCCCGACGAGCGAGCAAGAAAGTCGAGGGAGCTAAGGGAAGTATGTTTAGATCGTAGCAGGTGGAAAACGGTGAACTCTGTCTACCTGAACGGGTATGTAAGAAACAAATAAAGAAAGTAATCTTTATTTAATAATAAACAGTTACATTATTTCGTAATATAACAGTTCCATATTCCGTATAGTGAGTGTATTTGTGGAAGACGCACGAACGGAAGGTTCAGGAGAGGTATTTTTGAATCATTAGACGTGAATTTGGAATTCGAATACGAATACAAATCGTGCGCGAAATTATTTTCTACTGCATGCTATTTTATAGATTTTTGAATCACTCGAATTCAGTGTTGTCACTGAAAACAAATTCTTAATTAGATTCCGTTTCACGCAGAAAAATTAAGAATCACAACAACAAAAACAAAGATCCGGCGATAACCCGCACGTTAAACGGATCACTGTCAACGTCACTTCAGCGTTGGATATTCTACTAGTAGAAATCAAAAACGAGTGGGTTGAACCATTCCTTGAACAACGCACGAAATGAAAGTTCAAAAATAGTGAATTCGGTAATTCGTATACGAATCTCACGATTTCGAACGCGAATTGGTTTTCTATTGTTTCAAAAATTCGTCTCCAGGCCCTTGCCTGTTAGCGACCCCGGCGCCTTTCCAAGGTCGTTAGTGTCGGGTCAAAAAGAGAGAAGAGAAAGAGAAGAGTAAGAGAGAAAGTAAGAGAAAGTCAACACAAGTTGAGCGCGCCTCTAGTGGCTCGGACGCTCAAGATCGCCGTCTAGTGGAGGAGAGCATTATTCCCTGTGAAAAGCACCAACATGCAAATTTTATTCATATATCTTTTTATTTTATTTTTATTTTTCTACGATATATATAGGTTATTCATTTTGTTCTAATATATAATATTCTCGCCAAACATTACATTACTTTTGAAGCGTCGCCCCACACTAAAAACCTTTATTATTTTCTGCAAAATACACATAAATATCTACTAAAACAACGGTAATAATTGAGAAAAACATGCATACAATTAAACACCATAAATATATGTATGCTGCAGAAAGCAAAAGGTTAAGGCTCAGCTAAAATTTGCCTAATTTAGACAAATCACTGATTTTCAGCCAAACAGGCAAAATGAGCAGAAAAATGGATGAGCCAGAAAATGTAAAAATAAAAAATAATAGTAAAGAAAGAGCCGCATGAGGCCATAACTATCGTTGTCTCGATAGAATAATTATTTTAAAGTGTCAAGCGAATACGAATAAATCTTTAAAGTAATATAATTATCCCAACTAATATTATAAATGCGAAAGTAACTCTGTCTGTCTGTCTGTCACGCTTTCCCGCTTAAACGTCGGAACCGATTTTGATGAAATTTAGTACAGACAATCTTTAGACCCTGAGACAGAACATAGGCTACTTTTTATTTCGAAAAAAAGGGATGAAGGGGTTGAAATAGAGGTTGAAAGTTTGTATGGGATTTCTTAATTTTAAAAGATAAAACCATGAAACTTTATATTTAAGCAGCAGAGATCATTAAACATTTGTTCTAGCATTTTTGAAATTTCGACCAGTTAGGGGGTGAAATAAGGGTTGAAAGTTAATATGCAAGTTCGTCAAATATCACGTCATAAGAAACAAAAAATCGTTTGTTCTAGCATTTTAAATTTTTTACCAGTGTGGGGGTGAAATAGGGGTTGAATTGAAGATAAGACCATGAATCTTGGTCAACGTGAGGCTGGCCCCTGTAAGTCTCTTAGACATAAGGGACCAGAATTGACAAAAACTAAATTCACGTGGGCAACGCCCCGGGCGGAAGCTAGTACTTACATAAAGTATACCTATATACAAATACAAAGATATTCTACTGATATATATGTATAATAATGTAACAACTGAAAACTGTTCGTATTGTAAATGTTGAATTTTTTTTTCCTCATGAGAGGAGGCTGAGAATCCTCATGGATACCAACGCAACAGGCAAGCAGGGATGCGTTGATTATGTCGGACTCCTGGTGAATCGAGGCGGCTCGATCCAGCAGACCTACCGACTAAACTCAGCCTAGCCTTGGCCCTAGTGGCCTTATGGCTTGAACGGAATGGTTGGCGCACCCTCAGGATAGGGCACGTCAGCGCTGCCCTCCGAAGAGGACATATGCGCGAAAGAAGGCTCGGTACGCCAAAGTGGGTCCGGCCTTGAAGTGATGGGGCCTAGTCGTACATGTGCAGCAAGCTGCGAAGTATGGACTAACTAAGGGATGGCGGCGCAGATGCCGCCTCTCGCAAGGCTTGTAGAGCCAGCGTCAATGAGTCGGGAGGGTCAGAAATGACGTGCCTGGGTCGACGATATTCGGTATTACGCGGATTGACTGGGGTGTAAATGTTGATCCGAGCGCTATTAGACTATTCGCAGAAACGACTTTCGGAACAATGATCGTCGAATCAACATTCCACATGTCTACAACGATCTGCTATGCCCACTAAAACTAAAGTTTACATTTCCGTCTTAAAATACAAACAGTATTCAGTAATTTCAATGCGTATCCTTCACCTGCTACACTGCTTTTTGCGGCAGTAATAGATATTAACTATTACTAAAACAAAGTCGCTATCCGCCGTCTGTCTGTCCCTATGTATGCTTAGATCTTTAAAAATACGTAACAGATTTTAATGCGGCTTTTTAAAATAGATAGAGTGATTCTGAAAGAAGGTTTATATGTATAATACATGCATAATATAATAGAGAAACACTGATAAAGTTCGAGGTTTCTAATGTGATGTCGTAAATAAGCACGTTTTTTGCGCTAATATTGCAAAAACGCTGGCTACACCCTACGAGATAGACCAAAATAATGTACTACAGTATTGTCTACCTTAAAAAGTTCAACAAAAAAGTCCGCGATGGTATATGTCTATCTCTTAGGGATAAATAACTTTTTTTTTACGAAGTGATTTTAAATAATACAGCATTAATCCTTATCCAATTAAGTACCTTAAATAAATTGTGCATTTATTATAGATCCATATGCTTTTTACAGCATGTAATATAAGTAAATATTTCTGAAGATATTACAAATTTAAAATGCAGGGACGTAGTTGTTGCGGCGGGCGCCGCGGCGGTACAGACAGACCCGAGGCCAGCCGATTTGACCGTTGAGTGTTTTTCACATGGTCAATTATATGTCGCGCTGTCAAAAGTAAGCTCTAAGCAAAACATGTTTGTATTGTCTAATGACAAAATAGCTGTGAACGATATGTATGAGGACATTTTGTAGTAGGTATATTTACATAAGCATTGTACCCAAGCGAAGCCGGGACGGGTCGCTAGTAACAACTAAACAAAATACTGGTATAAAGTCTCCGATTAAATACTACCACTAAGATCACTGGCGTTCCAAATTGAAAAATCTTGAAACGATTTTCAATTTATAATAAAAGTGAGACCAATGAACGTTCCCTAACAAAAAGCACCCAGCACTTCTTTGAGGTTTAAATAATATTTAAAAGTAAAATGAGGAATATTTATAACTCGCCGTCTACTTCTTAGAATACATAATTACAGATATCAATATATTTCTGTGAATAATGAAATATTCTGAAGATACTTCGAGACATTTAGATGGAAGCTTTCTCAAAAAACCTTCGTTCAACCAGAGGTGACTTTGACAGAGAACTTATGACAAATTGATTGTTTGTTGGTTGATTGGTTTACTCGTACTTTAATTATAACCTTACTTGAAATAGGTTTCTGAGGGTAATACTAATAAAGGTAATGAGATATGAATAGGAGATAGGAATAGGTATGAGAAGGTATGGATATGAGTAATGGCGAATAGTGGCAACATTCTAAAGATGGACTTATTAGTGGTATTTAGTAGAACAAAACTTCAAATAAATGCAGCAAAATATAATAAAATAATGTTCTCATTGAGAGATTTTTAGATATTTTTATAGGCTACTAGCGGACCCGACAGACTTTGTCCTCTCAAAAAGATTTGTAAAGTGGCAGTTTTTTGTTCCTACTTATTTTACAGATAATATCGCAAAGCTAACCAAATTGCATAAAAAGTCCAAATGAACTATTACATTTTGTGACTATTCAATTTTGGAACGTGACATTAAATCCTCCAACGATGTATTCTGTGCTCCAACGCACACACGCACACTGTTTTGATAGACATGTTTGAATTTCAACTTTATATAGCGTTAATAAAGCGCAAATTGACTCTTTGATGTTAGGAACACTCCTACATTGCTTAGACAACAGTGAGTGCTTGCAATATGAAATTTATACAATAACAATATTTTATAGTAGTAATTATATATTAGTTAGAAAACGTTGATATGAAAAAAAAGTTGTTTTTGGATTTTTCCGATAATTATTCGAATTTTTCTAAAAACTATCTTTAAACTTCAAAGAACATTTTAAAAAAGGAATTATCCGAATTAGTCCACGCGTTGTTGAGTTATACGCTTACCAACACATTTTGCGATTCATTTTTATATATAAAAAAAAAACGAATAGAAACGACACGGAAACTGTCCGTTTCGAAGAGCAAAGTAAACTGCTCTATTTAAAGCTCTTTCTAAAATATATACAGTCACAGCAGTTCTCAATGCTCTTGATTATTACAAAAATCATAGATATTTGCAAAACTGATTTTTTATTCTTTTTAGCAACTTTAATGTGTAAAGAAAGGTATTAAAGTCATTAATTTCTAATTATGTCCTAATTATGGAGAAATAATTTCTACTAGAAATCCCATAACACAAGCCTTACACAGCTTTCCTTGAGCTAAGCTAATTGGTGTAAGTCTAAGAAATCTTTATTTATTTATTCTGTTTTAAATAACGCAGAAAATATCATCAAATTTACGTGTGAAACGCATTATAGTCGAGGAAAACATATCATAATTGCAATGCGAACATGAAACTGTCAATAAACAAATTTTAACAGGTAATTAATGATATATTGAAAGGTCAGGTCAAGAACACCCGTAACCGAAGTATTAAAGAAAGTTGAGGAAGTTCGAGAAGTATATTAGGATCGTAGCAAATGGAAAACCCCATTGGAAATAGGCCTGAGTATATTATGTATGTAACTTACTTTGAATCTTCAAAAACCTGTAAAGTACATGGCACAGTTAATATGGCAGTTTGGCGAGCGGCGATCGATTCCAAATTTTCGATAGTACTGTTCTCCTTGACGAGCTAATCACAAATATACAACGTTTAGGAAAAGTTAACGACAAAAATCGCCGCAAAACATATCCGAGTTTCAGCTGATTCTGCCGTAAACCAAGACTTTTTACCCAAAACTTCAGAGCCCCCTAGCGGCTTCTATACTCGTGTTCAGCTCGTCAAAGAGAACAATACTATCGGAAATTTGGAGGCGATCGCCGCTCGCCAATAAGGAAGGATGCTTTTAGATGAGGATTGCGTTCAGAAAGTGACGCAACATATTTTCGGCTCATTATTTGATTCAGTTGCCAGTGATGATATATAGTAACCCCTGAACCTGAACTGACCCCTTACAATGGGATATGAAGGTTCAAACTCACTCAAGCCACTAACTAAACCCGAAGAATTTTGAACCTTAACTGTCAATATACAGGACACAATTGGCGGCCGTTGGGGCAGAAATGTTTTGAGTGGTAGGCATATGGCAGGCTTCTCAACACCAAATTAACTTACGATTAAGCGAAGATCACAGGAAGGCACTAAAGGCACTAAACAACATAAGATCGATCATGGCAAAAATGATGACAATTATGGATTTCTTTTTATGTCGTGATATAACTTATATTACACAAAAATATTAATAATTATATAAATAAATTAATTATTACTCATATATTGCTTCCTTCGCACCAAGATTGGTTTGCTTTTTCTTAGCATTTAAAGAGCGCTGAGTCACCGTCTGCCATATTTAAGTCAATTAGAGGCGGCTTTGAGAAGGCAGGTGACCGTAATCTCTTCCATAACCCGGTTCTCATTATCTTCAAAATCGAAATGCATAGTAGTTTAGTCTAGCTGTATTTCTTATTGTGAGTCTCCACGCACACTTTCATTAAATTTCGCTTAAATGGCCTACGCGCGTTGGATCTGTATCCCCGCGAACGCCTTATAAAAAACCGTGTCTCATAGACACGTAGACGGAACATAAATAATATACCGAATATGTAACTATAATTACTAACCTAAGTAACTCGTGTGAATTTAATGACCTAAAAGAATCGTTGCTAAAAGATATGTTTGTCATTGGAATAAAAAATACTCAAGTAAAACAACGTCTACTGCAAGAAGAGAAACTAACATTAGAAAAAGCTATACAAATTGCCAAAAGTATAGAATTGTCCAAAGATAGAACCACAAAACTTGAACAAGGCAACTCTCAAATCAACTCAAATACAGTTCAAGCAATAGTCTCTCAAAATAGGTCAAGACAAAAATATCAAGCAAGGACAAATCATTCTAGGCCTAGAAATCAGTCGCAGTCATTATCAAGAAGTCATTCCAACTCAAGGTCACTAACAAGATTACCAAAAATGCAGTCTCAAGTTAACAGTCAAAAAGTATGTAATAGATGTGGTCAGATCCACAAATACAAATGTCCTGCACAAGGAAAAATATGTTCTATATGTAAAAAACATAATCACTTTGCAAAATATTGCTTTTTCAATAAAGATAACAAGTATGTAAGTATGATAAAAAATACAGACTCTAATGAAAATTTTGTAATCAATTCCTTAAGTCAAAATAATGGTCAAGAATGGAAAATTCAAGTCTGTTGTGAAGGTAATCCTATTGTATTTCAAATTGATACAGGTGCTGATATCAATGTTATTTCTTACAATACTTTTAAAAAATTAAATTCGAACAGGGTTAACAAAATTTTTGTCAAAAATTATTAATAATATATTTAATTTCTCAGGACAGTCAGTACCAACAATAGGAACATGTTTATTGAAGTGTGAATTTCCTAATGGTAATAGCTCTAAATTAAATTTTGTAATAGCTAACATGAACTGCCAGAATATCCTAGGTGCAAAAAGCTGTGAAAAAATGGAATTAGTCAAAAGAATATTTACATTAAACAAAGAATATGAGTCAAGGTCAGTACAAAACATTATAAATAAATATTCTCAAACCTTCGAAGGTCTTGGTTGTTTACCACACAAAGCATTATTTATATTTGATACTAATGTCCCACCAAAGATTACTCCAGTTCGTAGAATACCGTATACTTTACAAAAACGTTTAAAAGACGAATTAGAGAATATGGAAAGATTAAATGTAATTGAAAAAGTCATAAAGCCTACTAAATGGGTAAATTCAATTGTTTTAGTCGAAAAACCTGATGGTAGATTAAGAATATGCTTAGATCCTAGAAATTTAAACGAAGCTATTAGGAGACCCCATTATCCATTTCCTACCTTCGATGATCTTCGCTCTAAAGTCCATGGTTCTACACATTTTTCTAAATTAGATGCAAGTTCTGGCTACTGGATAATACCGTTGGATGAAGAAAGCAGTGACTTGTGTACTTTTAACACGCCTTACGGACGTTATAAATTTTTACGTTTACCCTATGGTATAAATTCAAGTGGAGAAATTTTTCATAGGACTATGTCAGAAATCTTTGGAGATCTACCCGGAGTACTAACTTTTGCTGACGATATTCTTGTCTATGCTCCGAATGAAATACTACATAATAAATACTTAGAATCTGTTTTTGAAAGAGCTTTAAAGGTAAACTTAAAGTTTAATAAATCTAAATGTAAATTTCGTTTAACTGAAGTGTGCTATATTGGTCATATATTTAATAAGGATGGTGTTAAACCAGATCAGTCTAAAATTAATGCAATAATAAAAATGTCAACCCCTTCAAATATTAAGGAACTTCAAAGATTCCTAGGCATGATTAATTATCTTGGTTCATATATTCCCAACTTAGCTGAAGAAACTTCAATATTTAGAGATTTATTAAAAAAGAATAATTTATGGTCATGGTCAGAGTCGCATGAACAACAATTTAATAGATTAAAATCATTAATTTGTCAATATCCTGTCTTAGTTCATTATGATGTCAAAAAACCAATTAGAATGTCAGTAGATGCTTCAAAAGATGCAATAGGTGCTGTAATATTTCATGATAAAAATCCAATTGCATATGCTTCAAAATCATTAACAACTTGTCAACAAAACTATGCACAAATAGAGAAAGAATTGTATGCAATAGTCTTTGGATGTAAAAAATTCCATCAATACATTTACGGAAAAGAAATTTTTGTCGAAACTGATCACCAACCACTAGTCACATTATTCAAAAAACCATTGTCAGATGTACCAACAAGATTACAGAGAATGATGATTACTTTACAAACCTATAACTTAAAAGTTTCATATAAAAAAGGCTCTGAAATGTATATTTCCGACACACTTTCACATTCACCAGTAAACGATCCAAGTAATGAAATATTAGAAAGCTTAGACGAAATGGAAAATAATACAAAAATACACATAAATTTATTAATAAATAACCTAGCAATTACAAAAGAAAGATTAAATAAAATTTTATTACAAACAAAAAATGATAATACCTTAATTAAATTAATAGAATATTTTCAAAATGGATGGCCAAATTGTAAACAAAATACAGATCCTATTGTTATGCCTTATTGGAACATTAGAGATCAAATTCATGTCATTGATAACATAGTTTTTAAAAAAAATTCTGTAATAATTCCATCATCAATGAGATCAGAAATACTATCAATATTGCATGAAGGACACCAAGGTATTGAAAAGACAAAAAAATTAGCCCGTGGTATTGTATTCTGGCCAAACATTAGTCATGACATTGAAAATAAAATAAAAAATTGTGAATCATGTCTTACATACAGTATTAAAAAAGTTAAAGAGCCAATGTTATCTCATGAATTACCTATATATCCTTGGGAAAAAGTAGCAATTGATTTACTTGATTATAAAAATAAAAAATACTTAATTGTTGTAGATTTTTATTCTAATTACATAGAGATAGCCTGTTTATATAACAATAGCACAAGTATTTCTGTAATTACACAGTTAAAATCAATATTTGCACGTCATGGAATTCCATTAACATTGCTTAGCGATGGTGGTCCTCCTTTTAATTCAAATGAATTCAAAAAATTTATGTCTGATTGGGATATCAAACACATCATGTCAAGTCCCCACTATCCACAGTCAAACCGACTTGTCGAAGTCTCTGTAAAAATAATAAAAAACATTCTAAAAAAGTCTGATCATGATAAAACTGATTTTTTTCTTGGATTATTACAATATAGAAACACTCCAAAAAATAATTTAGATTCCCCTGCTCAATTGTTAATGTCTCGTCAACTAAGAAGTAAATTACCATGTAAAGTCAGTAATTTACAACCTAAAGTAATACCATTTGATAAACATTATAAAAATAAACAATTTAACTTGCAAAAATCAAAATATTATTATGATAGATCGTCTAAATCATATGAAAAAATGAAAATAAATGATGAAGTCTACTTTAAAAAGAATCCAAATGATATAACTTGGACAAAAGGTATTATATTATCAGAAACTGAATTCCCTCGTTCTTATATAATTAAAGATAATTATGGTAATACTTACCGTAGAAATACACAGCATATTCGCTTAAAAAGTCAAAGTCAAAAATCTGTCTGCAATAAAAAGAAAGTCAAATTTAACATTCCTCAAAATAATCAAGTCAGCCAGTCAACAAATAAATATAATAAACAAGTCAGTCAGTCAATAAATAAATATAATAATTTCAACACATTTTTAGAGGAGGATGATGATAGTAGTAGTAATACATTTTATACTTTTTATAGCCCTAACATACAAAGTCAGTCTAGTTCATCATCAAGTCAGTCTACGTCATTGTCAAGATCTAGCAGTATTCAATCACAGTCTTCATTTAAGTCAATTGTGTCACAAAATGATTCTATGTCTGAAAATAGCGATAATAGCTCAAATAGTATTGAAAACTTTCCTGTTGAGTCACAAACAAATCAGTATAGTTCGAAGGGCAGATTATTAAAGAAAACAAAGATATTTGATTTATAAAAGTTTAATATGATTGTAAAATATAACATTGTAAAACAAAACAACTTCATAAAAATTAATCGTATAGAAAGATAATAAGTTACTTAAATGAGTACAAGAAGTTCATTTATGTTATTTCTTCTCATCATTTCATTGTTATTCCATAATTTCTTTGTTATTTTAAGTATATTGTATTTTCTCAAAATATTAATTTGTTTTGAATTGTCACAGATGTCAAATGTCATGTTAATTGTCAATGTCAAAAGTCATGCCATTGTTAACTGTCAACGTCAAATGTCAATGTCAGACAGTTGTCAATGCCTTTCGTTAGAAAGTGGCATGTTATGTTATCTGTGTCTTGTCTACTCTATACTTAATATACCTTGTTCTGTATCCATTACTTGCTGGGTGGCGCAAAAGTAAAGACCCTATTTGGTTCAGCTATAACATTTTTTTCTAAATGAGAAAACTAGATTTAGGTTTTTTTAAATGTATATTTGTGCCATTAAATTTCGTACCATTAGGATTTAAAGATGATGTCTTTTAAATGGTGACCTCCAGAGTTGATACACATTTGAGCCCTATTTATGACATTTTGCATAACTTGCCGTAACACTTCCTGCGATATGTTCGTTATTTCTTGACGAATGTTTTCTTTTAGAGCTGCGAGAGTCTGTGGCTTGTTCACATACACCCGAGATTTCAAAAAACCCCAAAGAAAGAAGTCTGGACTGGTCAAATCGGGTGATCTTGCAGGCCAAGGCAAATCGCCAAAACGAGAGATAACTCGGCCTGGAAAAGCGTCCCTCACTAAGTCCATAGTGTCGCGCGCTGTGTGTGCCGTAGCGCCGTCTTGTAGAAACCAGATGTGCTCCAGCCCCAATTCGTCCAAACTGGGTATCAAAAACTCACGTAACATGGTTCTGTAGCGTTCTCCAGTGACAGTTATCGCATTGCCTTCAGCGTCTTCGAAAAAATAGGGTCCGATCACTCTGTCAACACAGATGCCACACCATACAGTAACTTTTAGTGGGTGTAGAGGTGTTTCTTGAATAATGCGCGGATTATCAGTGCCCCAGAACCGAGTATTCTGCTTATTGACATGCCCTGAGAGATGGAAATGCGCTTCGTCACTCATAACCAATTTTGAAGGAAAATCATCCTCTTCAAGGTTGAGGTTTATGACGCGCTGGCAGTAATCTAGACGAACTCGGTGGTCAGCAGGCAGCAGCTGATGAGTCATTTGAGTTTTATAGGGGAACATCTTTAAGTCTTTCACCAAAATACGCTGCAGGGTCCGTCTGGAAATGCCCAATTGCGTGGCACGTCGCCTCGTTGATGTTTCTGGACACTCTTCCACATCTTCGCGCACAGCATTGATATTTTCAGCTGAACGGCCTGTTCTTGGTCTCCCAGACTTAGGTCTATCCAATGTTGAGCCAGTTGCTTCAAGGCGTGTGGCAAAGCGTCGAATTGTGCGACCAATCGGTGCCGGACGGTGGGGAAATCGTCGACGAAATTCACGTTGTGTTCTTATCACTGATGAATTATTCCGTAAGAACATTGACACAATTATTCCACGTTCTTGGGGAGTAAAACGGTCCATGTTTATTTTCAGTGTATTTTACATTTGTTCACTACACAATTTTCAACAACAGAATGACAGAAAATGTCATGTAAAAAAAATAAAAGTATTTTCTTTAGTGCCAGTACTTTTGCGCCACCCAGTACTTTGCAATATAAATCGTGTTACGTTTCCATCATACTGCGAAATCATTTGTTAGGTTTATCGAACCAATCAATTCAAAAGCGAAAACGGCGCCGGAGGAAGTGATGCTAGCGGCGCGCGCTCCGCCAGTACAAAACGTGAAAAAGACATGAAAAGCTCCCAGTCCAGGGTTGGCACAATTAACTCGCATTATTTTATTGATTTGAATGTTTCGAAATAATTTCTAGGAGGTAGACTCTGTACCAGGGTCGTCTGCATGGGTACCTCCGTCTTACCTATTTCTGCCGCCAAACAGCAGGGTTCGCTTTGCTGTGTTCCGGCGTGAAGGGTAAGATAGGCAGTGAAATTACTGGGTACTGTGACTTTACATCTTATGTCACAAGTTGGCAACGTACACTGTGGTTCTTATGAGGTTTGCAGATTTGCTGCGAATCTCGTGGGAACCACATGTACTATAGGCGACTGTTACCACTTACCATCAGGTGGGCAGCCTGCTTGTTTGTCAACTTTAGCAATAAAAAAAAAATAAAAAAATAATCGCAAGCTGCATTAATAAATGCGTGTGAATGTTTTCATGAGATAAACATTGATGCGTCCATGGTTCGCGGGTTTGATTCCTGAACAGAGAAATATTTTGTACGACCTGTAGAGATTTGTTCCAGTTTGGGGGTATGTGCGTGTAGATTATATGTAGCCACAACACGGGATGAAAATTTTAGTGCGAAGCGACTTTTTTTAATCATCATTTTATAATTACTTTAAACAGAAAGTATTTAAACTTGTAAATCATTCATCAATTTCCCGATCAACATTTAATGTGACAAACAACCGAACAACCAAAATTAAAAAAAAAATCTCCTTTTTAAGCATAATTTGAATGACGCAAGCTATTGATTTTCAAGTTGCAAAATCAAACAAACCTATAAACTATAAACCTAACTAACAATGGTCTTGTGTTGAAAATGTTTCGGCAATAATAATGTCAATCATAGATTTATTTTTATGTCGTGATATGGCTAATATACATAAAAAATAAGAATTACATAAATAACATACTCTGCAATGAAAATCGTATTACGTTATCAAATTATCACACTGCGAAATCATATATTAGTTAACAAAATACATAAATTTAATTCCCGTGGATTTTAGTTACATTTTTTAACATGAACTGAAAAAGAATATCGAGTTTATTCACCTATCAATTCATGTTGAACAACAATTTTAAACCTTCTTCTTTTTCTTGAGGTTGGATGTGTGGAGTGACAAGAAAGGATAGAGTGAGGAATAAATGTATCAGGATAAGTCTGAAAGTTGTCTATATTGTTGAACAATTGAGAGAAGGGAGACTTTCCTGATATGAACACGTATTAAGAAGAGGGAATGATCATGTTACTATTTTTTTTTCCTCAGGAGAGGAAGGCTGAGAATCCTCACAAGGAGCACGAATCGTACCCAGGATACCCCCGCAACGGCAAGTGTCACGGAGGTTATGTCGGACTCCACGCGACCGGAACGGTCCAGCCACGTGACCTACCGACTAAACTCAGCCTGGCCTAGGTTCTAAAACCATATAGGCAAATCGTGAGGGCAACCGGATCATGTCACTAGGAAAGTAATGAACATGACAGTGAATGGGCGTATGGGGAGAGGAAGACCGATGACACAATGGATGAACTGTTTGAATGTTGATATATTGATGAGGGGACTGAGTATCGAAATGGGAAGTGGTAGAGGAGAGTGGAAACGGTAGACGTTACGCCGACCCCTTTTTTTTTTTTTTTTTGTTCCCCTGAGGAAAATGCATTAAATTGCATATCCCGGCTGTGGCGAGCCGGGGTTATGTGGGGCTCTCCTCCCCAGAAGGGGGAGGCCTACCCACTAAAAACCTCAGGGATGGCCTTCCTCAGGCATGTAGAATGCAGGCCCCCGGGAACACCAAGCCACCTCCGGGAACCCCCAGCCTCCGCTCCCCTGCCTAGAGGGGAGCCCTCCTCGGGGAGGCTACTACCTCCCCCGGTCTCCTCCACCGACGACGCCCCCCGGCCACGGAAGGGGCGTGGTCCATCCCGGGTCGCCCTAGTAGTCGCGACTACCTCGCGACCCGCGGCGGCGCCGCAGCTGTGCTACCGAGCCCGACGCCGCCTTCTTCGAGCGGGATCGGCCATCTCCCGACCCCGCTCGGCGGCCTCCTTCTGGAGCATCACTGCTTCACAGAAGGAGGCCACAGCCCTCCAACCTCCCTCGTCCGCCAGCATTGCCGCAATCAATGCCGGCGAAGACAGATCTCGCCCGATCTCTGCGACCAAGACTCGGCGCTCGGAGGCCCACGCGGGGCACTCCACGCCGACCCCTTAATAAAATTGGAAACAGATCAATATAAAGAACAGTTATAAATCTATCAATTATATATTAATTCATTTATTCCACACAGACGCAACCCTAACTGTTTGGTTTGGTTTGGTTGTTAAGCTACCAGCTGTGCGAACTCGCGAGTGCAAGTGATCGAGTCGTCAAGTATTGTTACGATTTGTGAGTGTAGTTTTTTATTGTGGCCTTTAATTTTGTGATTTGCGAAGTGTTTCCTGTAGTATGACGTGTGCATGAGTTTTCGCCGAAACTAACCTTTTTACAGTGCACTCGTATTGTTCCAAATTTTTAACTAAAATATATATAAACTCTTTGCTTGAATCTAGAATAAGTCTTAATTTAAAAGTAAGATGGAAAATATTTCCTTAATTTAGATTATTGTACTTAGCTTCATACCTACTTATATTTATGTTACGTTCTGTATATTAAAAGATATACAAGTATAAAGGTATAAGTTAAAAAGTCTAAATGACCTATTACATTTTGTGGCTATTCAATTTTGGAACGTGACATTAAATCCTCCAACGATGTATTCTGTGCTCCAACGCACGCACGCACACTGTTTTGATAGATATGATTGAATTTCAACTATATGTAGCGTTAATAAAGCGCAAATTGACTCTTTGATGTTAGGAACACACCTTCATTGCTTAGACAACAGTGAGTGCTTGCATTATGAACTTTATACAATAACAATAAAGCTCAATTCGACTGTACGTTTTAGTTAGAAAACGTTTGCATGGGAAAATAAAAGGGCTGTTTTTAGGGTATTTCCGATAATTATTCAAATTTTCCTCATTGTAAAAACCTTCCTTGAACTTCAACGAACATTAACAAAAAAGAATTGGCCAAATTGGTCCAGGCGTTGTTGAGTTATGAGCTTACCAACACATTTTGCGATTCATTTTTATATATAAGATTAGCTGGTGTCCGCATCTTCGTCTGCAGGATTAGTATTTCGCATAGCTTATATTAGTTTGATATTTATTTATATATATTTATAAATATGTGCCTATGTGCTATTCTAATGCATTAACTCATTAACATTATTGTAAATTTTTATTAAAATCTGTTTAGTAGTTCCACCCATCCATACATATAAACTTTCGCATTAATAATATTAGTACGGCTGAAGTTTTATGTTAGAATAATCTGATTGTATTAATATTGCACTTGTTGCATTACTGTATATTTTTTATACTTTCCTTTGGATCAAGGTTGCCTGGCAGAAATTTCTACCTTAGCAATAAGACCGCCTTTTATGTTTGAATATCTTTAGTATTGTCAATTATTAAGGCGAAAACAGCCCGCACGTTTGGCGCTGGACTCTGCACATTACGTTTTTGCCTATAGGCTTAGATAAGGCTTGGCGTTCGCGACCAAGTGTGAAACTGTTGCGTAGATGCCATAGGAATGGCATTGCAAAATGGGAATAGCAGATAAAGGTTAATAATTATCTTACCAGTGATATCAGCGAAGACCTCGCTTTGATGGTCCGTGGTCACGCACAAACGCTGTGCCATGTTCTACTTTATCAACTTGAAGTTAATGGCACTTCGAACCTATCTGATTCGGCCTAAGAAAGTACAAAGTTAGATGACTGAATATCTTATATAAATACTAGCTGACCCGCGCCCACTTCGTTGGGCATAATATTAATAATCCCCGAAGCGAGCACGAAAGCGAACTGAATTAAACCCGAAGCCATCGCGCGCCATCCGCTGATGATGATGATGATGATGATGATGATGATGATGATGATGATGATGATCCTATCTCTCAAGTTGGATCGAACTGCACATGGTGTGCGAATTTTATTATAATCGGTTAAGTAGTTTAGGAGTTCATTGAGCACAAACATTGTGACATGAGATTTATATATATTAGATTTTGAATCATTATGAATTTATTTATTTGGAGTAATTTTATGTATTCCTCGTAAAATTCTAAATAATATATATAATAACACACTAAAAATGGTAAGTTTAGCTTTTTAGCTAGCTCCTGTAGTACGAGTTGACATACACACAGATACAATAACTACGCAATCACACCAAAATTCACCTAAAAGTAACATGCAAACCAAATTAGACCGTAAATGTACTACAATAAGTCATAATTATCGGATAGTACTGCTTTTTAAAGGAAGGCATATGCACTAGAAGAGACACGATACACCGAAATGCCTATATCAACAGTGGCCTTTTTTTTTTCCCCTGGGGAAAATGCATTATGGGTCTTTTATTTAATTAAATGAGAAACTGTAGCACAAAGCTCGATTTGTCTTAGCTCATCCGAAGTTGCTATTAATAGCCCCTATATAACACCCTATACAACAATTTAGTTGTTTGGACAAAGTGGAGATCGTAGTTTTTGATGGGTGTAAGGTAGGCATTACCTCTACCAGTAGGTAGTATCCTCTGGGATGGATCAGCCCGCTACCAGCTTGAGGCCTTAGAAGCTATTGACGCCAAAAGACTAATAAATGACGAGGCATTAACAAACAAAACTCTCCAGAGCCTCGAACATCGCCGCCAAGTCGCGTGTCTGTGCGTTTTCTACAGGTTACATTTCGGGGAGTGTGCTCAGGAATTGCATGAATTGATTCCGCCTGCACCCTTCCACCATCGGACGACGATACGCAACCAGGGACTCCATCCGTATGTGGTCGACATTCCACCTCTCCGTACCTCTCGGTTCGCTTTGTCCTTCATTATGCGAACCGCCAAGGAATGGAATTCCTGCCTGCGTCTTTGTTCCCCGATACCTATAATATAGGGATTTTCAAGGCAAGAGTATTTAAGTTTGCGTGTTCCACCTTAGGCAATATCATCACTTTGCATCAGGTGAGATCGTTGTCAAACGTACTCAAATTCGGAAAAAAAAACCCATTAAAATAATTTGGATCGTGGGTTTTAACACCCATTAAAACCCACGATCCAAATTATTTTGAATATAATTCTACTAAAATTATAAACGCGAAAGTTTGTATGGATGGAGGTTTGTTTGTATTTCACGCAAAAACTACTGAATGGATTTTAATGAAACTTTACATTAATATAGCTTATATATCAGAATAACACATAGGCTACCATTTATAAAGGTATATAATACGCTTATATAAATTACTCGCAATACTAATGCTGCCATCGAAGAAGTCGACAGACAGTCTTACTCCACTCAATTGTCCAGTTGCTCCTTAACGAATTTGTTTGTTGGTGCTTCCAATTAAACCGTAGAGACGGACGTGTGATGCTCAGCGAAACCGAAATTTCATCGAAAACGCAGGGATCCCACTATTGGAATCCTACCGGGGCTGCGCCAGTTAAGTTACTACAACCGATTTTTACGAAAAATATATATTTATTTCAACAGTGTTACAAGCAAGACTTCTAATACAATATTCAATCTTACTAAAATTACAATTACTTATGTACTAAAATTTATATAAACTATGCATTTTGTGTGTGTGGCTTGTTGTTGTGGGTCGCCGGCGGGCGCGAGGAAGTCGCGACCGCTACGGCGACCCGGGATGGACCACGCCCCTTGCGTGGCCGGGGGCGTCGTCGGTGGAGGAGACCGGGGGAGGTAGTGAGCCTCCCTCGAGGAGGGCTCCCCTGTATCGACGGGGGAGCGGAGGCTGGGGGTTCCTGGAAGAAGCTTGATGTTCCCGGGGGCTCCCTACATGCCTGAGGAAGGCCATCCCTGAGGTTTTTAGTGGGTAGGCCTCCTCCTTCTGGGGAGGAGAGCCCCACATAACCGCCGGCTCGCCACAGCCGGGGTATGCAATTTAAAGCATTTTCCTCAGGGGAACAAAAAAAAAAGGCTTGTTGTTGTGGATTTAAAGTGCTGATGAAGCTGAGTTTGATTGGTCTGGCATCCTTAACTCGGGCGTCAGCTAAAATTAAATATGTTTGCGTTGAAATATTAGAAGGGTAAGATTTTCCAGAGTGTGCCCACATTGTGAAGTGTTCGACTCTTGCAAGCAAATAATTGAAGCCGTGACCTTTCAACGATACACTTTAATAGGTATTTTTACATTATTTCAGCGCCATGATGGTCCCTTCAAACGAATTAATTGATAATTTGGCAACGCCGTTGAAAATGAGGACAAAGTGAAAATATTTTTTCATTTTGTTATCAAATTAGTTTCACAATGACTGGGAAGTTATTATATTAATCAAGGACCTCGCCAAGGAGAAGAACTCGCCAAGTGCCAGACAAGTTTGAAAAGTTATAAAGGCATTTATGCCTTTATAACTTTACATAAGGATGGGATTGGTGAAAGATGATGAAATAGAAATTTCACATATAAAATAAAAACATTTTATTTTATTCCAAATTTTGGTTAAGGTTATTAAATAGAAGCATAGCAATATATATGTTTTTGACAGAGCATAAATAATATTAATTTATTCTTTGCCAAATAAAATTAATCCTTCATATGTTAGGCTATAATCAATCAATAGACGCAATCATTTAAATAGTTTGTATATACGCATAAAATCAAATGAAAATATAATTATAATATTAAGTTATATTGATATATAACTTAAGATATATTAGATTAAGGAAATATATATATTTGCGATAAAAATATTCAATGCCAAATTGCATTAAAACTTGACTAACTATTTTATCAGATTTCCCTCAAGAGATATATATTTTCCGTGGTAAAAATTTCTCTACTAACATTTACACGTTAAATCAGATTTGATTAAATTATTATCTTATTAGATAACTTTTGTGTTATTTTTATTATGTTTTCGAAATATTATTTTATTTATTAAACTTTATGCAAAAAAAAATTTACATAGGCGGGCTTGATACCTAAGGTATTCTCTACCAGCCAACCTTTGGGTGGTGTGGAGATGTGGTGTAGGTGCAACGAGCTTTTGAAAGATCTATACTTAAATATGAAGGTATCTATAATAAAATGCTACAGGATACATATTTTACATTATCTTTTGTAATATTGTTTAATTTTAATATGTAACTAGTACGTAATCTGTGGTGAATGCAATCACCATTCGAAGTTTATATTAAATAAATTTTGATATAAAAGAGGCGATGAAGAGACATAACTTCATTATTGACTCTATATTTATTTCTAATTAATTTCTTATTAAATTACATTTCAATTTATCACATATATGGCTGATTCTCAAATAAAAACGAAATGTTGTTTGTTATTTGTTTTGAATAAAAGGGGTTACATGTATCCCCTTTTTTAAAAACAAATAACAAACGAATCACCATCGCCTCACCTCTAAAATACACTAAAGTTGAGTTGTTATTCTCGTGGCGCGCCGAAATTCTAAAAACGGCCGCTTCAATTATAACTGAATTTCCATGCAAATTGTTCAGAAGCACCACAGATAGCGTAGGTATACTGAGGCTAATAGGCTGGAGAATGGGGTGAGGCAAGGAGGACTGACGTCTTCCACACTCTTCAATATATTCATAAATATATAAATGATCCTATCGAGGGTATATGCGGATTGTCTACCGAGTAAAAGGCGTTAGCATCAATGATTTAATAGTACTTTGTCAGTGGGTAGTTTCAAAATAATCTTGACAGTCTGTGAGAACTACCCTACTGAACGCGGACTAACGCTCAATGCGTTTAAAAACAGAATTTATGACATTTAGGACCGCTGTTTAAAGCCCTGATAATAATAGTGTCCTCAATGGCATTAAAATTTAAAAAGTAAGCAAATTTAATGTATGAAGTCATCCGGAAGGGCCGGGATCGATCCTGCCATGTACCAATGTGTTTTTTGTTCATCGAATTTCATATGTACATTAATGGAAAACATCATGAAGTAACCTGCATACACCAGAAGCATATTCAAAGATGTATGTAGTCAAGCAATCCGCAATGGGCTAGCGTGGTTACGTGGTTACTAATCGCTAGAACATAGTTTGGGTAGACTCTTACCTTTCACTCGACCTCCTCCATCCAACATATACCCGGTACCGTCACGTACTGGGTAGGTTATCACTGTCCACTATACGGCGATCTTAAGCGTTCGAGCCACGAGCCACATCGATTTATCGATTTGATAATTTAGTTTCCTTGACATTTTCTTTTAATATTTTTCGCATTTACGAATTCGACTTTCGGATTATCTGGGCGGCACATTTGTTGTCTCATTCGATGTAGTAATTCCTTTTGAGACTGTAGACATACGTACAATAATGTATACACGCACTGCATGTGCATTGTGACGTTACCTAAGTTAGTCACGGGTTAGCGTAACAAGGAGCGGCCGTACGCTCCTGGATTTAATAAATGCTAGTGGACTTTATTAGAGTGTATTCTTTTAACTCCAAATTTCCCGTGGCCCAATAAGACCTTTGTTAAGACTTGGGATTGTTATTAATAGTTCTTTGTTCTGGAACGCCGATATTAATAGCGTAGGTGAAAGGTTCTTTGCGTTCATTTTATAGACTGATGAATTTCTTTTTTTTTTGTTTTTTTTTCCTCAGGAGAGGAAGGCTGAGAATCCTCACAAGGAGTACGAAACGTACCCAGGATACCCCCGCAACGGCAAGTGTCACGGAGGTTATGTCGGACTCCACGCGACCGGAACGGTCCAGCCACGTGACCTACCGACTAAACTCAGCCTGGCCTAGGTTCTAGAAACCATATAGGCAAATTAGGCAATTTGCCCATGCAGCGCAGGCCCATAAAGGGGGCCCAAAGCGCTAGAAGAGGCGCGGGAAGTCAAAGTGACGCCGGCCTTATCATTAGGGAACATGATGAATTTCCTTCCACCCTGCACCAAGAGTCTTCTTGTCCAATCCTTTTTTTAATTTCTCCAAAAATTATGCTGATGCGTGTGATAACGATGTAAACCAAAACCTTCTTAATTAATTGGATCGGTTACTTAACAATTGTATCCGTTTTATTTTCGGTCTGCGTATTAACCACATTTCCAAGTTTCACAAAAATTAAAATGGTAGCCTATTCGCCAACGAAGATTAATTTAAGACTCGTTTCTCAACTTTTTAGCATACTTACGATCCGAATGCTACCAATTTTATTTAAAGACTTGGTTTCAGACGCTCGATGATCATGGGCTCAACTTACGTTCCGCTGCCACAGTCACTCTTGTAGTTTCATTACATCGATCTGGATTTGTCTTAGACTCGTTTCTGCCACTCGCTTGTGGAATAAATAACCTGCTAGTCTAAGATTTGCCAGTTCTAAGGATTCATTTAGAAAAATTGTACGAAGACATTTTTCGGAATCTGTGTAAATTTTGTTTTAACAAAGGATATGTATACAGGGTTACTGGTAAGTCGACCCACATCCGTCGTGAGGTGATAGTTTTGGTTAAAACAAACAATTTTCAGCCCATATTGCCTTATCCAAAAGTTACCCGTTTTCAAGATATTTTTTATTTTAGTTTTTTAACTAAAGGTCACTGATGCTTAGGTTATGGCTATTTTTTTTTATTTCCAGCCTTTAGGCTAGAATTTTTTATTGATTTGGTATTAAAGACATTCAGAATAAACTATTAATGTATATACATTGTATGTATTTGTGTTGTATATCTATTATGTATGTACTATGTCTATTTATGTATGTGTTCCTAAAATTTAAAATATTTAGGTATATTAAAATTATAATTGTTAGTATAAGTATTATTTTATTATATTCATTTTGTGGAAATCGCTTTTTTTTTTTACCCAGGAGAGGAGGCTGAGAATCCTCATGGATACCAACGCAACAGGCAAGCAGGGATGCGTTATTATGTCGGACTCCAGGTGAATCGAGGCGGCTCGACCCAACAGACCTACCGACTAAACTCAGCCTGAGCCTTTGGTTCTAATGACCCTACTGGCTAATATGGAAGGGGGCCGCACCTCAAGAGAGGTACGGTTAGCACTGCCCCATGGAGAGGGCATAAGCACTAGAAGAGGCGCGGTTCTCCAAAGTGGGACCGGCCTGTATTGACTGGGAACCTACTCGTGGCGAAGCAGAAGGCTGCCGAATAAGGAGAGACAAGGGAGGCGACGGCTCAGACGCCGCCGCTCGCAGGTCTAGAAGGTCCTGCGTTAATTGATTAGGGGGGTCGCTTAAGACATGTCGCGGTCTGCGTGTCCTCTGCCAATATGGACTGGTGTCGTGGGATGTGCCCGCTGAAGGCGGTGTTGACGGGTGTGGAAATCGCACGTCGCACAGTTGTTAACACATTTTGCAGGTTGACTAGAGAATGCCTCTGGCATTGAATCGGCCATTTGTACTCGTACACTTTTATTGTGAATGTTGTGCAAAAAGTTGAAGTAAATAAATAAAAAAAATACGAAAAAAAGTTACAAAGCTTGTACGACAGTTCATTGTAATATTTCGTTCGGAACTTCGCAGGAAGACTCTTATTGGTAAATGAGTAACAACATGTTTCAGACTTTTCTTATTATAAAACCTCTTTAATGTTAAAACTACTTTGAGACCTAAAATTAGACATATACTACATTTTTATCCTGATAAAACATCTCGCTCCTATGTGAAACACCGCTAAAAGAACTGAACATAGAGATAATTTGAAACGTCGTTGGTAAAAGGAAAGCTTTCGTATATCTATACAAATAAATAAAATTGGAGTGTCTGTTTGTAATATTAAAATAACCGCATTCTATTACATGCATATGAATGTATATACGGTACACATACCAAAATACATATTTTTAAAATGTTTGTCTGTCTGTCTGCCTATCTGGTATCTCTGGAACGGTTGCACCGATTTGGACGGGACCTTTACTGGCAGATAGCTTAAGTCATGAGGAGTAACTTAGGCTAAACTAAAAAATCTATTTTTTTTATATTACATTCCACGCGGACGAAGTCACGGGCACAGCTAGTATACAAATAATAACAAAAAAAACGAATACTTTATAGTTGCCTCAGATATTTTTATTATTCTTATTAACTTATTAGCAAGTCGGGTCGAACGTGTGCACTTTTAATAACATTCGCAATCTACATAGTTCTAGGCAGCATATGCTTAGTTCGATCGTTAAGAACTGTTTTGTATCAAAGTCTATCTTAATAACTACAGTTTAATTACCAACTTATAATGATAATATTTAGCAACGAGATAAGAAAAGTTATTAAAATTATAATTACCATAGTTAAGCCTGAAGAATATTAGAAATTGCTTCTAATTACATCTCTTCAACTTTGGCGAATTAGTGAAAGAATTAGCCTATATTCACAGCTGCATAGCAGAAATTTTTTGCAGAGTATTTTAACAACTTTTGTTTACGTACGAATTGCGGGCTTAAATCAAATGCAATAACAAGCTCTATCAATCTTTTTTATCAAGACACCGAGTATCCGTTTACGTCAGCTGCAGGTCACTTTCAGAGAGTGTAAAAAATCACCGCACTACGAATCGTTTCTTGATAAGATTCTTCATTAGGGTCCCCACAATATGCGAGATGGCACTCCTAATAGTACAAATAAGACAAAAGATACATAAAATAAACACTGCAACTACAACTTCAAAGCTCTGTCTTTATTTGAAATTGTCAGAATATATTAAAAATGCAAAGAAAACAGATCCTTCAACAATATATGATATCAATACAACAATAATAAATTCCTTGACAATGACAACATTAACAGAACGAGTGATTTTGGTTTGATGAGGCACAATTTATTAACAAAGCAAATTTGAAATTTTAATAGATAACTTTGAGCTTTCTTCTATTTCAAAGTAGAAGTAGTAATAATAAATATTTCAGACTTCTACATATTATTTTACCAGAGGTTTGGTGTAAGGTTGTATTACTGAAATTAACAATGAGCTGCCAAATGAAATTCCAATTTAATCTAGAATAAAGTTTTCATGACAAGCGTAAAATATACCTGTCCGAAGCACTATTTCCAATGACCTTCAGGAGACGAATTTTTGAAACAATAGAAAACCAATTCGCATTCGAAATCGTGAGATTCGTATACGAATTACCGAATTCACTATTTCTGAATTTTTATTTCGTGCGTTGTGCAACGAGTGGTTCAACCCACTCGTTTTTGATTTCTACTAGTAGAGTATCCAACGCTGACGTGACCTTGACAGTGATCTGTTTCACGTGTGGGTCATCGCCGGATTTTTGTTTTTGTTGTTGTCGTTTTGAATTATTCTGCGTGAAACGGAATTTAATTAAGAATTTGTTCTTAATGACAACACTGAATTCGAGTGATTCAAAAATCTATAAAATTGTAAGCAGTAGAAAATAATTTCGCGCACGATTTGTATTCGTATTCGAATTCCAAACTCACGTCTAATGATTCAAAAATACGTCTCCAGAGGGTAAACTCTTATCTTGAAATCTATGAATTTGATGAATTTTACTTACTTTCGACAACAACTAATACAGCTAATGTACTAGGTTTTAAAACTATATAGATTCAACTCTTCGAAGCAAATAAGCTCATCTTTTACACCCATATTGATAAAGTTTAGTGAAGCCTTATTTATAATTATATAATTAACACAGAAGAACCACAACAACGTACAACCACAGAAGTTAACTAAACTGGACTAACCTTAACTGGCTACGCTTATAGGGCTAAATATGGACCTAAGAAAATGCCCGCTAGACCAAAGTGTATGCTGTAGAAGTACTGTAAATGTAATGCTTGATATTTTACAAATAGAAATAGATATCAGATCCAAATTTACAATCTTACGTATTTTGAGGATTAGTGATTTGGATTACCTTTTTTTTTTTTGTTCCCCTGAGGAAAATGCATTAAATTGCATACCCCGGCTGTGGCGAGCCGGCGGTTATGTGGGGCTCTCCTCCCCAGAAGGGGGAGGCCTACCCACTAAAAACCTCAGGGATGGCCTTCCTCAGGCATGAAGAGAGCCCCCGGGAACTTACCAAGCTACTTCCGGGAATCCCCAGCCTCCGTTCCCCCGTCGATACAGGGGAGCCCTCCTCGGAGGTGGCTACACTACCTCCCCCGGTCTCCTCCACCGACGACGCCCCCCAGTGATTTGGATTACTTAATTCTTGTTTGATGACGAAGGTACAATACCAATACCTACTATATACGTAAAATCTCGTAATCGTAATATTTTTGATGATAATGAAGAAGTCACAGACAGAAGCCATAAAGTTCCTTTTTATTGCCGATTTCAAAGAAGTTTTGTTACAAAACGCGTCATATTTGCAAAATTTCACTTCTTTGTATGGTTTGGCAAATTATTCAAAACTTGTATTTCTATAAAATGTATGTAGTTCTGCGAAAACCGGAACGGCCCGAGGAATCACGGGCTATTGGGCGACAAAGAAAATTGCCGAGAACGACTTTTTTATATTGAGACGCAGATAGAAGGCGGATCTGTGAATTGGTATGAAGTTTTAATTAACTTCAAAGTTATATTGAAGATAGCTTGTGTTCATGCAATATTTACATTTGTTTAATTGATTTTTATTTTTTTTTTCCCTCAGAAGAGGAGGCTGTGAATCCTCATGGATACCAACGCAACAGGCAAGCAGGGATGCGTTGTTTATGTCGGACTCCTGGTGAATCGACGCGGCTCGACCCAACAGACCTACCGACTAAACTCAGCCTAGCCTTGGCCCTAATGGCCCTACGGCTTGAATGGAATGGTTGGCGCACCCTCAGGAGAGGGCACGTCAGCGCTGCCCTCCGAAGAGGACATATGCGCGAAAGAAGGCTCGGTACGCCAAAGTGGGTCCGGCCTTGAAATGATGGGGCCTACTCGTACATGTGCAGCAAGCTGCGAAGTATGGACTAACTAAGGGATGGCGGCGCAGATGCCGCCTCTTGCAAGAGCCAGGGTCAATGAGTCGGGAGGGTCAGAAATGACGTGCCTGGGTCGACGATATTCTGTGTTACGCGGATTGACTGGGTGCTTATTAATCTGTAAGTTATATTGTTATATTATCTGAACAATTCGGAATTAGGAAGCGCGGGCGACGCTGCCCCACCCGCTTCCGCCCGTGGACCGAGTTGCGAGGCGCGCGGCGATCGGGCGACGCTGCCTGTTGCAAAGGGACCGCCTCGGGAAGCGCACGGAAGTTGACCGTGTAAAAATACATCGCGTTGCGCGTTAGCTAATAATAATAAGTAATCAACGCAAATAAAATACTTGTGTAAAGTGTAAATAAACGCAGGCCACTTATATGTAATAACGTACTTTTATTGTGGCTTAATCCCTCCTAACTAAAACGAACACGCGATCAACCGTCGATACGTGGGACGGCTAGAGGACGTGACGATCATCAGTAGCGAAGCGCCAGGGCTCCAGTCACCGAATCACCTCCCACAAGGCTGGCACCGATGACCGGACGCTATCTACATAGCTGTTGAGGGGCGGCTAAGATGGCGGCAGAATCGTCAACGTGGCCGTCGCATTGACTGCGCATTTGCCAACAGCTTGTTTATTTCAAGGTTGTCACCGTAAACTTGTAAGCCTTTTTTGCAGCAAATAGGACTGCAGGAAATGTAAATAATATACAATTAAAACATTTCTTATATTTTTTTATTATCAAACAAATAGCTCTATATGAATGACAACTCTTGTCACGTCAGGAACATCGTTCATAGTATTTTCCAAAAACCATAAAGCACAAAATTCGACCTACAACGGTGTTCCTGCTACAAGCATATCTCGAAAATTATACACTTCAAAAGGTGATTATGTCGGACCCACACCAAGCAGAACATTCAATCTATGTGACGTACCGACTAAACTCTATCTTAGCTATGACCTTCAGGGTCGGGCTTGGGTGGAAACTTCAAACTAGACTGACGCAACAACTTCTAATACCTTTGAATATAAATATCACAGACAAGACAGATTTAAGACGTCAATTTACGTAGAACTCGTAAACATAGAAGGAAAAGTTTCTAGGAAAATCGTTTTCATCATCCATCGCTTCAATTCATCGCTTTGAATTACTGATAAAACTTTATCTCAGCAGAGCCCTTGTGATATTAAACGTACTTGCGCAATTAATTGAAAATTAATTTTTCACCTTAGAAGCTCAAACATACTGTGTTCCCTGCTTAAAAAGAGTGAGGGAAATGCGATTTCCCTCACTGTCAGTGAGGAAAATTGATTTGATTTAGACTGATGCGAATTATCATTATGTACGAAACACGTCATTCGAAATTCGATTTATGAAATGTAACTTTTAATAACTGTAATTTTAAATTTTAATAGATATCTACTTAGTTTTTGCAAATATATGTGTGGTTTCATTGTAATTCATATTGTTTCATTTATATCTCTAATAATGTTCTCACTGCTAAGGTGAAAAGTTGTATGTGTCACGCGAGAAAAAAGTTATTTCCATCTCTTGCCTTTGAATCCCTCGCGACGTTCAGGATTCTATTGTAGAATCACTCGCTGACGCTCGTGATTCAATTATTAGAATCCATCGCTTACTCGGGATTCAAAATTAGCACTCGCCTGAAAAAACCAACTTTCCTCTCTAGTTGAACAAATAACTATTACATCTTTATTTTAACTTCACTAATTACCATATTTATCTATTTTATTTTAATTTGATTCACGTATTGTGGTATATAATATGAGGGAAAATAAAGTATCTCTTCGCATGACAATTGCACTGTATATTGTTAAAGGGAAAACATTTCATTTCTAAACATTTCTGAACAAACCCCTTGTGAATAATTTTGATATTATGATTCTAGTACGCATGTGACTGAGATTGCTAATTTTTGCTTGATTGATTGCTATTAGGCGACCACTTCTGGATTATTATTGCCTGATTAATATAAAGTTAAATTCAACGTGAAAATGTCGGCACAGTAGAACTCACAGCTTTTATGATATTTCTGAACAAACTCCTTCTGAATAATTTTGAGGTTATGATTCTAGTACGCATGTGACTGAGATTGCTAATTTTTGCTTGGTTGATTGCTAATAGGCGACCATTGCTGGATTATTATTGTCTGATTAATAGCAAGCTAAATTCAACGTGAAATGTCGTCGCAGTAGAACCAATATGAATAATAAAGGAATATTCGATGCTGAAACTTTGCAGTTTTCAAATACATTTTTAACAGAGCGAAGGCTGTTACTAGGTACATTTACCCTCGAAACACTTTGATTTCCCGGAGCCGCTGGTGGGAGATAAGAAGAAACATAAGCTTAAGTATTTAATTAATATAATAACGAAGTTATGGAGCTTGGGTAATATTTCTTATAATAAAGTGTACGAGGCTTAGTTAAAGAGTTATTGAAAAAATTTATGATAATGAATTTTTGTATTTACGTCTTGCTGTGTTTAAATATCCTAACCTAACCAATTCCGTTCCGCCTGTATTTTAAGGCGTCCACAAAAATAATTTGTAAATTATTTTATATTCATTAAACGTTAAGCCTCGATTATAGACATAAATGATAACCCTCGATTGTAATTACAAAATTTGCGCGAAGCGTTCATTGTTGTATCTTTGTCTACATCAGTGGACGAAGTATGGCAGATAATAAAAAAATTAAACATTGGCTGATGTCTTGACATAAACTGCCCTTTCAAAATAAGTTCAGAATAAAAGAGATGTTAATAACTTAGTGAATAATAACGGAACACCCTATTATTAGTAATACTGAGCATAAACATTTTTTTTTATTACTTTAAATTAACAAAATGTATATGAGCAATATTGTAATTATTTCTCATTCACTTTGAAAGTTTGAACGTGAACGAATAGTATTTAAGTAATATTATTAAGTATTAGCAACTACAATGGCAGACTTAATGCCTTAAATATTTCCTACCTTCAGGTGATGCAGAGATACAAAGAGGCAAGAGACATTAAAAACATAAGATTTTAAACATTCGCGTTGCATTGTACATATAAGTTATATTTTCGGGGCGTAACATATTATCAGTATTAATGTCACTTTGGCACACCACACTGACGGTATCAGGGTTTGTTTTTGATTTTGACGGCACTGTACGCGGCGTACATTTGTTTATCACTGGATTCCAAAAATCGACTGACAAATAAATCCGCGGTGGCTGAACATCAACTTAAATGTAGAGTTAATCACTGGATAGAGTTACATGATCCAAAAATCCTCTCCAATGATCGCTACTATCATACAAGAATAGTTCGTGAAGCGATTGAGATAAAGAAACACAAGAATTTCAATCGGGATGATGGATTCAAATTATCATCAGCGTGGAATGGAATGGAATATGTGGGTAGAAGAAGAACCACAAGCCCGCCTGAGCAGACGACGCCGCGTGCCAGTCAGCTCGTGATAACGGCTAGTGCAACCTAGCCGAAACGTCGAGCAGTAAGTAGTACTTACATACTACATAGTATACGTCACGTTACGTCCCGAAAATATAACTTATATATAGACTAAAAACAGATGTTAATACATACGTACATACAAAAAATAACTATATATAAAATATAATTTAATTTAATACATACCTATGTAATACACTACTATATAATAGCCTGATATCATCACATTTTATAGAATAAGACTTCCATCGAAAAAAAGCTTACACAATTTATTTTTCAGGCTAAGTCGGCTAGTTCCTCACTTTTTGAGGGAATTCATTCTATAATAGAATGGGCCGACAAAAAAGGAGGAGAGTACCGTATCAGAATAGTGAAAGGGGCATTTAAGGAAAGCATTAGAGGCAGAACGAAGGGTCTTATATGGGATGTATATAGTAATTGAAAATGGAAATTGAGATAACTAGGAGTGTTCGAGTTATTAAGAATAGAGTACAGAGTCAATAAAGCTCTTGTATCTCTGCGCTGTCGTATACTTAACCACTTTAAAAGCTGACAGCACTTGAACACGTTATCGTATTTCCTTAAATTTAAAAATGAATCGAATAAAGTTGTTAAATAGTCTGGCAATTTTCTCAATCTGAATTGAGGTCAATGTAGCACACGTCACCATAGTCGAAGATTGGAAAATTGAGGTCAATGTAGTACACGTCACCATAGTCGAAGATTGGAAAATTGAGGTCAATGTAGCACACGTCACCATAGTCGAAGATTGGAAAAATCTAAGTCTCTACAAACATTCAAAATCTCATGTCCATCGGTGGGAAATTCCTCAAACGGTAAAGAAGTTGAATTTCTGAAATCCCTGAAAGTTCCAATTTAAATATTTTAGTAATTCCAGAAAATTTACAATCAGATTCGATATTAGATTGTTTTGTAAGTATCTAGTATCGAATTGACAAACAAACTTTAGGCGCAAAGTTTTTAAGGAGATATCTTAACATGTAAACAGGGTGTCTTTTGAAAGTAATCTCTGAGTGCAAGGCCAAAAGTAATAACGAAAAGATCCCAACAAATTGACATACCATCAGCAGGCGACACTCCCGAAATAAGACTATTGAGTGGTAGGGATGTCACTAACACAACACGAATATTTAATAAATAAATAATAATAATAAAGTATATTATTATAAATATAATATATAATAATGAATAAATAATAATAAAAAATAATAAGTATTTCTTACACCAATTAGCCTAGCTCAAAGTACTATACTTACAGCTAGTGTTATGAGATGTAGGGTAACGGATACATATATTATGCACATATAAATATTTTTGATAGAAATATATATTTTAACAACTATGACTTAGGTACAAATGCTCGCATTCATCACACAAGCATCTGCCCCCTCCGGGATTCAAGCCCGGGACCTCAAAGAGAACCATCATGAAACCGGTGTGCTATACACTCGACTTTGGAGGTCGAAATGCCCGCGTGAAATTAGTTTTTGTCAATCTTGGTCTCTTATGTCTAAGGTACCAAGAATCATGGTCTTATCTTCAATTCGACCCCTATTTCACCCCCACACTGATAAAAATGTCAAAATGCTAGAACAAACGATTTCTTGTTTCTTATGACGTGATATTTGACGAACTTGCATACTAACTTTCAACCCTTATTTCACACCCTAGCTGGTCGAAATTTCAAATTAAGTTTAATGATTGATTTCTTATCAAGTGCTTAAATATAACGTTTCATGGTTTTATTTTTAAAATTAAGAAATCCCATACAAACTTTTAACCTCTATTATCTAAGTAGCCTATGCTCTGTCTCAGGGTCTAAAGATTGTCTGTACCAAATTTCATCAAAATCGGTTGCGACATTTAAGCGGGAAAGCGTAACAGACAGACAGAGTTACTTTCGCATTCATAATATTAGTTGGGATTAGACCCATATTCTTGGGCACACTGTATGTAAGACCACGTCGTAAGACACGTGATAACAAGTGCCATAATACTGATAAATTTCATTTATTTCAGACATAAAACCAATTTATATAAAAGAATTATGTATATGCCTTATTAATCTTAACAATCAAAACAATAATTAATCAAAAAACTACAGTAGCTCAAGTTTTTTAACTGCTTAGAGCACAAATATCCCTTTGTTTGTACTGTTACTCAAATTCACGTAACTTGATGTATAACTCTTGTTTCACAATAAAAACCTGACCTTACCTAAAGTGACTTCATACCAGAGTCGTTTGTTATAAAATAGGCAGTCAAATTATTAGTTACTGTGTCTTATGTGTTATCTTATGTATGTAATTAATAACTATTAGGCAGCCAGACCGCTGATTGACTCAGATACTCACCGGGCACGGCTGCTTCGGTGAGTATCTGTGTCGAATAGGACGGGAGGGATCGACACATTGTCACCACTGCGCCCGACCTTGACTCGGCCCAGCACACGCTGGCGGAGTGCCCCGCGTGGGCCTCCGAGCGCCGAGTCTTGGTCGCAGAGATCGGGCGAGATCTGTCTCCGCCGGCATTGATTGCGGCAATGCTGGCGGACGAGGGAGGTTGGAGGGCTGTGGCCTCCTTCTGTGAAGCAGTGATGCTCCAGAAGGAGCCGCCGAGCGGGGTCGGGAGATGGCCCATCCCACTCAAAGAAGGCGACGCCGGGCTCGGTAGCACAGCTGCGGCGCCGCGCGGGTCGCCGGCGGGCGCGAGGAAATCGCGACTGCTTCGGCGACCCGGGATGGACCACGCCCCTTCCGTGGCCGGGGGCGTCGTCGGTGGAGAAGACCGGGGGAGGTAGTGTAGCCTCCCCCGAGGAGGGCTCCCCTCTAGGCAGGGGAGCGGAGGCTGGGGGCTCCTGGAAGTTGCTTGATGTTCCCGGGGGCTCCCTACATGCCTTAGGAAGGCCATCCCTAAGGTTTTTAGTGGGTAGGCCTCCCCCTTCTGGGGAGGAGAGCCCCACATAACCGCCGCCTCGCCACAGCCGGGGTATGCAAAAAAAAAAAAAAAAGGCAGCCAGACCGCTTTATGTCAACATAAAGCTATAAAAATCCAAGAATTTTTACCATTACATTTTTTTAGTAAGTTTACTTATAGTAGTAACATGCTAGATGGGTTCAATTAATATGGCAGTTTGGCGTTTCAGCTAATTCTGCCGTAAACCAGGATTTTTCAACTAAAACTTCAGAGCCCCCTAGCGGCGATTTTTGTCGTTAACGTTTTTCTAAAACTTTTATATTCGTGATCAGCTCGTCAAGGAGAACAATACTATCGAAAATTTGGAGTCGATCACCGCTGCCAACTGCCATATAAACTGTGCCATGTACTTTGTTACTTTATAATTTATAATATAAATGTTGACAACCCTACCGTGCGTCGTCCTGACACGTTAGAAAATTGACATGGCGGGCACGGACAGTGAAATACGGAGTGATCAATAACTTGTCGGCTGACATAACTGGTGATCAGTTGACAACTAGATTAAGTTCCGAACTGGTCACGTAGGCAACTGTTGTTGGCTTGTATAATGGATCACAAGTTGAAGGTTTAATATTCGTGCCAAAAAATCGTAAATTGTTACCCATAAACCAGCAACCGTGCCACAGGACTTACGATATAATACCCAGTAATCGTTGGTCCGGACCACACGATAGCTAGAGGCTCATTTGGTCCGGATTAGCGTCTGTCACTGTCAAGAAGACGGACCAGTTAAGATCGTGCGTTAACCGAGATTATGTCAATTAATGGAAAGCGTCTGTAAGTAGGTTAGACATAAATTTATGCGTTACTAACTGACCCGGCGAAATACTGTCTAACTGTGAATCATTCACTGTCGTTATCAATGATATACGTACCCAAACAAAATGACAGATATCGCACAAGTGCATTGATATTGAAGCGTTAATCACTACATGATAATAACACAACTAACAAACAAAGATGCTATCCGCGGTCTGTCTGTCTATTGTTACGCCGGTGGCTTAGTAAAACTTCAAAAATGATTTTCTGTGACTTAGAAACGTTTTCAGCAGGCTGAAACGTCGTTTCAGGCCGTTTCAGAAGTAGCTCTTTCACATACTAAAAAATCTAAATTACACCCAAATTACAGTAGTTTTCAGGCACCTGAAACATGTTTTCAGTACGTTTCAGGCTACCCTCTATCCAACGCGCTATAACCTGAAAACCCGTTTTCAGGCGTTTTCAGGGCCCCTTATGAGCCATTAAGCCTACTTCAGTAAAAGGACATAAATTTCAATAGGAGTGAAAGAGATAGCAATAGTAGAAAGAGACAGATATAGACAGTAGTAGAAAACATCATTAGAAAGAGTGGACAAACTCAGAATATTCGAGAAAGATAGTACGGGAATATTCAGTATTGTAGCACAAGGAAGAGACAGTTATACTCGAAATGTCTCGAAACACGCGACGTCATTCCTACGAGCTTATGTATTGGACTACACATTCGAGTGTGTCCGCGGAGTTCTGGCAAGAGTGGCAAGTGCCTTAGGGAACTATATAAGGCTGTGTCCGGCCGCCGGGAGGAGAGTATTGTTTTGCGATACAGTGCGAAAACATCTAAGAAGTGATATTGGAGAACTAAGAAGTGACTTTCAGTGCTTTCAGTGAAGTGATTAGTGACTGTTAGTGTCCTAATTAATAAAAGTTCAGTGTTTTGGTAGACCGCCGTTTGATTTACTGACCCCAGCTCGTAACACTATGTATGCTTAGATCTTTAAAACTACGCAACGGATTTTGACGGATTTTTTTAATAGATAAAGTGATTCTTAAGGAAGGTTTATATGAATAATACATGCATAATATAGTAGAGATACACTGATAAATTTAGAGGTTTCTAATGTGATGTCGTAAATAAGCACGTTTTTTTTCCGCTTATATTGCAAAAACGCTGCCTGAACCCTACGATATACACCAAAATAATGTACTACTACAGTAGCTAGGTAGGGTAGTTATCCCTACTGCCCTACCTAGCTACTGTAGTACATTTTGGTCTATAATCATTTTTTATCCTTTACTAAAAAATGGTTATTTACGAAGTGATTTTAAACAATACAGCATTAATCCTTATTCAATTAAGTACCTTAAATAAAAAATTTGCATTTATTATAGATCAATATGCTTTTTACAGCATGTAATTTAAGTGAATATTTCCGAAGATATTACAAATTTAAAATGCAGGGACGCAGATAAGCATTGCACCCGTGCGAAGCCGGGGCGGGTCGCTAGTAATACATACATAATATACTCACGCCTTTTTCCCATGGGGGTAGCAGAGATTACGTCTTTCCACTTGCTAGGTCCTTACATATCTCTTTCGCTTCATCTACTTTCATAACATTCCTCATACATGCTCGACGATTGCGGGTACTTCTATATATAAAATAATAAAGTATAAAAATAATATTCGAAAAAATTATAGGATTTTTTGTAGGTATTAAAAATACACGTGATGTTGAATGAGAAGAGCTTATTCTTAATTCTCAGCACATATCACTAAAGGGGAGTGGGAATTAAAAAATGCTAAATAAAAGTTTTGCTGATTAATGGACGGCGCCCTAGCTAGTACGGTTCACTTTCCATCTGGTACTCACCGTATAATCTATTTCAATTATTAATAAGCGTATGGTAGATTAAAGAATAATATGTACATGCAAAACATGGGTAATATAATAGCCAGAGACTCGATAGTTACAACTTTAAAATAACATCCTTTCATGTTATTCAACCTGATCGGAAATTCAATTGTATCTCTCATCATTTACTTTGCTAGGCCAAAATAGATTTTATTTATTCGCAATAACTACCTATCATTCGTAAAGGCAACGCTTTCATAAAATCGCTATATTTAGATTTGTTAATTTGGAAGATTGTAATATGGTATCTAATACTCCAGGAAATTACACTGCGCTTATATTGGAATTATACGAGTATTGGAACTTCCCTATAGGGCAATGAAAATTTATATGAGAAATATCAATATCAATAAAAATGATAATTTGTATGAGAAATATAAATTTGTAGAGAAATTGTTATATCGATTAATAATGATTTTCTATGATAGAAGCACAGTAAGTCATACAGCAAGGCGCGCTATAAAAACGTAGTATATTCTTCCCTCAGAAGAAGAGGCTGAGAATCTACATGGATGGTATACCAACGAAATACCGAGGAGATTATGTCGCACTCCAAACCGCTCGATGCGTCTTGCTCAGGATGACCATAAACTCAGCCTGAGCGTTGGCTGTCCTTACAGCCACCTTATCCGGCTTGGATGGAACAGGACATAGCATTACAGACTCTTTGGTAATGAGCAAATAAATAGGTCATTCATCTCTCCTCGCTCCGATTCTATTTCTATTTTAATTAATATATAATGAAGCTGTTAATTATAATTGTTATAATTAATTATAATAACTGTCAATATATGATATCAAAGTAGTTAAACACTATTTCGTTACTGAGGCGAGTCCACAGTCTAAAATGTACCCGTTCCGATCAATATATCCGTGTCGCTATCACGTAAGATACGTGACGTATCATTATCCCCTTATGTGGATGCTTCAACAAACGTGATCATGTTACTCAGTATCGATACGCCGTTCTGATACGATACGTGCACGTCGTTGAGTCGCTGTTGTCCTATACCCGAAGGTGATTCTCACTCGGGCGTCCAGAAGCCCCAAGAAGCTTCTGGCATTCTGAGAAAGCCTGGGATGGTTAGAGTAATAGAGAAGTCACACATAATAACAATCATGAGACTAAGTGCGGGAAAAACAACAAACTATTCGTTCTTCGGTCAGTCTGAACGCGTTCGCCATTTCAGTGTAGTGCAACTTCGTGCCACTAGTTTATTAAACTAATTATAATTATTAACTTAAACTATTATACAGTAAATGACTTAGCTAATTATTGACAAATACATATATACGCCTCATTTCTATGGATGTAGAGATAGATCACAATTTCTACTTGCTATGATGCAAACATACCTTCCTAGCTTCCTCGACTTTCATCAATTCTGTCACGTACGCTCGTCAATCGTTATTTACGAATCAGGTCAGGTGCAAGAGTACCCGTTGGTACTCTGTACCGCACCTGACCTTTCTTCAGTATGTTCGTCTAGGTCGTCTCCTACTACTAAACCAGAAATGCTAATAATACTACTGTAAATTTCTGTCGCACAGCACGTAGTGCGCCTCCTCCGTTTGGTCGAAGGAGTCTGGATCTGTCCGAGATGGACAGATTAAAATCGCGGGTGATGCTGTTTACAAACTTTATTTTTGCGCACACAAACACACACCCTATTCCTTGAAGATCCGTTTTTCACCACGGATCCACAATCAGTTTTTTTTTCCTCGCGGGAGGAGGCAGTGAATCCTCATAAGGGGCGCGCCGCCACAGTGGTCCTCTTAATAACCCCTTGGTGCTTGGACGACCTCACACCGGATACCACCCGCGCCCGGTCTACGGCGGGTGGTTATGTTGGACTCTGACAAAAGGCCAGCTTACCAACTAAGCACTACCTACAGCCTTTGGTCGGGCGGAAGGCCTGGGACCCTATCGGCTTGAACTAACGCTCCCGCCCTCCAGAACGGGGGCGGTGCATAGCGCAGCCTCAGGAGAGTGCGTGGGCTCTGATGTGGGTTCGGTTACCAGGAGTGGTCCGAATAGTATAACATGTGCGCTTATGTATTTAATCAACAAGTTAAGCTAACTACACAGGTGTTGGTGTGTGATTGCTACTTACGTGCTTGTGGAGTTCGGCGACGCAGAAGCCGCCTCGATTAGCCTGTTGAGCTTAGTTGTAATTGTGTTCGGCGGGTCTGATAGCGCGTGTTTAGGACGGCGAATGCGGTCGGAAACTGCGTAATCGGACGCGTTCTTAATGAGCAGATTGAAGTGGGCGGATGCGGCTTTGAAGAAGCGCTCCGAGCATGCCTTAAGGTGTTGTTGTATGGTCGGTATGTCTACGTCTCTGTGGAGATCGTGACGTCTAACATAGTATGGAGTAAGAAGTATGAAGCTCGGAGTAAGAAATTATTTTGCACGACCTGCATGCTGAGTAGTACGTGGGGTTTAGAGTGCGCGAACACGGGAGACGCGTGCCTCACCGTGCCGTGCATCACCGGCCGAATGCATACCTTATGTAGTGTGCGTTTATTGCGCAGAGACATTTTGGAGTTCGTGCCGAACATGTTGCCTAACCGATCTGTAGGCGGTTTTTTTTCCTCAGGAGAGGAGACAGAGAATCCATCATGGATACCAACGCAACAGGCAAGCAGGGATGCGTTGATTATGTCGGACTCCTGGTGATAAGACATGGTGCTTCACAAAACCCCTTTTTAGAAGGCTCAAAGTCGCTCAGCGAGCTATGGAGAGGGCTATGTTCGGAATTTCTTTACGTGATCGAATTAGAAATGAGGAGATTCGTAGACGAACCAAAGTCACTGACATAGCCTATAGGATTTTTAAAAAGTTTCTTGAGTGGAGACCACGTACCACCAAGCGCAGTGTGGGACGGCCACGGCCAGATGGACCGACGACTTAATGAAAATCGCTGGGTCTCGTTGGATGCAGGTGGCAATGGACCAGTCGCGCTGGAATTCGACTGGAGAGCCCTATGTCCAGCAGTGGACGGCGATAGGCTGAGATTATGATGATGATGATGATGAACAGTTTGACGACAAGTCGAGTGGTTAGTACACCGGTTTTAAGGTTTAAAACCTAGGTAGACTGTAGACCTTAAAACCTAGGTTTTAAGGTCTACAGTCCCGGGTTCGAATCCCGGTGAAGGCAGATGTTTGTGTGATGAATTCAAGCATTTGCACCTTGGTTATGGTTGTTAATATATATTTCTTATAAAAATATTTAGCCTTTATTTACCCTAGACCCATAACACAAGCCTTACAGTGCTTACTTTGGGCTAGGCTAATTGATGTAAGTCTAAGGAATATTTATTAATTTATTTAATTGGTTATTGATTGAAATGTCGATTATAATGTTACGGATATTAATTCGATGCCTAATGTCGAATAAAATGAATGGTTGTTTCAATAAATATCAATTGAAATTCACAGCTGAAATTTAGTTAAATTAAGTTAAAATAATTATAAGCAAACGTCATTACGACGATCTACTCGGCAATCCCATCGTGCGAGCCTTTTTCTCCGAATAGGGGAAGGCGATCAAAGAAAATATTGAACGTCACTTAAATTTGAATTATATCAATTGAAACCAAGGTGTAATCAATTGGAAGCGTCAACTTTAATTGAACATTCGTAATTATATTGTACATTGTTGACACAAATAGATATTGCCTAATCCAAATACAAATACGAGTATAACAAATAAATTGGGAAATTGAAAATAACAATACAAAATAATTACTGTCTGACTATGACATGGGAAAAGCGTAGGTTTCGTACATGAATCGGACATTAAATAACCAATTGTTTTATACCTTGCTTCGGCGATATTTTAATTAAGAAGATTTGACCGATAATAAAATATATATGTTCCTGATATTGAAACTGTTATGAGTGATCACAAAAATTATTCAAGGCTTTTAAAATATAACTTTCGCTTTGGAAAGTAAACAGACAAGAAATAAGACACGAATTTCACTTTCAAAATCCTAATCTTCGAAGGCTTATTGAGAAACCCGATAATAAGTCAAGCAAAGTCACGCGAAAAGAAGGCGTAATGTAAGTGGGTAATGTCCATTTGAATATTTGTTTATCAAAGTGGAAAATACATTATCCACCTCGATTCTTGGATCCAACTCCAATAGAGATACTATTGGCATGGTAACCTTCTCCACAGTCCTTGACATAAGGACAATTACGACGGCTAAATTAGTCGAGGATTATATAGATTTTTGACACAAATCAACATGTCTTAATATAGATACAGTAAGATAAGAAAGGATGGAAAATTCCATTGGAAACGAAATAGGCTCTCCCTCCTCTGCAGGCTCCTCCCCGAGAAGGGCTCCCCTAGCGCACCCAGGGGAGCAAAGGTCGGGGCTCCGCAGATGCGACACTCGATCTTGAGGGCCCCCTACAACGCCTGAGGATGGCCAATCGCTGAGGTTTTTAGGGGGTAGGCCTCCCCCTTCTGAGGAGGAGAACCCCACATAACCACCACTAATTAGCGTTAGGTTGGTATACCAGATTCGGTGTCGCCATCACTGAGGTCCCGAGTCGAATCCCAGTGGGGGCTGATGTTTGCGTGATGAATGCGAGTATTTATATATGTACGAGTATAATACTCGTATATGTTTGTCTATCTTACTTTACTTACTTTGGGCAGAGCTAATCGGTTAAGTGTAAGAAATATTTATTTATTTACAACAAGTAACAAAATTTATGAATTTACAATGGATGCACAATTATCGAAAGAGCAACGGAGCGAGCTATGCTCTATACGCTACGAAGATCCAGGGTTACCAGCATAGTCCAAGTAATTGCCAAACTTAAGAAAAAGTGGAGAACGTACATTGCTCGTAAGACGGGGATAAAGTGAAAACGTCTTTATGTCGCAGGCATATGCCAAGAAACACCACGTTGTTAGGCTTCTCACGATCTATGTGTATCTTTTTTTTTTTGTTCCCCTGAGGAAAATGCATTAAGTTGCATACCCCGGCTGTAGCGAGCCGGCGGTTATGTGGGGCTCTCCTCCCCAGAAGGAGGACGCCTACCCACTAAAAACCTCAAGGCTGGCCTTCCTCAGGCATGTAGGGAGCCCCCGGGAACATCAAGCCACTTCCGGGAACCCCCAGCCTCCGCTCCCCTGCCTAGAGGGGAGCCCTCCTCGGGGGAGGCTACACTACCTCCCCCGGTCTCCTCCATCGACGACGCCCCCCGGCCACGGAAGGGGCGTGGTCCATCCCGGGTTGCCGTAGCAGTCGCGACTTCCTCGCACGATCTATTTGGAGATACGATTTCATTATTTATATATATAGTTACACCTTTACCCCTACATTTTTATATATAGTACTCAAGATAGCAAAGTAAGTTTCTGTAATTGGCTTATGTACAGACATATTTTTTTTTGGATAATTGTAATAGTGTTCATGATAAATAAATAAATAAATAATGAAGAACGCTAGCCACTCTGTACCTATTGGCATAAAAATCCTCGAGGACGACTTATGGGTGTCAGCTAAGATATTACGATATGTGCAATGTGTATAATGTTGCGATAAAAATTACCTTCTCGGAACTCTCAATTTGATTCAATTTGAACTATTTGTCGTATAATAGCCATATAATTTTGATGTAACCACGCGCCCTAATAGAAATAACGAGAACAACAATCAATCGTATTTGATGACTCAGTTACCCCAATAAAGGGAGTGTCGGAGCCCGCTAATATTATTAATTGCCTAGCTACGCATTGTCTGACACGTGTTACAATGCTCTCGTAGAATGGTGAGCTTGCTTGTTTATCTCGTAGGGGGGCAAACGAGCAAATGGATCACCTGATAGTAAACAATTAATACCCGCCCTACAAATGCATGTAGGGTTGCCAAGTTGCCAAACCTAATAGCCGGACAGACCAGCCAGTTTGGCCGGACATTTGAGTAGGAAAGCCGGACACCCTACTTTATTGAGGACTTTGTCTCAGTATTAATAAGTATTAATCGAAAGTGTCCTCAAAAAAGGCCAGGTCAGAAGTACCCGCAATCGTCGAGCATGTATGAGGAATGTTATGAAAGTGGATGAAGCGAAAGAGATATGTAAAGACCGTAGCAAGTGGAAGGACGTAATCTCTGCCTACCCCCGTGGAAAAAGGCGTGAGTGTATGTATGTATTAATAGGTACGACATAAAAATTGTGTAAAATCAAGAATTTTTTATTATTATCATAAATCTTGTTAAATTCTTGAGCAATAATAAATAAAATCGAATGCCAAATCAGTCTTAGGTAAGTACTTTATTATTAATCAGTTAAATAGTCATCAATTAAAATTAAATTCTAGATACTTCGCCATTTATTGTGAGGATATCTCCGGTATCCTCACTCACTCGGCGAAACACAGCGCAAGCGCTATTTTACGCCGGTTTTCTGTGAGGCCGTGGTATCACTCCGGTCGAGCCGGCCCGATTCGTGCCGAAGCATGGCTCTCCCACGGTAAAAATCTCTCTAGGTGACGGCTGATAATCAGTATTCTGGAGACATATTTTTGAATCATTAGACGTGTATTTGGAATTTGAATACGAATACAAATCGTGTGCGAAATTATTTTCTACTGCTTACATTTTATAGATTTTTGAATCACTGGAATTTAGTGTTGTCAATAAAAACAAATTCTTATTTAGATTCCGTTTCACGCAGAAAAAATACAAATCACAAAACAATATTTACTTATTATTATGCACCAATTTACAAGCTTTACATTAACCAGAGTAAATTTATCACTGTCAATGTCACTTCAGCGTTGGATATTCTACTAGTAGAAATTAAAAACGAGTGGGTTGAACCACTCGTTGCACTACGCACGAAATGAACGTTCAGAAATAGTGAATCCGATAATTCGTATACGAATCAGTCCACGCCCCTCGCCTCACCAATTCAATTCTGAGGTTTAATATAAAAATGTTTAATTTTTATATTTTTTTTTTCTGTGTGTATATGTGTAAATTACTGAGCTCCTTATCAACAGCTGATCGGATTTTAATAATTTTTGTGTGTGTTCAAATGGATTCTTGAATCGCTTAGATTCACAATTTAGTCGATTACAATTTTTATATTAAGATTTAAGACGTGTGAACACACATAACAACAACGCTTGCCACTATTATATATTTTTTTCCAATAATAATTAATTTTTTTTGAAGCCTGCACCTATTGTTACAACTTAAAAGCGGTTAAACTGATTTCAATAATAAGAAATAGAAAAGACCTGTTCAAATATTAGAAAAAGTATGGAAAGGAATTATGATTTGTATGAGATTTAGGTTTATCTTTCATTTCAACCCTATAATATTTAAACTATAAGGCAAACTTCAAATCAATAATCAATGTAATTGGAAACTGCCGAACTAATTACTTTAGTTCGTTTACACAAAACCGGCAAGGTGCGAGTCGAACTTACGCACGAAGGTTCCGTAATATAAACGCATATAAAATAGCATAGCATATAAAATTGAGAGCCTGATAATAAAAAGTCACACAAATATCTTATGGTCAGTTTTACCCTTCGGTAATAGTCGGTACTATGCAACCCATCTTCTATGACCGCCTTAGAAAGTAGCCTGCGCGCTAAGGTGTCTCCTGCTGAGCGCCTCCATAGGCCCTCTGGGATTACCTCTATCTGGACATAGAAACCCTCAGGCGCTAAAACTCGGCTTTAGTTGGCTGAACTGTCCTGTGGTGATTCAAGATAATTACGAGTAGTTTTACAGTGCTTAGGGGCCATCCATAAATTACGTTACACGGTTAGGGGGAGGGAGGGGGTTGACGATGTGTGACATTGTGTGACAAGGGGGTGGGAGGGATCTTACATTTCGTGACGTCACATTATAAAATCTATTAAATCAAATAAGCTAACTGTTAAACACAAACTTTAAATTATTACTATTAGTATGAAAAGTGCTGTAATACGATTAACTTTTATTCTAAAGTCTGTATACTCTCATAAATAAATAAAGGAATAGTATCTTCTTCTATCCATTAATAGGGGTACTCCCGAAACGTACTATTTTTCTAATTGATTATAGTAGGTGATTTTGAAAAATATACTAAGAAAATCATGAAATGACCATATACTTATTTAATATAAGTAATCGTTTTTTGTTTTCTTAATTGATTTGATGTTAATTTTATTAAAATGAAAATAAAACTGATTTGGAAACCGCTTTTATCATTCAATAATTTAAATATAATTTCAAAATTTGTGACCTTACACTAGGGGGGGGGGGATAGTCTCACAAATGTGACTAGCTGTGACAAGGACGGGGGGGAAGGGCAAAAAATCACGAAATTCGTGTGACGTAATTTATGGATGACCCCTTAGTGGGTATACCCTCCACTAAACAGGGAGAGTCCTACGCACACCTGTCGACTATCATCGATAGCTATGGTGAGTAACCAACATTCCACCTCGTAAAAAGGAGGGGGCAGTTTTACCGTTTGGGTATGGACCACTAAAAAGTGCGCACGTTATCATCTTGTGATAAATGTCTTCGATTGTTCTAAAATTCCATTTCGTACCCGCCATATATTTAAGAAATGACAAGGCAGAAAACGATAATACGTCAATCAAGGCGTATTTATCGAGATAAATTTATCGCTTCCTATTGTTCCCGTGTTGCCGCACGCGACCTTCGCTAACCAGAACCGTAAAAACTAAAATAACGGTAACACAGCTTGCGTCAATCATTTGCTTGTACAAAATCAAAAGCTTGTGTATACTATCCTAGATAGATAGATAGATAGATAAATTCTTTATTGGTCACAATAACAAAAGAAACATTAAACAACATACAGGTATTACATAAATTACATTGTGGGCAAAGGCGGTCTTATCGCTTAGAGCGATCTCTTCCAGACCTTTAGAGTGGAATTTTAAAGTATGGCAGTGTACCATCATTTATAACATTAAAAGTTAAACATAAAAAATTTCAACATAGCACCAAATTAAATTTACCAGTAGTTAAACTTATATTTATATACACCTACATTAAATTATATACCTACATAAATAAATAATAGTAATAAATAAGAATATAATAAATATATAATGACAAAGATAGATAAACTGATTTATAAATATTTATTTAAAAACAAAATAATTAGACAGCAAGTTAAGAAACGGACCGTTCCAATAGATATTTGCGCAATTGGTTCTTAAAAATCGTTAATGATTTTGATTCACGGACATTTGAGGCAGACTATTCCATAGTTGTGCAGATTTCGCAGTGAAGGATTTTATAAAATAGCTTGAAGCAATTGGGTGCGTAAGTACATTATCAGACTTGGAGCGTAGTTCCCGATTGTGGTTTGACCCAAGATATCGAAAACGTTCTTTAAGGTATAGTGGGGTGCGAGGGTCATACAGGATTTTATATAGCAGAATGAGGATATGTTCTTGTTGACGGAACTTGACAGGAAGCCACTCAAGTCTTTGCCTAAATTCAGACACGTGATCAAATTTACGCAAACCATACACGAACCTGACACAGATGTTCTGCAGACGCTGAAGTTTGGCGACAAGATCTACGTTTAAATTAGTGAGGCAGACGTCTGCGTAGTCCATGATGGGAAAGAGTAGAGACTGGGCAAGTTCTATTTTCGTCTTTACAGGCAGGAGATTTTTCCACCTCCTGAGCGACCCAAAAGCAGCAAACACCCTCCTAGTGACCTCGGCGACGTGGGGAGCCCAAGAAAATGTACAATGAAATAAAACTCCCAAATTTTTTACCCTCTTTTCGTATGACAGTGGGATTCCATTATATACGATTGGAGGAATGGGAACTCTATTAATATGAGCACTCTAGTTTCACTATCTGTAAAATTTCGTTGTTTTAAAGGCCGTCTAATCTTAATATTAATTAGGCTAGTTTACTTAATTATGACGTCACGATTGTAGTGTATTTAATTATCAAGTATAGTTTATTTTAGTATACAGTATTTCTGAGCAACCCGCGTCAGCGCCGCAAACATGGCGCTGTATCTTCAGAAGTAATTTGCCTCACACTAGACTCCATAAAATTAATAATTCATTCAGAGGTAACTGTGTGCGTTTTTACAACAAAGTTCCAAGCAATATTGTACAATTAAGCCTAAATAAATTTAAAATCATTGTTAAAAGTGTACTTATTAGCAAAGCCTATTATACGGTTACTGATTATATAAAAGACATGAATGCTTGGACTTAATGTTTCTTAGTTCCACCAGGCATTGCCATGAACCTTTGTAATTATACTTGTACCTATAAGTTGACTTTTGTATGACTTGGTAACGATATATATTTTTGTAAATGTCGTTGCTTCTGTAAAAGTTATAGAGTTTCTTGCGCCCGTTCTTCTCTATAACTAAAAGAAGTCCGAATGGGTAGTAGGGAAAAAAAAAAATTTGGACTATTCAAAAGAGCATATCTAATTGCCTACTTGAAATAAATATTTTGACTTTGACTTTGACTTTAATAATCGCAAATACATCGCCACTTCTACAATATTTCTTAATAGTAAAAGTACTCTTATTTTTAGTGATCGGAATAGGTAGTTTAATTTTTGAACGTTAGTTGTACTTGCGATTTTGTGACATCAATAGTATGGATATGCCTGGGAACTTACTATTTTCAGAGATTGTAGAAATATTATATTGAACTTTCAAAATAGTATTTCATCTTTTAGCTTGTTGTTGTAATTATAAGTTGTAAACATAAAATTTTACAATAAAAGTGTAAAGAAACGAATAGCAAATAAAAACATAAAATTGTATTTTATTTGATATATGCTATCCTTCTTTTACAACTAAAACAGTTTTATAAAGCATTTATTGATAATAGGAAAACCTACAAATAAACAATAAGTGTAATTTTCGTGATTCTATAAAATGACATAAGTTCCATAGCATTGCATTATTTAATGTCCAGGAAATCACGCTGGTTTTAGGTTTATCCATGTTACGCTGACATTGACTTTCTTTCTGCAAGTACATAAAATTGCGCCGCCGCGGGTCGCCGGCGGGCGCGAGGAAGTCGCGACTGCTACGGCGACCCGGGATGGACCACGCCCCTTCCGTGGCCGGGGGGCGTCGTCGGTGGAGGAGACCGGGGCAGGTAGTAGCCTCCCCCGAGGAGGGCTCCCCTCTAGGCAGGGGAGCGGAGGCTGGGGGTTCCCGGGAGTGGCTTGATGTTCCCGGGGGCTCCCTACATGCCTGAGGAAGGCCATCCCTGAGGTTTTTAGTGGGTAGGCCTCCTCCTTCTGGGGAGGAGAGCCCCACATAACCGCCGGCTCGCCACAACCGGGGTATGCAATTTAATGCATTTTCCTCAGGGGAACAAGAAAAAAAAAAGTACATAAAATTAAACTACCTATTCCGAGCACTACTTATCATCAATACATAGTATAAAACAAAGTCGCTTTCGCTGTATGTCCGTATGTATGCTTAGATCTTTAAAACTACGCAACGGATTTTGACGCGGTTTTTTTTAATAGATAGAGTGATTCTTAAGGAAAGTTTGTATGTATAATAAATGCATAATATAGTAGAGAAACACTGATAAATTTAAAGGTTTCTAATGTGATGTCGTAAATAAGCACGTTTTTTTGCGCTTATATTGCAAACGCTGGCTGAACCCTACGAGATAGACCAAAATAATGTACTACAGTATTGTACAACTTACAAAAATCCACAAAAAAGTCCGCGATGGTATATGTCTATCTCTTAGGGATAACCCACCATAACCATTTTTTCACTGCACCCGTGCGAAGCCGGGGCGGGTCGCTAGTTATAAATAGAATAAAAAATACCGCCCATCGTCTCTATATCGTCTGTGTTGATAAACTAGATCATGTTTTTATTGTGTCTTGTTTTTTTATTGCGTGTGTTATATCTGACGAACTCTATAGTTGAGTGGTTAGTACACCGGTTTCACGGTGTCGCTATCTCTGAGGTCCCGCGTTCGTGTCCCGGTGGAGGCAAATGTTTGTGTGATGAATGCGAGCATTTGTACCTTAGTCATGGTTGTTGATATATATTTCTATCAAAAATATATATGTATATATATCCGTTTCTCTAGATGCCATAACACAAGCCTTACAGAGCTTACTTTGGCTAGGCTAATTGGTGTGAGTGAAAAGAATATTTATTTATTTATTTGTTTATTAATAATCAATATTACCAATTCGTAGTGTAATTATAAGTGTGCATGTTTGATTTAACCCTGATGTCCCTGAAGCATTGTTCAATGAGGATGGTTCTTGAGAGTACCAAGATATGTTGGGTCTGTAAGAAGGAGAGGATGGAATACTTCCTGTGTCTCTGTGATGCTCTAGCTTACTAGGAGACTAAAGTTAACGGGAATGGGATATTCAAAACTGGCAGAGTACAGGACCATGCATGAGTACATACCGAAGCACATAATCATTCTCATGAGCTCATGACCATGATTGACTTGGCCGAAGGGGGAGACGGCTATACGGACTAATGAGAGGGGAAACACAAAAGATCTCAATATGTTGAAGTGCGGAAGCCTCTCTTCCTGGAGGCCACCAAAATATTAATTATCTATATATGCAAGTCATTTTCATGGTAAACTATGTAAATTTCTAATAAATAAAAAAATAAAAGACTGTATTCTATATAATCGATTCTGATATTATAAATAGGTAAGTGTGTCTGTCTGTTTGTCCGTCTTTCACGGAGCGACCAATTGACGTGATTTTTTACATGGAGATAGTTGAAGGTATGAAGAGTAACATAGGCTACTTTTTATCCCGGCAAAATTGACAGATCCCACGAGATGCGCCATAAAGGCTTCGCTCAAAAACTACTGCACAGATTTTCATGCGGTTTTCATCAATAGATAGAGTGATTCTTGGGCAAGGTTTTGCGGTTGGGTTTGTCCCACGGGATGCGCGATAAAACCTTCGCGCCATAAACCGACTTCCGCGCATATGTAGGAGTGGGCCAAAGCTTAACCCTCCCTCCCTTAACCCTCTATAGACCCAATCCCGAAATCCACGCGGGCGAAGCCGCGGGCAGAAAGCTAGTATTTCTATACAGAGACCTATTAAGAAATTGAAAATAACACCAGCTATTTGTAACTCGAGTATTCAGAACAAAACAATGTGTCCCATCAGGAAAACACTTTGTCGCGAACAGTAGATCATCTTACCGTACAAAAGTGAAGGCTATTCTCATGTTGTAGGAAATGCTGCGTGGGCATATTTTGTGCTGACACTGTTCTAAAAGAATAAATAGAATTAGACCATTATTGAACTACTAAAAAAGACAGCTACAATCCTTGTCCGTAATATTTTATTTACTTAGTAGCGACCCGCCCCGGCTTTGCACGGGTGCAATTTTGATACTAAATACACTATACAAAAAAAATGTGAACGTTTGCAATGTACACGTAAAAAATGCAATTATTTACGACATCACATTAGAAACCTTAAAAATAACAGTATTTCTCCACTGTTTAATGGATGTTATTATGCATATAAACATTCCTTAAGCTGCACTCTAATTAAAAAAAACCGCGTCAAAATCTGTTGCGTAGTTTTAAAGATCTAAGCATACAAAGGGACAGACAGACAGCGGGTAGCGACTTTGGTTTATACTATGTAGTGGTAGTAATTTATTCACTTACACTAGCTTTACAAGTTTATACCTAATGCGACAGTGTAGTATTTTGTAACTATCTTAAATATTTACACTTATATGTTAATCTTAACAATTATTTATTGACAAGTTATCTAATCTCTTTAATTATTAAGTAATATTACGAATAAAATGACACATATATAAACATATAGATAGACATTCACATCGATATAATTTTAATCCTATCTTAATAGCTATAAGACGGAAAGAACATACTTCTCTTGGTGGACTCATCCAGTGAACAACAAAACAGATCAGTGCTATTCAGTTCGCGTAGGGCTCTGGTAAGCAACGGTATTTTGAGTAAATTAGTGCTCGCAGCCGGTATTTCAAAATATTAATATAATTATTTTAGTTAAGCTAAGATTTCCCAGTCCCAGGGACAGCGGGGCCGGCCACCGAGAAGGCCGACCCTGCATTGCACCGGTCGCTGTTAGTCGCCGATCGTCCGTCGTGCGACATCGGACGCGCCGTCGATCGAGCGCCCGCGGCAGGCGCCAATGGAGGGGCATCGCTGAGGTTTTTAGTGGGTAGGCCTACCCCATTCTGGGGAGGAGAGCCCCACATAATTCTGCGCTTTTACCGTGATGCAGGGTATGCAATTCAATGCATTTTCCTCAGCGATAACAAAAAATTTTGTGTCCGGCCAAAATAGAGTGTGTCCGGCTTTTGTTAGGCTTTTTACATTGCAACGCAAACAAGGCCGCGCAGGCCGAAGTATTTTGTAAACGAGAGTGACCAAGCGCAGTTATATATGTTGATAAATGTTGAAGTTTCTAGAATTTAATTTTAACTGATGACTATTTGACTGATTAATAATAAAGTACTTACCTAAGACTGATGTGGCATTCGATTTTATCTATTATTTCTCTAGAATTTAACAAGATTTATGATAATAATAAAAAAATCTTGATTTAACATACAATTTTTATGTCGTACCGATCAATACTGAGACAAAGTCCTCAATAATATAGTCCGGCCTTCCTACCCAAATGTCCGGCCAAACTGGCTGGTCTGTTAGGCTATTAGATTTGGCAATTTGGCAACCCTATAACCTATGAGTTCATAGAAAAGAATGAATATGGCATGAATTGAGAATATACTCCTTTATTAAAGTTGGTAATAAAATAAAAAAGTATCAATTTATTGATACGCGAATTAGTCCAGCTGTCCATCTAAGACAGGCGGTGAATGGATATTTACGGTCCAAGAGGCCCAACCTCGTAAGAATGAAGCAGCCCGAAATAATTTACTGACGGTATCTGGGTCGTAAACCGACGCTTAATACATAATATAATTGGGTCGTGACCCGACACAGTCGATTGTTCAACTTTGTTTATTTGTTACTTTTCAAGACCCAATCAAATACTGTGTTGATGGACAGACGTAAATGAAAATACTAAATGTATGCACATATTATGTTTCGGTTAATGTCAATAAGACATTTTCTCAAAACAATTAAAAAAAATACCGACTTCACAAGATTTTAATCCTAAATCGTGGATGCAGTAACAATCATATACACATATATCCAGAACGAAACAAATTTTTATGTGTTATAACAAATATATCTGTGTCGTGCAGAAATGGAATCCGCGACCCGTAGCGCAGTAGCGAATCACTTGACCGCTGCGCCAAACATGTCGTCAACAATTAGAAATTTAAAATTATTTGGCATAGTACAGCTATCAATTTTCTTCTAAGATATATAAAAAAATTATATTTATCATTAAATCATATTTTCTTTTTCATAAATAACATATAGAAGTGTTTAAAGTCCTTTGTGGTGCGTCCTAGGTTGTGGAGACTGGCCACCATATTGATATAAAAAACCAGCTTTAGCATATGTTTCATCGAATAGAATCAACCTTTAAAAAGTTAATGCTTACAAAAAATGTTTCGTTTCTAAGAAAGTTAAAGATTAATTTAATAGAATCATTTTATTTCATTAGATGAAAAAACTATTTTTTATTTGAAAAGCGTTGGCCTACAATTTTTATCCAGTGTCTTTGGTGCTATTAGAAACATAGAATCTCATTTGCACATACACGTAGCCCGGAACAAATTTTCGTAAGTCATACAATTTTTTTTTATAAAGCATCTTAATAAATCACTGATTATTAATAAGAAGATTAAGAAAATTTAATAAAATCAATAAATTAATAAACCTTTCCTTGTCGTCTATTGGGTAGTAGACAATTTTTTAAATTCAATATATAATAAGAGTACTCTTTTAAGTGAGAAATATTGTAGAACCAACAGTACACCTGCGCCTATTACTTTTGAGGATACATCGATATGTTTGCGGCGCTGTCGCGGCTCGCTCAAAAACGCTCCATACTAACAACACTGCATTCGTGACGTCGTATCTAAGTAAACTCGTCAAATTTGTATGAGCGTATAAACAAATTTTAAAATAAATTTATTATTTGTACGTTTATAGGTATACTTTCTATATAAAAAATGTTACATTTAATGTGAAAATGTTAGAAATGTGTTCGTTTCATTAGAATTACGTAAATAATAATTGCTCATTTTTTAGAAATCTAAAAACAATATAAATTAATAATTAAACTGAAATTTCTATATTGACATACTTTCATGAGATATAAATTGCTCAAATCAGATAATTATAGCATAAAAACGCCAATAATCATTTGTAGTCGTCTACCCTATTAATCAAATTAGATTCTGACATTTTAATAAAACATGTAATACTGGATTAGTAATACATGGAATTTTATCATCTATGTAATGTAACTAGATGTAAATTTAAAAAGCAAGTGCCATCTATAAACAGGCTTGGATTTTCGTTATACAATACTCCGAAAATCCCTAGTAAAATTATAAAATAGAAGTATATATAATATATAAATCCCAACTAATATTATAAATGGGAAAGTTTATATTGTTAGATGTTTGTTACAATTTCAAGTAAAAACTACTAAATAAATTTTAATGAAACGTTACAATTATTAATGTTACGTTACGTTTTAATTTTAATCTGACTCTGGATATACCGCCCCGAAGTACCGACTTTTTTTCATATTCCTTTTCGGCTTATGCCGCCTTTAAGAATCAAGTCCGTGTTCACTTCCTGTCAAAGATTCCTTAAACTAGTTATAGCCTATTGTCCTGCACCCATTCTATGTTTAAATCTCCTTTTAATACTTCCCTGGTCCTAGGTTGCCTGTTGTTGCCTGCCTGTAGATTGCTGTTTAGCAATAAGGCCACCTTTTGTACATTTGTTATTTTCTTTTTTTTTTGTGTGTGTGTATTTTATGTATACAATAAAGGGTTATGTTATGCTATGTTAATAATATACCTCATACATTGTCTGGGGGACTGTCCAGGGGTTCTCGGACAGTCCCTCCTTTGGCGATGGCTCGACCAGTCCTTGGTCGAGCCGGCCCCGGGACACATGGCAGTAGAATCGCGCAAGCGCACCCCGTCATGTGCCCCGCATAGGCCTAGAGAACTCAGGGGGGTTTTAGTGGGTAGGCCGGTCCTCTATGACCGGAGAGCCCCACACACGGCCGCGCCTTGCCAGCGCGGTGACATGGTGCAAAAAAAATGCTATTTATAAAGATATACGCCAAGCTACTTGAAATACTAATCCAACACAGACAAAGTCGCGAGCACCAGCTCGTTATAATATATTATTAAGTCGTCAGACAATAAATAATATTAAAATAAATTAAGTAATCTCGTAACAGTACTACTAAATCCCTATTAACTTCTTAACTAAAAGAGCAGCGCTTGCAAATTCACTAGCACAATCCAAATTTCTTAAGCGCAATTTTCCTTGACTTATCACATCTTGCCGCCAAGTCGAGGAGCACCTATAAGCCCTCCATTAATCCCGACAGGAATGCTCGGGATAGACAATAAAATGTGCAACATTGTAATACTTTACGATACTAAACATTAGGAAGGGGTCCCTTTTCTTCGCGCAGTCAACAGTGCCTTCAGTATGAATATATTTGTCGATTATTTTAGCTGTAGTTAATAGGACTTAATTTGATTATCATTTTACTGGAAGTGAGTAAACACCAGGAGGTCACATGATTGAAAATGAGTTTAGTCAAACTAAACGCGTACGAAATCGTGTTGGCAAGTTACACGAGCATCGGGCATCGCCTCTTCTGTGATAAGCTACGAACGAGAGTGACCTATTAGCCTCAGACCGACGCCATAAATCCAAAGGAAAGCATTAACCACTTACCGCCATCGTCATATTGAATAAGTATTGTAATCTCGGTTAGTACCCACAAAGCAAAACTCGGACCGTATAGTATGGAGCATTAAATAGAAAAGCAAAATAGAGAATAGATTCCGAAACTTAATCATCGCTTGTACCGCTTATTTCGATTAATTTATTTTCTTTTCATCCTAGAAGCGAAAGCTTAGTGAATTGAGATTAACTATATTACTCGTACATTGCAGATTACGCCAATCTAGGCGCTACTTTTTAGAATGGATCCAGACTGATACGACTTTCTTGTTATTATTTCCAAACTACACAGGAACGCAGAACAGTGTTTTAGTTATTTAAATTACCCCCTTTTATTTTTTTATTTATTTTTTTCCTCAGAAGAAGGCTGTGGAATTTCAGCCCGAGCCGAAGGCGAGGGCGTAATTGAGCCGAGCATGTTATAACCAATACGCACGTATATCGTAGGACGTTATTTGACACATTTGCGAGGAAACAGAAAAAAAAAACATTTAAATAAACTCAATCTGGGAATGCACACTGTTGCTTTCCCCCCATTTCAACAGCGCGCCAGCGCTGCCTACTAACTGACGCCGCGCGGCGATTAGTTTGAAATTTGAATAGCAACAACGCGTGAATTGGCAAATAATACGTAATAGTTATGGAGTTTGTATGGACTATAAAACTTAACTACTTGCTTTGGTAACACACGTGTTTTTTATGACCCACTTTACATATTTAAAACCGGTGGAATTATATCAGCTTTACGAGCAAAGGTGTTAAAGAAAAATTAATACTTCAATATTACCAGAGTGTTCATACTGAGTGGCGACGTGTTACTTGTGTCTGCTGAGTAAGTATTTTCCGGCATTAGTAACAATCTTATCCACCGTTCTATCTCGCCCACCCCGGCGATCTAGGCCAGCTTTCGTGAACTAAGCTTCAATCTCAGGAGATTTTAACGTGAACACGCGAGCATTCTGTTTACTGGACGGTTTCATTGTAAAATTGATCGTCTGTTTGGGATGTGTGCATAATATTCAGAATTTTATTTTATTGTTTACTCAAGCTTTCTGCCTGTTTTATACCGGATTTTCCTAAAAGATAAATTTTCCTGCGGAAAAAATTATCTTATCTTCTTCTCCGTGTTCACCATCCTCATACTAAATTAAAAAAAAAACCAGGAGTAAAGACATATTTTCCTGTGGTAATAATGTAAACCTATGTTCTTCTCCGGGTCCCAAAGTGAATGTAAGCAAGACGAAAGTAATGGTTTTTGAAAGAGAAGAATGTATGACAAACTGTAATATTATGATTGAGGGATAAAAAGTAGAACAAGTGAAAGAATTTGTATATTTGGGTTCACAGTTTACGAGAGATGACAAGTGTGATGGTGATATTGAAAGAAGAGTTTTGAAAGGGAATCAAGTAAATGGAGCACTTCATAACTTCATGAATAGCCAGAACGTATCACAAAGAGCACGACTGGCTGTGCATGGAAGCGTGTTGATCCTTACATTGATGCATGGTAGTGAATGTTGGCTGTGGCAGAAGAAACATGAAAGTAGGATTAATACTGTGGAGATGAGAAGCTTGAGAAGTATAATCGGAGTGAATCTGAAGAACAAAGTCAGGAATAGTGTGATAAGGGAGCGATGCGGCGTAGTTGAAGGTGTAGGGACAAAGATAGAGAAAGGGATGCTTAGATGGTTCGGCCATGTTAAAAGAATGAATGAAGGAAGATTAACGAAAGAGATACACAAGGTAAGAATAATAGACGAATCGGTGCAGGTCGACCTAGGTGGATATATCTCAATCAAATCGAAGATGTCCTAAAGAAAGGCCAGGTCAAGAGTACTCGCAACCGACGAGCATGCATGAAGACGCTCATGAAAGTGGAGGAAGCAAGAGAAGTGTGGCCAGGATCGTAGTAAGTGGAGAGAGGTGATCTCTGCCTACCCCATTCCGAACAAGGCGTGACATATATGTATGTATGATGATGAGATGTATGTATATGACAAAGTAAGAGGAATGACAAAGAAGGAAGGAAAGAAATACTAAAGACTTTGACCTATATATTAGAGGACAGTAGCAGTAGGATATAAAAAGAAACAGTGCATAAAGTCAGTTATCTGTAAGTGATGTAAATATCTGCATTCGATATTCGCGAATGTGAATTATTCACTTTTGAATTTAGCGCCAATTTTGGGCTACTTACAATTAACGGCTTTGCTTTGACAGCTCGCGCAGTTGATGTATAGCATTATGGACCGTATAAATAAGACTTTAAGTCTAGTTTAATTGATCTACGTTTTTGTCTCGTTCCATCATTAAATTAATATCGCAAGTTAGGAGGAAAACCAATCGTGAATTAACTAAGTCAGGCTAACTTTATCAATACTGGCTTATATATTTAAGTTTGATAAACAATTGTTGCTTAATAATAAATAAATAAATATTAATAAATAAATATTTGTTACACTTACACCAATTAGCCTAGCCCAATCTAAGCTCTGTAAGGCTTGTGCTATGGGATCTAGGATAACGGATAGACATACATGTATTATACATATATATAAATATTTTTTATTGAAATATATATCAACAACCATGACTAAGGTACAAATGCTGGCATTCATCACACAAACATCTGCCCCCACCGGGATTCGAACCCGGGACCTCAGAGATGGCGACACACCTTGAAACCGGTGTACTATCCACTCGACTATGGAGGTAGTCATTTATAATACTAACCCAATGCCAAATATTAAAACGAAATCTGATTTGATTACAATTAATATATTTAATATTGATAATTATAATTGCAAAGCTGTGTACAGTAGAAAATGTAAAGTATTGTTATAAATATTTTAATAAATTAATATTTCTTTGTTTGATTTATCATTTTTTGATTGTCAATTCTATGTCAGATCGATGTTCATATTCGAAAATCATTACGAACGTCAGGAAATATGCGAATATTCGTTACATCTCTATTCATTTTTCAAAATACTGCTTCAACCATCTCGAATGAACTGTGAATTACTTGAACTCGCCATCGGCATTATGTGTTAATCAATCGATTGAAATGTACGCCATTGTGCATTGTGGACACTGCAAGCAGATGCTAATTACGCAAATGCAATTTATACGCAAATTCGTTTCGGCAGTGGGCACTGACCTGTGACTATTAAACATAAATAAATTGTAACGTCGCTATACTATCAGTTTTTTTTTTTTCAGGAGAGACTCAGAATCCTCACTGACAAGCACGATATGTGCCTAGAAAACCACTGCTGTGATTATGTTGGAACTCAGCCTTATGCCTAAGGTCTAAAAACCAAGTAAGCAAATCATAAGGATGACCGTCTAGCGCTGGTCCATATAGGATGTCATATACGCTTGAGGCAAAAGTCCAAGCCGTAGCGCCCTTATGCTCTTAATATTAAAAAGACCTACCGATTAAACTCAGCCTTATGCCTAAGGTCCAAAAACCAAGTACGCAAATAATGAGGGTGACCGTGTTGCGCTGGTCTATATTGGATGTCATATTCGCTTAAAACAAAAGTCCAAGCAGTATTGCTCTTATGACAAAACTCATTGAAATGGCCTACCGATTAAACTCAGTTTTATGCCTTCTAGGAACCATGTAGGCAAATCGTGAGGGCGACCGCACTCTCAGTAGAGTGGCGAGATGGCTCCTAATGTTTCTAGGTTTCCAACCATGGCCGCCGGCCTAAATCTCAGAGGTCCACGTGTCCACGAGAGACTCGTCGGGGGTCCACGAGAGACTCGTCGGGGGTCTACGTTGGGCGTGACAAAAAAGGGGATCCACAATCGTAATCGTAAGGCGCATGAAATTTAATTTGATTTCGATACTGAAGAACTGAAATGTTAGTTAAATCACCTAATTTGCATGGGCGTATGAACAAAATTGCTAATAACTTCGTTATTTTTACGTTTATAGATATACTTTTTATATTAAATAATGTTACATTTAATTTCAGGAAGTTAGAAAGGTATTCGTTTCATTGAAATTTTGTAAAAAACAATTGTATTTTTTTTAGAAATCGAAAAGCAATATTAATACAAAATTAAAGTGAAATTTCTATATTGACTTACGTTCATGAGATAGAAATTGCTCAACTTTGATAATTATATAATAATAATAGGTATTGACATATATTAGTACATATATATCGATGATAATAGGCATATTTCTTGTAGGGAAAAATTTGTGATTTATGAAATAAATACCATTATTACACTCGCACAATATAATTCAAACATACTTTTACATAAAGTTCGATTTTTTATTCGAGTCAGTAAAATGACATTTCCAGTGTCATGTGTCACAAATCATATTATTTAATATGGTATGTATTACATATTTACAATAAAAAAACTCTTTGATACCTAATAAAATAAAGCATGACTAAATGTCTAAATCTATTGATTGCCGAACATCACTATTGTAGTGGGTTACCCTTTTTTGTATCAGTGACAGTTGCACTTGTCATTTTACTGACTCGAATTAAAAATCGTAGTTTAATTACATTATAAAAATCCAAACCCCACTTCATCCTCTAATAAAACTAATATAACAATATCAAAACATTCTTCCAATAAGTTAATATAAAGACAGCACGCTTCATTCTTTAAAACTCATAATACTATATTTAAATTTTGACAAATAGCTAATCGTCAGAGAATAATCCTGGTACATAACTTGTTAGTCGGTAATGGCTTTTAACAACTTGAATGAAATATTTTGCTTTAGGATTGCGCACCACAAGATAGAGCAAAACATTAAACAGCTAATTACTTCTTAACTGTTACACTTTAAACTTTATGATGCTTACATACCATTTACGTGCGCCACGTGCACGTTTCGACTTTGTATAGCACGTTTCTACCCGCGAGTTCAGTCACGTTCAATCGGCCTTTTTAAAGAAACTTTTTTAAAGAAATTTTTTAAAGCACTTATTGAAGTCAAATATAAAATAAGACAACACTGAGGATATAAGTTACATAACCTTGTGCACGGATACGTACAAGGAAAACAAAACAAAACTTTATGCCTGTTCGGAAATTGGGAGAACCTTTCAAAGAAGAACAGGCAAGAAACTCTGAACGTCAAATTTTTTATCTCCTCTTTTCATCAAATCATATAATAACACAATTCCATCCATTTACACATCAACATCGATGAAACTTCTTTTTTTTTATTACAAAGGAGTTTCTCTGTGTCAACAAAAATAATAACATGCTTTATATGATAATTACAGATATAGAAATGTGAGGATCCTAATTGATCTAATTGTTTGATGGAAATTATATTACTTCTGGATTATTTCTTACTTTCATATCACATATTAAAAAATAGTTGGTAACAATACTAGTAATTAGGATAAATTATTATTAAACTGCACATAATGTAAGTTATTGAAAATCAATGAAAAGGCTAAAAATAATGTAATTCAAACTGAATAAACAAGCTTTCTTATTTCATTAAGTATATTTAATAAACTTATTTTTACATTGCATATGTGCAATGTAAAGTAAGTTCTTTACATTGCACATATGCAATACTATGGTGTAAGTTGCTAAAAAAACACGAAAATGCTAGGAATATACTGTGATTCCAACTTTACACATACCTTTCTTTTTATCAAAAAATATTTTATGTCAACCAAAATGCATATCGTCGTCTTACAACTTTGCTAATAAATATTAGTAGGCGCTCATCTTTATTTGTCTAATATCTTTATTTTCGCACGAAGTTTCGAATTATATCTGCTTCATTTAAAAAGCTATACTAATTACGAACACATTTAAAAAAATCTCATTAGTGGCCATGCATAATTGTGACTGGGGCACAGCTCTTTATAATTTGGGCATTGTCCTTTGAATGCGTTTGACAACGATCTGACCTGATGTTAAGTGAAGATGTTGCCTAAGGTGGAACACGCAAACTCAAATAGTACCTTACTTTTATTTGCTGTTGCCTTGAAAATCCCTATATTTCCCGAATCGTTAAATTATGTCATTAAAAATTAAATCCACGCATTTTTCTATATCCCACTATTATTTTATACATTGCAAGTGGTCTGCGAAGCCGCGAAGCCTACCTAATAATATGTGACCCGCCGTAATGAGTAGAGTCGAAACAACGCGAGCCGCGTGTACGTGTCGTTCCATTCTGCGTTCGTTCTTTGTTAAAGCAGCGCGGGTTGCCAATGGTCACTTCGTCGACGATGTAATGAGCGGTAGGGATTTATAACGTGGCCTTGAGCGCGTGAAGAGTACTGAGTACTTTTAAAGTTCGACAACATAAAGCAAATATCCTTAGTCTACGAAAGTAGTTACAGTAAATAACTACTACGGATATAAATACGTAGGTGAGTAAAATAAATATCATTTGGTTTATGTCTCACAACTAGCTATTGCGAATTCCCGAGGAGGGCTCCCCTGTATCGGCGGGGGAGCGGAGGCTTGGGGGTTCCCGGAAGTAGCTTGGTGTTCCCGGGGGCTCCCTACATGCCTGAGGAAGGCCATCCCTGAGGTTTTTAGTGGGTAGGCCTCCCCCTTCTGGGGAGGAGAGCCCCACATAACCGCCGGCTCGCCACAGCCGGGGTATGCAACTTAATGCATTTTCCTCAGGGGGAACAAAAAAAAAATAAAAGCTATTGCGAATTACTGTTTTTACTTTATTTTCATCACATTGTAAACCTGCTAGTTTTCTTATTAGGCACTGTGTAAGTATTTAATATTTTTTATAAAAAGGAAAGTAATGCACAATTCAGTATTTTTGTAGATTAGGTTAGGTTTGAGTGAACAATTAAAAACGAAGCTTCTGTGTAGGTTTGTTTGTTCGGGTCTAATCCTTACAACTTAATATTTCAAAGCAGTTATTCCCAACCAATTGAGGCAAAGTTGCGAATACATAATATACCATTTCGGTGACAATACAACATACGAAAAGAAGAAGAAGCATCGAAATCGGCATCCTCGTCAAGATAAACATTTGGTAAAATGGTCCCTCATAATATGTTTATTTATAAACTTGGTAACAAAGAGTGACAGTTGCTATGATTAAATAATTTAAAATGATTGAATATAATGGCCAGTAACAGAATGTTTATGGTACTACAAATACATGCAGGTTCAACACCTCCCCGTAACATGAACACTCTGAACTGTATACACATAAAAATAAAAATAATAAGAAATAAAAATAATAATCCGATCTGTACAAACCCTTAAATTAACAACAGAGTCAAACTTGTCTAAGTTAAGCCTAAACACTGTACACATTTACAATGGGAAGGCCTAGCTAACGGCTTAGTCAATATGTCTGCTGTCATGTTCTTAGTGGGAATGTACTTCAGGTCGAAATGGTATTGTGACAAAGCATCTCGAATGAAATGATGACGAATGTCGATATGTTTAGTGCGAGCGTGAAATGTGTTATTCTTGGTGAGTTTTAATGCACTTTGATTATCAGTGTAAATTGTGATGGAATGATTGATGATGAAGACTTGCCTAACTAGAGAAGATAAGTATATAGCCTCCTTGCACGCTTCGCCAAGAGCCATATATTCGGCTTCAGTGGTGGATAATGCAACAGTGCGCTGTTGCGGGATTCCCACGAAATAGCTGCTCCACTTAGCTGGAAACTATAGCCCGTGTAGGAACGCCTGTCAACTATGTTACTACCATAGTCGGCATCAGCAAAACCTACTAGCTGACTTTCGTCTCTAATGAAGGTAAGGGCGAGATCTCTGGTTGCTTTTAGATATCTTAGGACACGCTTGGCTGCTCTCCAGTGTGAAGAGTCGACAGAGACCTCCATACCCTCTAATACCTTGTAGAACCAGCATTGCTATGCGACAATTTGCCCCAAGTAGTTGTAGACTTTATAATAAGATAAATTCACAATTAAAGATATATATACTTAATAAATATGATATGAAAAATAAGTTGATTCCGTGGTTACAGAAGCAAACCTACGGGGAGACTGAGGAAATAATACTGTAACAAATTATGGTTTTCTCGGTCTCACTGTGAGTTTGTAACTTTATAAGTTTATAGGTTTACACAGACACACACATACATACACACAGCACAGATACACAAAGTATTGTAAGTGACAAGAATGTCTATTTACAATATTTTATATCATAACTTTATTTATTTGTTTTTTATTATTTTCTCTATTATTATTATTATTGTTGTTTTTAGTCTTAAGTCTCAGATGTCCCGTGTTACGTCTATCTCATCGTACATGAACTTAGAAATGCTACTTATGTAACCGAACCACTGGCTTTTGTAATACAGGCTTGACCTAGTATAAAAGTCAGGGGACTAAACCACCGCGATAAATTATAAGCCATTTACATTTTAATATGTCTGACATAAGTATTGCAAGGTATTTTTGGGGCTTGAATAAATACATTTTATTATTATTCATATATTTAATTAATAATCTTACATTTAAGTTTTTTACAATATAGATATATAAAATAAATATAAATACTATAAAAAACTTAAACCTAGTATGCCGCCGGTACGGGTCGCCGGCGGGCGCGAGGAAGTCGCGACCGCTACGGCGACCCGGGATGGACCACGCCCCTTCCGTGGCCGGGGGGCGTCGTCGGTGGAGGGGACCGGGGGAGGTGGTAGCTTCCCCCGAGGAGGGCTCCCCTCTAGAGAGGGGAGCGGAGGCTGGGGGTTCCCGGAAGTGGCCTTTGTGTTCCCGGGGCTCCCTACATGCCTGAGGAAGGCCATCCCTGAGGTTTTTAGTGGGTAGGCCTCCCCTTCTGGGGAGGAGAGCCCCACATAACCCCGGCTCGCCACAGCCGGGGTATGCAATTTAATGCATTTTCCTCAGGGGAACAAAAAAAAAAAAAAAAAAAAAAAAAAAAAAAAAAAAAAAAAAAAAAGTATGCCGCCGGTAGCGAGGCAAGACCCAAACAAACCGGTGGTTAGGGCTGCAGACAGAGAAATCTCCGGACAATACGTGCCGTGTCGAGAATCACTGCTTTTATTATTATTAGTTCTTACCATGAAATTTAGCTTTTGTGTTTGTTTGTTACAAACTTACATGTAAATAATATTAATATAGAAATAACTCACATATGTCGATCCTTATATGTAGATACTATGTAAGGGTCGACACATGACAGCATATGACAGCAACGCGTCACATATTGAACAGAAAATAGTTCTTATTCGCTGATAATAGCGACGGTGGTCGTTTTTTTCTTACCTTTGTTCGTAGTTCAAAAATAGTGCTATCCCGACATATAATTTCGTTATTTCCGTAAAATTCGCTTTCTTTCTTCACAACCCTACTGAATAACGTAGCGGTTATTAAATCCTTTTGTAGCCTCGTGTTATCTAAATGCTAATCATTTTATATTACAGGTTCCAAGAATACAGTCTAGGCAACTCACTTAATTTACCTCAAGCCAGAGCCAGCCTTGAGACAGCTTACGTCACTCGAAATACGATCTAGATAGATAGATATTTTATTTGGTCTGCAGACACACACAAACAACACTATTATTTCATTGCTTGAAAATTTTAAAAATTCCATTTGACGACACGTTTAACGCAGTGGTCGAGTAATCGGCTTATACACACGAGTCGCGTGTTCAATTCCCGCACGGGACAGATATTTTGTATTACCTACAAAAATTTGTTCCGGTCTGGGTGTTTGTGCATATGAGATTTCTGTTTGTGACTGCACCCACTATAAAGGATAAAAATCCTAGTGTGGGGCGACATTTTAAAAAATTAAATAATAAAATAACAAATTTAGGATACGAACAGGGAAACAGACCTGTGCGCCATACAGAACAAACCCGTCAACACCACCAACTGTCACTACCACTACCGGCAGAGGATACGTAGACCGCGACATGTCCTACGACTTCTAGACCTGCAAGCGGCGGCGTCTGAGCCGTCGCTCCCCTTGTCAACCCCTAAACGGCAGCCTTCTGCTTAGCCATGATTAGGTTCTTGTCAATACTGGCCGGTCCCACTTTGGAGATTCGTGCCTTCTTCTAGCGCATATACCCTTACCATGGGGTAGCGCTAACCGTGCCTCTCCTGAGGTGCGGCCCTCTCGTCAATAAAGCCAGTACGGTCAATAGGACCAAAGGCTAGGCTGAGTTTAGTCGGTAGGTCTGTGTAGTCGAGCCGTCTCGGCAGTACCAGGAGTCCGACATAATCAACGCATCCCTGCTTGCCTGTTGCGTTGGTATCCATGATGGATTCTCAGCCTCCTCTCCTGAGGAAAAAAAAAAACATACAGAACAACTGATGTATGTGTGCTGCAGCATCACAAAAAGGTGGAATATTTGCGCTGTGTTATGGACACCTCAGCGTAAATATTTGCACAACACAGAAATCGCTGATTTTCAACTATAGCCCTGGGGCCGTCAACTCGATATTCTAGCTAGCGCATATATAAATATATATGTCTAAACAAATAACCATCAGGACGCCTATAAAAAGTAAGTACTTGGTGTTCGTGATATCAGAAAAGTTTGCACGTCGTTAAGAAGTTTAAGCCCGAAATGAGATATAACTCCTAGCGTTTGCATTGTAATATGAATACCACCGGAAAGCTACAAGGTAAGTGCTGACATTATTGTTAGGAAAGTTAAATTTCGTAATATTTATTGTTACCTTTTTCATATAATCAAATACCAGAGTCTCGTATGCTTTAGTCTTACTATTTCTGCCGCATATTCTGTATTAGCATTGTTCATAATCCCACCAAAAACATAAATGTAAAAAAAATATTAAAAAAAAATAAAACTGACTTCAAAATTGTCCGCAACTAACTTACCTACGTATGTTTAGAAAGAATATAAAAGAAACTAAAAAGTAAAAAATAACTACGACAACTTCTGCCTTAAATAAACTAACTTTGATATACCAAATAGGTAGGGTAGACACCTTTACAACATGAAACTAAAGGACACTGACACATGCAGAGTCTGCGAACAAGAGCGTGAAACACCAATACACCTCTTGTGCTAGTGTGAACCGCTGATTCACAAAAGAAACAGACACCTGGGGAAACACATCCTTGACCCAGATGAAATAAAAACAATCCGAACTGGGAACATCCTATCTTTCTTGGTCAATGCCCAGTTAAGGGAGCTACTGTAGGGCCTACATAGAACCTACATAGGAGGCTGGTCACAATAGATCTTAATAGGTCGCAGTGATGCATTCAGCCCCGACTTACACACGAAATAGAAACAGGTATACCAAATAGGTATTTTTTGAAGTCGGTGTGCGGGAAGGGGTAACGTTTTTAGCAAAAAGAATGGAAATCTAAATGAATGCCAGGTTCTATGCAAAATCGAAACATGTATTTATAGTAATAAAATAACATTATGAACAAGCATTAAACTCCATTTCTTAGATTCCTGGATTCCAAATTTCATCCTTATAGGTCATCTGGAAGTAGGTTAGATTTAGGTACAGTACAGTACAGTCAGTCAGTCAATACTAAAATGTACGACTTTTGGACCTTCATATTCTTATAACCGTTATTTTGAGCCTCTACATTTATTTGTTTATTTATTCATTTCTTCTTACATCTTTACAGGTTTTTTTTTTATCCCCAATTCGATAAATGCACTTATCCTAATGTTTTTATTTACTAACTTACTGTAGGTACTAACATCTATAACTAATTATAAATAACGCAATCCTTGTGAATTCACCCAGAGTACAACAAAACAAGTCTGTCTCCTCAGCAATCAGGTTGAGCGTGCGAAGTGTCCCTTAAAAGGTTGGTCCGTCCGCGCGGCTCAACCAGCAGACGCGGTCGGCGTCGTCGCCACACGTCCTGTCGGGAACGCACAGGCTCACCTGTCCCAAAACAATCGGATTGTGCACCTTACCTCTCAATATTTTAAATATATATGATGTAAGTGCTAAATCCCTCCTAACCCTTAATTGATTGTAGCCTACCATTCCTAAGATAAATAGAGTAGGATACATCAACGGCTACATTGGATAAACACCGTAATATTGCATATATAAATATCAGATAAATTTATTTTGTACTTTCTCCAGCATGAGACTATATTTAGCTTCATGTGGAGACCAGATGACTGCGTTACACTCTAGCTGACTCCTAACCAGTGCGTTATATAATGCTATAATAGCTTTCAGATTCGTGAACCCTCGGACTGTACGAAGCACGAAACCCAAGTTCCTAAAGGCTCTTTTGCAGCACCGCGTGATGTGATCACGAAAAGTCAAGCTGGTATTAAAACTCAATCCCAAGTCTTTGACTTCTGTGACTTGAGCCATAGGCAACCCGTCAATATGGTAGCTGCATAAGATTGGATTGTGTGCACGAGAAAAAGTGATTGTCACCTCTTCGAGCTATTAAATTGCAATAGATTGTCTTTGCTCCAGTTCACGACCCTGTCAATGTCCCTCTGTAGCCTCACACAATCCTCATTGCTCTTTATTGCGAGAGATAATTTGAGGTCATCGGCAAACAACAAACAGTTAGCATCTTGGACTACTTCTGGTAGGTCGTTAACTACAAGAAGGAAACTCAAAGGTCCAAGGTTAGAGCCTTGACTTACTCCTGACCTCGTGAAATACGGATCTGACACGTGTCCCTCATATTCCACATATTGTCGCCTATCTCTCAAATAACTGGCAAAAAACTGGAGCGAATGTGGGGTGAAACCAACACCATATCTTTAAAGACATCTATTAAAGAGGTTTTTAGTTATAAAAGGGTCAAAAGTGGCACCAAGTAATATTATTACACTCGGCGCAGGCTAGCCAGTTCCTTTGCGTGGACTTGGCTTGACACGCTACCGCGTGTCTAGATACTGTGTTCCTTTTGACGTGAAACGTCTTTAAAATCGCGCCGAAACATACGGATACCAGGTTTAAAAATTGGACCGTAACGAAAAGGTCTATATCATCGTACCTTAATAATTAAAAAACTATTAGTCTTAGAAACAAAAATGTGGTGTGAATATTTCACTTATATAGTCAGCTCGCTGTTGTGACATTGAGTTTTTTATTAAAATACTTAAAACACCGTCAATCTTGTTTTTATTTCAATCTTTTACTTTAAAAGCGATTCCCTAACATAGACGTTTCACGTTAAAACCAAAGGCCGTGTGCCCCGGCACAGCCCCGCCCGATTTTTTTTTTTCCCCACGGGGGATGGTAGTGAATCCTCATAAGGGATACGCTACTATTGTAGTCGTCTTAATAACCCCTTGGTGCTCAGGCGACCTTACACCGGATACCACCCGCACCCGGTCTACGGCGTGTGGTTATGTTGTATTCTAGCAGAAGGCTACCAACTAAACACTGCCTACAAACCTTTGGTCGGGCAGATTTTTTTTCCATTATTATCAGTATATTATACAGGTATTTATTTATTAAAAGCATGTATACGTTGTTCTTACTTTTTTTTATTTTTAAGTAATATATTGTTAAAGTGTAACGAAAGTTACACATGAAACTTTCCCGCACATTTCTTTCAAAGTGTCTGCTGTGGTTGGCTGGAAAAGATATCTATTAGAGATAAGTTCACCATTGTACATATCCTTTCTTGTACATAATTGTTTCATGAACATAATGTTTCATTGTGCAATAAAATGTTATAATTATGTACAGTGGTGTCATTTCTGGCGAAACAAAAAGTTAGCTCCGCGATCTTAGCACCTCATGTGCGGAATTTCGATTGACCAATTATACCATCTGAAAGGTCAGAAATTGGTCATAAAAGGTCAGTTGGTCTCATTAATTGGTCAGCATCAGTATTTTTTTCATTAAGGGTTAAAGTTTTTCAAGGTCAATTAATAATTTTAGCACCTCATTCGCGGAAAAAATAAAAAACTCCACCTATGCGCGATCGGGAAACATTCGCTGATAATTGGTCAGCTAATATAAATAGTTGGTCAGTTTAATTTAATATTTAAAAAAATTAAAAAAGTTGTCTCTGTCGTAACGCGCATGCTTTGAGCCGGATGATTCTATCAGGGCAGTGAGTACTTACGCACAGCTCTTTACTATAAATCAGGCAGAGTAGGGGAAATATTTTTTTTATAATTTTTCTTTGATATGTACTACTATCAAATATATATACATATTATATATATATATATATATATATATATAATAGTGGAGAAAGAGTTAGGATATTTTTTAAAATTACGTGAAGGTCAAAGTACATGCATGGGATAGTTAACTAGTTTATTTTATAATAATTGCCTATAAACATGAATTTTTTAAATTAAAAATAGTTTATATAAAAAATTAACATAAAAATTAATTTCTACAATATATTTATCATAATTTAAGTTTTTCAACCCTAGCTTTATACTTATACTTTAATATGCTACTTAAACTATTTCTTCTATTACTCTTCTGTTCTTTTTCTTTTTATCGGTTGATTTCTCACAGCTGTATCTCTCCTAATGAAAATCGCAGCAGTCGGGGTAATTGTGGGATCATGTGTGATTCGCACTTCTTTAGTTGATAAATCATTATGAAGCTCCCATTGATTATTGCTTCTCCTGCAGAAAGCAACAAAATGACCTGGGCTATAGCCAATTATTCCTTTAACCTGTAAATATTCAATTTGTATTAATCATTCATCGGGCTCAAAGCATGCGCGTTACGACAGAGACAACTTTTTTAATTTGTTTTAATATTAAATTAAACTGACCAACTATTTATATTAGCTGACCAATTATCAGCGAATGTTTCCCGATCGCGCATAGGTGGAGTTTTTTATTTTTTCCGCGAATGAGGTGCTAAAATTATTAATTGACCTTGAAAAACTTTAATCCTTAATAAAAAAATTCTGATGCTGACCAATTAATGAGATCAACTGACCTTTTATGACCAATTTCTGACCTTTCAGATGATATAATTGGTCAATCGAAATTCCGCACATGAGGTGCTAAGATCGCGGAGCTCAAAGAGTTAGCGTTAAAAGTTAGTCGAGTTAGCGTTAAGAGATTAGATATCTCTTAACGCTAACTCGACTAACTTTTATATTTATAGCGATAAGTCCTCGATGCATTTAAACTGTTTTTTTCTTTTGTATTTCATGCAATAATATAATTGAGATTTTAAAGAAAGACATCATACTTAAAATATAAAAAAAATAAAAATAAAGTTTACGTTATTTGCATTACTAATACTACACCGAGTAATTGTAAATTCTAAGCATTCTTGACGTTCAATTTTCATCTTTCAAGTAGGTATCAATTTGTCAACCTTAACGTACCGTTTCAGAAACATCTCCTAATAAAATATTATTGGAATAGAAATCTCGTCGGAAACGATATTGAATTTCTTTTTATCGGCTTTACGAAACCATTTAAGTCCGTACGTTCCCAAACGTTAAGCCGCTGGTTCAAAGAAATGTTAAATTAATGTGAAATTGATATTAGGATTATAAGAACAGAGTACTGCTAGAAGGCATACTTGTCATATAGCCCTGTTATTCTGTAAGGATAAACTCATCTCTCAACTAATTTCCGGATCTCAATTTCCTGAGATCTCTCCTTTCGCTATTTTAATATTTTGTAACCAAAGTCAAGTGAAGTGAAATGATATAGGTTTAAATGTTAAATCTTTAGAAGTATAATGTTCATAGACGTGCAGATCTTACTTGTATACAGGGTTACAGATTAAGTCGATGCAAATCCTTTAAGAGGTTAAAGTTTGCATCATTTCTGACTGATTTGACTATAGGGTATGATGATACCCTAAACTTAACCGTTCTCAAGTTTTTGGACATTGAATATTTTTTATAAAAATATCAATTTTTTTGTCTAATGTCCCCCTTTTTTATGTTTTATGCTTGTAATTTGTTTGTTGTTGCTGTTTTTGTATAATAGATTACTAGATTTATTATTTAAAACAACAAAATTGCAAGTATTTGTGCCAACTACGACGTAGTAGACGATTGATTGTTAAAATAATTATTAACATCCATCTTTTTTCTTTATTATTTCTTAAATATTGAAAAAAAAATAGAAACTCCGGTCACCTGGATTCTCAAAGCCCGCTATTGATTTAAATGTGGCAGATGGTGACGCACCGCTCTCTAAATGGGCCCCCCAAAAAAGCAGACCAATATTGGTGCGAAGGGTGTAGAGAGGCGTGTCTGCGACAGCGATCGAGACGCTATCGGCGTTACATTATTACACTTCAGCCTTCGAGCTCTACCTTCGAGCTCCACTCTTGCACTCCACTCTGTCCGCCTTTGCCTTGACATAGCCACCCCCCTGAAGCATATAATTATTATGATACTAGCTTTCTACCCGCGGCTTCGCCCGCGTGGATTTCGGGATTGGGTCTATAGAGGGTTAAGGTTCATTGCTTTTGCCCACGGCTACATATTCGCGGAAGTCGGTTTATGGCGCGAAGGTTTTATCGCGCCGTGGAAGTATCCGTTTTTCCAAGATAAAAAATACCGCAAACCCTTGCTCAAGAATCACTCTATCTATTGATGAAAACCGCATGAAAATCTGTGCAGTAGACTTTGAACGAAGCCTTTATTTCGCATCACGTCAATTCGTCGCTCCGTTTTGCCGTGAAAGACGGACAAACAGACAGACACACTTTCCCATTTATAATATTAGTATGGATTATCTGTTTTTATCAAGATTTTCCACTAATTATTCTTTGTTAATATAATTAGTATAAAAGAAATTAACTCATAGATATTAAATAGTTTATGAATATTAAGTAAAATAAATGTTTAAAGTATAAATGTTAGCTAAATCCGAGAACGAAGACTTTTATATTTAATGATTAAACAAAACCATGTACATAAAGTTCTAGTACACCCACTTCTTTAAATTAACCTTAACTTAAATGTCATAAAAGGACGAATATTATTAATAGATTAAAAAAAACCATACTTGGGTTTTTATCCTGTGTAGATAGACACCCAAACCGAAACAAATTTTTGTAGGTCATACAAAATATCTGTCCCGTGCGGGCATTGAACCCGCGACCCGTTGCATAGAAGTCGATTCTTCTCAAATAAGCTACTGAACTGACGACCGCTGGGGCGGGGCTTAATTCACAATAAAATGTACTATGCAATGTGATTCAAGTTGTTGACTTATGTAATACTTTCTATATAGAAAATATATATCTGACTATCAGAAGGAAAGATGAATAAATAAGAACACGACTTAACTGGAACACTGATGTATTACGACTGTGTTATACAGAAACTACAACACACAATGAACTTGTAGCGACCCTGCGTGGTTGCCCGTAGAGGTCGAATATAATAAATGTCATAAGTTCATGATTCGGCTGACGTAAAAATTCAATTCAATTGTTTTTTATAAGAATTCTGTTTATTTCTTACATTTTATTATTTTGTAAATATTCATGAAAACATTAATTACACAGTTTATAACACCTCAGTGTTTTTAATTATAACGACGCTGCCGCATTAACAACCATACCCGTAGTTTTATTGGGACGCAATTCCTGCACCCAAAAACTCTTTGTTGTAAGTACAAAACAAACGAACTACACAAATAAATTACACATAGTATTTTTTTTTGTTTTGTTTGTTTGTATTGTGTGCCTACACTTTGCATACATGTTCATAATTCGGAAGACAATGCAAAATGACGAGGATGAGGAGTTGATTATGATGGACTTGGAATGGACAAAGATTAAACCAAACTCTGCCTTAAAGCCTAATAACATGAGCCTATGCCTAAGGCTTGAAGTGAGAGCGACCGCTCCTCTCGAGTACGACTGATGCATTTCTGCGTAATTTGATAATGAAAAACATTAAGGCCCATATTAATTAAGTCTCACTTTGATCCATGATTTTTTCTATTTCTAACGTATGATATTCTTTAAAAGGCGAATTAAAACTACAACGTAAATTATCTTAACTAGGCCCTCCTCAGGACAGAAGAGGTTAAGACCCTCATGGCATGGATATAAAATGTTGGCAACCCTACCTCATGGATACCACCCCAGCAATTACCATATTGATTAATCACTCCAGACCGATGTGACCCACCGACCAAACTCAGCCTAAGCCAATGGTCCTAATGACTGCGACTTGAATTTAAAACGACCACTCGCCTCAGAAGAGAGCGCGGTCCTCAAACAAGAAAGTCGTAGCAACGATTTATTTAGTTGTTCAAATTGTCTAATTTTATTTTATAAATAAACTTGTTTTCGCGTCTCTAAAAAAACCAATATTGAAAATGGATTATTTTGATTTAGATTGATTAATTTAATAACTGTATTACTATTTACTTTTATCATGTATTTTGTATGTTTTTGTTTTATTTATTAAGGGAGTTTCTTATTATAAAGCAAATAAAATCTAACACATAAAGGAACCCGACTTTGGTTAGTTATGTCACCCTTTAGGCAAAACGGATTTAAATGACAACCTATTTGTTGAATAGGCTTGTATCCACTATGAACAAATCTGATGCGTTAGGGTGCATAACTATTAAGATGATAATTTAATTATGAAAAAACAAAGTTTTATAAAATAATAACTTTTGATTATTTATATTTTTATAAAATAAAATTGCACAAAATAAGCCATAAGTCACGTGACAGCAAACACCAATTAAAAAGTGTTACGTCACGCCGTGCGAAACGTCAAAGTCAAAATGTCATTCCCAAGTGTCTTGTGGAAGTGCGAAAAAGAATGGGCATCATTCCTTCTCGCGAGTGTCAGCCACTTTTTACGTATCTGCTGATTGTTTGGCACGTATATATATATTTTTTTGGTGGTTTTTATACTTGTGCTTGTACACTGGGGCACTATGCAGTACTTGTAATACGATGAATCCATTTTTTATTAAAATAACTTCACAATACCGAATATTCCGATACTAAAACAGCTGTGTTTTGCACGGCGTGACGTCATTCAAGACGCCATGACAGTCATGAGCGTTTTTGATGACTAATGTCAAATATTTAATTAAATGCAAAATTATTCTTATAAATAAGCATTTTTTTTCATAAATAATAATTATTTTGTATAGAATAGGCATCAAGGTATATTAGTATCTAACTACTGAAATTTAGGCAACATGCCTATTCATCTCCGTTAAGATAAAAAAAGAACTATTCAAATCTTAGAAAAAGCAGATAACAGAAATAAACAAGAAAACTATTCATTTATAATAATAAATGATATTTTATTATATATATACTGCACGATAATTAAAAACTGACCCCCTTTTACATATATTTTTTTCTGCGCTAGCCAAAGATAAAATCGGAGCGAAGAACGACATCTTCCCTTCCATCGAAGCCTCAGGGCCCTTATGACCAAGGCTTGGATTTAGTTTAGACGATAGGTCATTCTGGTCGAACCGCCTCGATCCGTTTGGAGTGCGAAATAATCGCCATGGCACTTCATTGCGGTGTATCCAGGATTCTCAGCATCTCCTCTCCAGAGAAAAAAAAACGATGTCTTCATTCTCTCGCTATAACTGCAACATAATGAAATTACACTAATTGATCGAATTTAAAGGGATATTGCGCCCTATTTACATCTATTTATATATAATAACATTGATTATAAGAGCTTTGGAACACTGCCAACTAAGGCGTAAGTAAGCGTGGCAAAACCGCTATAGAGAATCATAAAAACGCCATAAAATTTTATACTGTTAGATTTATCTTTATTTTACCAACTCAATATAGCATAGCGGTGCCATTAAGCAAACTGGCTAAAAGATATAGACCATAGCTTAAATAATGTAGGCTAAAAATATAGCCTACTTTGAAGAATAATGAGAGATTTGACAACCAATTAAAAAAATCCTTTTTGTCATAATAAAATATAGGTGGCTGTTTTGTCCTAAGATGAGTCAATATTATGTTGATTAGTCATATAATATCTTTATATTTACCGGCTCGATATAGTTTAATGTGGGCTAAATAATATAGCCTACTTTGAAGAAAACTTAGATTTTTGACAACCAATTAAAAAAAACCTTTATGTCATAATAAAATATAGGTGGCTGTTTTGTCCTAAGATGAGTCAATATTATGTTGATAAGGCATGAAATATCTTTATATTTACCGGCTCGATATAATTTACTATAGTCTAAAACATAGCCCATTTTCAGTCTATGTAATATGACTTTAATTTATGTGCAAACGTAACGCCGTCTATAAACAGACTTGGAAAACTCGTTAATGAGTCTCTCGAAAAAACCATCATTTCATTTATTTTATATGTATAGACAGTATATATGTATATTTTATTTAAAAACCAATAGGTACGCAGTTTGGATTTACATAATGCATAAAGTGCCAGCACAAATATCTACAGTTCCAATCACCATTCCTTCAGTAACATAGGTCTAGAGGCCTTAACGCGCCGAAGCACGGGATCCTGTGATATAAGATACAGCAGATTTCTGCCTAATTTATTTTTAATATGGGAGATTAAAAGACACCATAATGTTAAAATATAATACTGCTTATTTAAATCATAATGAATTATTAATATTCATTATGATTTATGATGATAACCAGAGCCCTCTATTAAATAAAGTGCTAATTTGATTAGAATGACTCATATTCCAAATCATTATTAATATTATTGATTGAGATATCCAGAGCCACATCCTATTATTAAATATAGTACGGATGTGATTAGAATAACTTATATACCAAATCATTATTAATATTATTGATTGAGATATCCAGAGCCACATCCTACTATTAAATAAAGTGCAGATGTAATTAGAATAACTTATATTCCAAATCATTATTAATATTATTGATTGAGATATCCAGAGCCACATCCTACTATTAAATAAAGTGCAGATGTAATTAGAATAACTTATATTCCAAATCATTATTAATATTATTGATTGAGATATCCAGAGCCACATCCCATTAAATCAAGTGCGGATGTGATTAGAATGAGTCGTAATCTAAATTACCCATCCAAATCCTGAGTTAGATAGCTTAACTTTCTATAATGTATGCCTCGTGTAGAACATGCCAATATAGTTAACTTTGGTTATATTGACATGTTTCAATAGTTATGGTAATTTGATTTTCCAGAATATTGATCACACGCCGCGACCGCGCTAGTTGGCTGAACGTGATCATTCATCAATCCCCCGTCAGTATGCACCGACACTAACAGCTATTGCAAATAGGGTTGCCTACTTCCCGAGTTTTTGGGACTTGCAACACATACTTGCACTGTTTCATTATACGTCAATAGCCATAACATATAAACTACGATTTTTAATTCGAGTCAGTAAAATGACAAGTGCAACTGTCACTGATACAAAAAAGGGTGACCCACTACAACCCACTACAATAGTGATGTTCGGCAATCAATAGATTTAGACATTCTTTTATTAGGTATCAAAGCGTTTTTTATTGTAAATATGTAATACATACCATATTAAATAATATGATTTGTGACACATGACACTAGAAATGTCATTTTACTGACTCGAATTAAAAATCGAACTTTAATGTGGTTATTTGATTGAGTTGAGATGTAGAAATTTTCCTCTTGACCGTACATCATTTATTCGTCTTATTCGTTTCATCTAAACGACGAGTGAAGAGTGAAGTGTTTGACGATATTCGTAGCCGAGTGATTAGTACACCGGTTTCAAGGTGTCGCCATTTCTGAGGTGCCGGGTTCGAGTTCCGGTGGAGGCAGATGTTTGTGTAATGAATGCCAGCGTTTGTGCCTTAGTTATAGTTGCTAATAGATGTGTTTGGATGGTAGCGAGTGGAAAACTGTGATCCCTGCCTACCCCCATGGGAAAGACACGTGAGTATATGTATTTATGTATTAGATTTATATAAATGAAAACCATTATACAAACGAAAACATGAACATTATCTGTTCGTCTGGTCTCAAACAAAGTTCGACTGAAATAGACGCTAATTTCGTGTAATATGCTGTTTGAATTATTAAAGTCAAAATTAAATTTATTTATTATTAAATTTCAATGATTCATTACCTGTAATAATAGACTAAATGTATGGCTGTTTTTAACAATTTTATCCAAGATCATTTCTAGAGGAATATGATAGTAAATAAATAATAGTCTATTCCGAGATGGAGAATACGACCAAGTCTGCAAGCCATTTTAATAAAATTGTAACTCTTTGGATAAACGTTCAAATTGGAATATTATTTTAATGTACCAAGGATATACAATTGATTGGCTTTGTAAGTTAAAAGCATACCCAAAGCTTGCGGCTTAAACCGTTTGACAATTATAAGGCAACACGTCAGACTATACATCTGCATTACGAAAATCGCCTCTATTACGAGCGACGTATGAACTGTATAGTCTGAAGCGTTTGTATATTCTAGCAGTAGACAACCCTAATTGAGACAGCTTAGTTTGACGCCAATATGTCTCTTCGCTGATAAGTAATTACAAATGAAACATTGTATCTCGTCAGGAGTCCAGCGTGAATCTTCGCTCAAATTAAGGTAAATCTTGATAAATGTTATAACCCTATAGAATAGCTACTACACCGATATCAAGGTGTCGCCATCTGAAATCCCAGGTTCGTGTCCCGATGGGGTAAATGTTAAAATTGATCCGTTACCTTACATCCCGTAACACGAGCGTTACAGAGCTTATTTTAGACTAGGCTAATTTGTGTAAGAGTAAGAAATATTTATTTATTACACTAACTTATTAAAAACGAAAATGCTATGGACCTCCATAGTATTCATTAGGTGTTAAGTAAATTATCGTATACGATTTCTAATAATTTTGCGGAAGATTCTGCGAATCATCTGCTTGTCGTCTGCTCTAAGGGTTGTCTGCTTAACTATTTCTGCCACAAACAGCAGTGCTGCCATTGCTGTTCCGATTTTAATTAGCATAAATAAATAGCAATAAAATCACTCTTTACGTTTGGTGGACTATATCAATAGTTAACTATGGGACGGCTCAATACCTTCTCGAAGCTCTGGACAGATTGCAGCGGCGGAAGTCATCTGCCGGCCTAGCATAAAAAAAAAACTATAAATGGCGCATACCCATACTTTGCGATATCTAAAACGGACCCCGCTTTGCCTATACAAACTTATCTTTTAATATATCACGAGATAATTATGGAATAAAACAGAACATAAGTACGGGATGGAGTAATCAGAAAGTACTGGACGGAAAGAGTCGCTCTAGCCAAACATTTAACACAAGAAACAACAGATTTTTGAATCACTCGAATTTAGTGTTGTCATTAAAAAAAATTCTTAATTAGATTCCGTTTCACGCTGAAAATTTAAAAATCACAACAACAAAAATTAAAATATATGTACTCAAACAATATTTACATATTATTATGTACCTATTTACAAGCTTTACATTAACCGGAGTTTTATCACTGTCAACATCATTGAGCGTTGGATATTCTACTAGTAGAAATCAAAAACGAGTGGGTTGAACCACTCGTCCAACAACACACGAAATGAAAGTTCAGAAATAGTGAATTCGGTAATTCGTATACGAATCTCACGATTTCGAATGCGACTTGGTTTTCTATTGTTTCAAAAATTCGTCTCCTAAACGAGAAACGTCTTGACTCTTTCGCGCATTGTTGATTCAGCTGTATACTTGTAGTTTTCTATAAATATCTGTGATTTTTTTGTTATGTTCCATTTCGTTTTTTTTTTATTAATTCCATTTGCGCATAGTTAATGCATGCCGTGGCAACCTTTAATTAAGATAGCACTTAGCAGCTTTAAGTACTATAGTGTCCATGAACATTGTGTTAGTGTATGCCTTGTTAGTTGTCCTAAATAAATAAATAAATACTCTGTCTATAAGTTACTATGCGACTAAATGATATTGCACCAATTGCCCGAATTTGAACACAGTTTCAACGCGCTAGTGGAATATATATCTCCTCTTTGTTGTGTATAGAATCACTGGAATTCTAAAATATTCTTCCATAAACTGAGTCAGCGTGGTTGACTAAAGTTCTTTCAGTGGAGACGTATACGAGCTGCAATGATGAATCAAAACGCAATTTAGAATTTGTCAAATAAAAATTCATAAGTATAAGGAATATAATAATAATAATTTATTCATAATATTTCATGGCAATTAACATACATATTGTCGTTTCGTACAATGTAATAGCAACAATCGTACAACATTCAACATGTTTAATAAATTTGTGCATTCAATATATGTAACTCTTTGTATAATATTATTTTACAATCACAATCCAAACATTATAATAAAAATTATTGTAACACGATATACCTAATTAAATACGTGCATTTAATTCGTTGACTATTTCAATAACTTTGCAAAATCGTTGTTGACATATTTAATATACTCATATAATTAATAATCTTACTCAAAAAGACAACGTACAAACATGACTTTATTATGATATGTTATAAAAGGCCATTTGAAACATGTTTTCTATATATATATATATATATATAATATATATATATATATAAACTCACTGGCTAAGGACCGCATTGTAGATAATCAAAAACAAAATATAAACGCGTACAGATAAATAAAAGAAATATTTTATCTATATAAAATAGATTAAGACACGTGTGTATAGATTAAAGAGATCTCTATTTTATTTCTAGTTTACTAGCTAGAAATAAAATCAATTAATTGTTTATTTACATTGTTCGCAACTACATTACATCCAGTCTTACTTTATATTAAACAAAGTTAGCTTAGTTCTAAAATGCAATTTATTTACAACACTAACCTAGACAGTACTAATTTCTATACCAGTGGAAGCGCAATTGGTCACACATGGCAAGCATGGATGACTTTACCAGTTATATATCGATCGTATATTTAATTGAATCAACTTGTTAAATTAAAGTTTAACTTTTGAATGTTTAACTATCCATATAAAAACGTCTTGGTAATTCGCGGTGACTTGCACTCATCGAACCAACATACAGATTTAAATATTTTTTTGTTAACTATTTTATACCTTCTTTAATACCATATATTAACTTTTACTTAACATTAAAAAATCATAGGCTCAAATATAAATCGAACAAAGTATTTCTGTTTATGTGATTGATTTAACTTTTTAAATTTCCTATAATGATTACTAGTGCTCGGAATAGGTAGATTAATTTTATTTACTTGCGATTTTGTGACATCAATAGTATGGATATGCCTGGGAACTTACTATATTCAGAGATTGTAAAAATATTATATTGAACTTTCAAAATAGTATTTCATCTTTTAGCTTATTGTTGTAATAATAGGTTGTAAACATACAATTTTACAATAAAAGCGTAAAGAAACGAATTGCAAATAAAAACAGAAAATCGTATTTTATTTTAGCTTTATCCATGTTTGGCGGTCGAATCGCGAGAGCGCACCCCGCCATGTGCCCGTATGGGCCCAGAGAACTCGGGGGGGTTTTAGTGGGTAGGCCGGTCCTCTTGACCGGAGAGCCCCACACACGGCCGCGTCTTGCCAGCGCGGTGTCAAGGTGCACAAGGTCGCATTTCCCCCCACAAAAAAAAAAGGTTTATCCATGTTACGCTTACATTGACTTTCATTAGATTTGGCAGTATGGCTTAGTACCTTCGCCTGTCCCTATGGACGAAATTGACAACAACATACATTGACTTTCTTTCTGCAAGTACATAAAATTAAACTACCTGTTCCGAGCACTAATGATTACAATATAAATTTAGATATTTCAAGAGCATTGTTGTACCTAAACGAACGTACTTAAACCAAATGGGTAATATACTGAAGGAAGGTCAAAGTACTAACAGATGTCGAGGAAGCTAGACAAGTATACTTCGATCGATCGTAGCAATTTGAACACTGTGATTTCTGCCTACCCCCAAGGGAAAGACGCGAGAAAATCTGTGTATATATTACGTTAATGTGTTTTTGTATAAATATTGACACAATCGATTCGATTGAATCATTCGATAAAACCATCCATGCCCGACACGGTATTCGGATAACATAACGCAACCGTATTGGCCTCGATCGAATCAGCTAGTGGCGCCATCGTATCATTTCGCGACAGGGGAGATAATTTATACTTCTTAAAATATTGTAACGCCTAAACAATAGTTCACATAGCTATTATTTAAATCTATTAATTAAAAATAAAAACAGTTTATAAATCAGAGGTAGACAACATCAGTCCCCGGAGTGATATAAATATTTATAAAAATGACTGGCTTGTTATTTGTTCAGTTACGTATTCAAATTTATGTATAACAATAAGTAATTAACACTAAATTCATTCCACAATTATACCGATAGCATCCGACATATTTATCTAGATATGATCATGGACGAGTACTCTATCAACATTGTTTGAAAAAGATAATTGACTTGGAAACCATTTATAACAATTGACGGGTATAAGATTAATTAAATAATAAATATTACGTCGAAAAAACAAAGAAATGTCAAAATAATCACATAAAAATTAAAATAATAGATCGTTACCGAAGAAAATTGTCGTACAGTTGTTTCCGATCGTTTTGTATATTTGAAAAACGATCTATAAATATGATTTGTTCGCACCTATCGATCTGGAGATCCTAGAATTCAAGTTAACATTATATAACCATTTTAAACAATATTAAAGTAATTATTGAACTCACTTCTGATGTGACTGCTAAATATCCTCATTTTATTTAGATGCCACCTAAAGCTCCTTCCTATTATATGGATTGATATAAATTCTACCCACAGACTAGAACGTCGGTACTTTGTATCAAAATAGTATAAAGGTCAAAGTTTCTCGCGGTCAAAACGTCATAAACGATTTCATGGCGCTTTCTCGTTTCTTTCAAAGATGTCGACGCCACACCAAGGATTATACGAATTGCAGTAAAGTGACACTACCATGAGTCAGTTATCGTTTTCGATAGGTATTTGAAGTATAATTTTATTTAGATGCCACCTAAAGCTCTTTCCTATTATATGGAATGATATAAATTCTACCCATAGACAAGAACGTCGGTATAAATACTTTGTATCAAAATAGTATAAAGTTCAGTTTCTCGCGGTCAAAACGTCATAAACGATTTCATGGCGCTTTCGCGTTTCTTTCAAAGATGTCGACGCCACACCAAGGATTATACGAATTGCAGTAAAGTGACACTACCATGACTCAGCTATCGTTTTCGATAGATATTTGAAGTATATAAACTACAGAAGTCCTATCAGTTTAATATGAAATAATAGTACAATTACGTTCCGCCAACTGTACATAGCTTTCATATAAAAATGTGCGCTGTCGATATTGTCGCAAACAAATATCAACTCATGGTAACTACACAGTTCTGTTGAAAAAAGTTCAAGAGCGTTCAAACGAGCTTATTTAAACCTCAGTTTAACTTTTAACGGCCAGACACCTTAGAATAGTAATTACTACACAGGCCATCCCATTTACTTAGAAATATTAGTTCAATTTTTATAAACTAAAATTTCCAACACATAGAATTGAGTTCAATTTTTATGACAAAATCTTTTTGCTTACTTTTACTAAGAAAAAAGTAGATAACTCGGGGATCTTACATTATAAGACTTATAAATTTTGATGCACAATCTGAACAGACGACAATTTCATTGTAGAATTATTATTTTAATTTATACATATTTGGATTGACTCTAAAATCTACTGTGCGAGCATAGACTTGTCGATCGACATATGTCGATGACAATAGCACCCATCCTTGTCACTCCAAAAGAGTATCTGTCAAACTTACAGACTTTTTATCGAGTATGTCGATCTTAGCTGAATTTTATGTTCCATGCTCGCACTTCTGTATTACCAACTAATTACACATTTCAGGTATTCAAATAACACAAAAATATATTTATGTGAATGAATGGAATGGAACAAATAGATTCAAGACCACATTAAGAATATTCCAACACATTTCCTTTGAAATATAACAAAGTAACTTACTGCATATTAACGTTTAATATAATATTTGAACTAACAGATCAACTGGAGATATAGCATTGTTTCAAAATGTCCCCACTTTTCAATTTAAACACCGATTCAAAGCCAATATAGACTTCTCCATTGAATACTTTGAGTTATCAAGAATTCAAGTGAGCGACAATTCAACCAAGATGTAGCACCAATTATCCATCGCAGAATCAGTCTCTACCAACTCGGTACCAATTAATGTGCCGATTCAAAATTCAACTGACAAATATATCACTCATCTAATTCCACCCACCCCCAAATCGTTTATACTTATTTTACTATATACAATATGACACCTTAAACGCTAAATTAAAAGTAAAATGTTACACATAAAATCATACTTAAGTTAACAGTACACTTAACAAACATTAATATCTTTGGTTTAAATGTCGACAATGCACGCAAAAGATACAGTTATAACTTAAGTCTTAGTTTAGGTACTTAAGACAAAACTAGAAGATTTGTCGGTTATTTTTACGTATTTTTGTTTCAATTACTCATTAATGTATTAAATTTCATTAGTGTTTTTATTATCTTAGTGTTATTTTGTGTTTTCTCCCAACTTTCTCAACAACATTCAGTCAAAGTATGAACAGATATTTTTAAAAGTTCCAAATAGCTGTTTAAGATAAAACTCCTTTATGGCAAAAATGAGTCCATCCGGCATTTTACGTAACGATTTTATCTTGTAAATGTAAACATACCTGAATGAAATAATAATCGATAAAGTATGAAAAAATTTTAAAGTGCTTTAAAAAGTAAGCAACAAGCGAAATCTGTTTCTGAGAAAGTACTTTTGAATATTTAAATATAATTGAAAGTAAAGCAGATCTCCTAAGTGTTTATGCCTTTGGATTATTAATCTAACACTTGCGACATTAATAGCTTACATAGCGCTCGATGCAATAATCTGCAAAACGATAAAAAAAGGCGAGTTTCTGATTCTATTTAGATCGACCACTGCTTAATAAATATATATGATAATACGTAGACACCCTATGAATCCAAAACCTACCCGTGTTAACTGAGTCATATAATGAAAGAAATGGTCTCTTTAAAAATGTTATATTGGAAAATCAATTTTGAAAATGACCATACGTTTCATATTCCAACTACGGGAATATTTGTATGGGAAATGATAATAATTAATAATTTCTAATTATTTATGACACCATCCATGCGAGCATAAGACTTGTCGATCGACAAAACACTATCGATGACAGTCACCTGACATAACGACACTTGTATGGCAATTGGCAGAACTAAAAACTATTACACTATCGAAAATTCCTCCGTCAATTAGTTTGCAAATTATGGAGTTTTAAACAGTGGACCCCGCTGTATATCGATAAATCCTTAGTAAAAATATCCTTCAAATTTATCGATTTTTGAGCTGCGAAATTTTGTTCATCTCGATAATTGCTACACGCTCGCAAATGACTATATTATAACACATTATACATCAATTAAATTAAAAATTGAATGCTTAAAGAGTTAGATTCTACTTTTACACTCTATCTTGCGCATCTAGATCGTATTCTAAAATAAAACTCAAATCTCTGCTTGAGTACAGCTAGAAAGAGATAGAGGGCTACGTGGCCACAATAGCGTCGTCTCTTTCTAAGTATTTACGATACTTCACCGCGGCATAGATAAAATAAAGCAAAATAAAGTACTAACTCCATACAAAAGAATTTGTTTTCATGTAAAAGTTCCACTTATCACACATACATGGCGCTACTATATAAACAAATTTAGTCTACAAATATTTATAGTATAGGCTTATGCCATATATTGAGCACAATTATTCGAGACAAAATTGCTTTTTTAACGTTTTTTTATCGTGCGCCTATGCACGTCAATGGTCTGACGTAATCGATGACGTCAACGATTACGCTAACAGTCGAATATCAAAATTTTTACTTAATTAAAGCAATTTCCGTCACACAACTGTACGACAAAAATAGCTAATTCATTTTCAAATAAGTTGAGTTCTTAACTTTATGAATTGAGATTTTTATAAAACGATAACATTTTAACCTTTCTTAAATTAAATGCAATATTTTTTTATATAGGAAGTATACATATACACAAATAACAATGTTATTGGTGACTTTAGTTATACGCTCATACGTGTAAGACAACTTTACCATATTGCATCGTCATAATTCCGTATCCGCAGCAAAAGTCGTTGTACCTTCGAAGGTAACAATTACGCTATGACTCTTACAATAGTTAATACAGTGCAACCTTAATATAACGTACCTCAATATAACAACTTCCTCGATATAACAATTGAATTGTCCATAAGAATCAATATCAAATATACCTTTACATTGCGAAAATTTTCTGCGAACAACCTCTTTATAAAGAACTTTCAACTATCGAGAAATAGTATACATTCCTCTGATTAACGAGTTTTGTCAATTCAAAACCTTTATATAAAGTTCCCACCAATATATAACTCTTAATCTTATCTTATAGACACGCTTTTGTTCGTAAAACAATCATTGTAAAGTAATGTTAAACACTTCTGTTCGCCACTAATGGTAAAGATTTATGTTAAAATAGCTCAAAAACGTAAAAGGTGTTCCTTATCGGTTATTATTAATTATGTTGACAAAAATCCTATGACGAATAAATTTGACACCATTTATTAGTCAAAGTTGTTCGCTATACCAAGATAAGTACGTAATGTTGAGGTGAATAAAACTATTTCTTTACCTCTTTATAGCGAATTTGAGACCCATCTTACCTCAACATAACAAACCTAAGTTCAAGTAATCACTTGATATAACAAATATTTTCTTGGGCCACTCCAATTTGTTATATCAAGGTTGCACTGTAGTATACTTTTACTATACTATTACATATAATAAAAAATTGTTAAAACTCATTTTGGACCAATCATTCACATGCAAATAGTGCACACTGGACCGTATCCTGACATTTGAATGTGTCAAATTTGTCTCAGAAATAAGAAGAAGGTCGCCTGTACATGTCGTACTAGAAAAAAAAAATTTAGCGTGACGTTCACGTGTTAACATTACGAAGCAGATAATTAACATAACAATTAGGATCCAGTAGGATACATAAGCCCGATTCGAGTATACTGTACGATTTGGTTACGAATGCATAAGTTTATGTACTTTACGTCGAACTTTACGTCGTCTTTCTTTTCAGTCGATATCATTTTATTGTTCGCTCATTATAGCGTGGTCAATTACGAGTAATATACTATTTTTAACAAATGAATTCAGAAAAATGTACGTATATTGCTAAGGAGTATATCTGCCTGTACTTATACTATGCTGCCTGTTTATATTTCAAAATATTAGTAAAAATATACGTTAATATATACTTATGTTTGCATTGCACTGATTGCACTTCAATAAATCTTATCTACAAACTTGAGATTGCTACTTGATTACTTAAAATTATTTATACAAAATAAAACAACATAATTACATTACGCTAAGACAAATGCTTCAAGGAACCACAAGGACGTCATTACTATTTACAACATATAAACATATAACTATGATTACACAACTCTGATCTAGTCGTGTAATTTTACAATTGCTTTCCTGGTTCATATACAGATCCTCAAATAAAAGATTCTGTTTATCGATGAATACAAATTGTATTACAAACAGAGGGGCTATCGCACTAATAAATCGCAACCGAAACGCAACCGAACCGTTCGGCTTAACCAATCCGAACGCCACAATATCACGTCATCTGTTCGATGACGTGATATTCTAGCTCTCGGATTGGTTGAGTGGAACGATTTGGTTTCGTTTCAGCTGCGATTTGTTAGTGCGATTGCCCCCCAGGTCAGTGCTATCGAGAAAATTGTATATCCTATTCGTAAATTGCAACTCTGTAAAATATTAAACCTACATTGTGGGCAAATAGGCAATCGTTCATTATTTATGTATATAGCATAGGAACTCAGTGTTAGTTGCAATTAAAACACTGTTCTACTCTGTCATTGAACTTACAAATACGTTTTATTATTACTATTCAACATTCAAAACCGAATATGCATTTATTAGACTGTTATTTGTCTTAAACACACATTCATACGCGTTCTCAGTCTGTACAAGCTTTCCGGAGCAACATTAGATTGGTCCAAAACATTCAGTCTATTTTATATTAGAACAGTCAGAATGTCATAGACTGAGTTGCGACAAATACGTTTTCAAATCAACAGCTCTTCGGATTACCACAAATTGGAAAATTTCCATAATCGATTTTGAATCATATGTCGAGCACCTCAAGATTCAAATTTTGTAGTAGATGTGTCAGTATTACTTATCGACATTTTCGAAATACGTGTTTTTCTAGAAACCTTCAGTACACATTATTGCACTATATTCTTTATCAAAAATAGCGCTACCTATATACAATAAAGGAATTCAACTTGTTAGCCGTAAGGTTGAATATCGTACAACAAACTGGCAGCATAAAACTAACTTATTGTATGTATATATACAGTATATACGTATATATATACTCTATAAATACATTGCAGAAGCGTAGAATAATCATGTCTAATGTATCTGTAAAAATGTTTAACTGTAAACATAACCAACTGAAAAAAATACTGTAACAAGGGCAAATGTTGAACGTCCCGGCAGACTTCGTACTCAATCGATAAATAAAAAATGGAAACTTTTTCATAACGGGAATCCCCAAAACAAAAGAAAGTTTACTTTAAGCGAACCAGTTTTGTTGATCAAAATTAACCTTCTTTTTCTCTACTTCCACAAATAATTCAACATTCAATACAAGACCCTGCCATTCTCGAGTTTTAGCCAGACTAAACGAACAGAGCTAAAATTTGAAAAAAAAACTTATATTTCAACGTACCGGTCCGAAAATAAATTCCTTTGACCGTATTCGTACATATGAATCGAGCCACACGACACAGATATTTGAACAGCACTTGCTTGTGCCACTTGTAATAACAATTCTTATCGTCGATGAAGTCATAGAGCACAACTAGATATTGCTTCCAGTCCCTAGAATAGGGATTGCAATCCGGAAAAACGGATCCGGTAATCCGGCGGATCCGGTACCAATATACCGGATCCGATGCTAGCAGTTAGTAATCATGATGGTATCTGTCATAATCATAAATACCTATAAGAAGATATTATAGTTACTTGATAATTAATATTATTACTTATAAATTGATCTATCTGTGAAAGTGAAATCTAGAAAGACTGCGCTACTCGTTACGTCGCAAAATTATTACTAGTTACCTACACTACTAAAGGAGATGTCCTCTTATTACAAGGAGGTTGGTTTTTTGTGATCAGCGTTAACTAACAAACACCAAACTACATTAAATTGAAAGCCGAAAAAATATGAAGTATGAAACAAATAAAAGAAATATTTTTACCACCCCCAATTATTTTTTAATAAATAAAACATGTTTTTAAGAAATATTTCATTATGGCAACACCTTAATGATGTTTTTATTATCTGTGACTACCGGTATTTTACTCTATGTTTGATATTTTCCGTTGAGTTATGACATTGACAGCAGGTGCCTGACTTGTCAGTTGATTTTTTATTAATATTTTTTTCTGGCTCTAGATAACATACATTAAGTAACATAGCAGTCCCTATATTTTGTTAGTTAAAAACTTCTCAAAATTAGAAATATTCGGTTTATTAAAGCAATTATGTATGTATTTAGATTTTTAAAAGGCTTGTTGAGAATTTTTTTTAAGCAATGTGAAATTATTGCATTAAAGATATTTCATTTTTTATTATACTAGAATACGAATTATTAAAAATCGGGGGTCTTGAAAATAACATGACTTACGGCGATTACTTTCTTTTAGAGCCTTCTATCCAAATATATCAAATTTACCCGAGTTAGTTACTATAAACCAATATGGGACATCTCCTTTTAATTGTTTTCTTGTTGTATATTTGTCTTAACATTGGTTAGGAAATAAAGTCGATTTTATATATTTGTGATTTATTTTTTATAAACTACCTACATATAAGTGCAGTGACACATGATCAACTCACTTATTTTGTACTAAAATGCGAAAATCATTTTGATTTAATCAATCCGGCCGGATCCGATCGGACTGAAAATGACGCCGGATTGCAATCACTACCCTAGAACGAGTTAAAACTTAGTTACCGCGAGTACAGCAGAGTATTGCTACGGCGTTTGGTCGTAGTCTTCGATGAACCTCTTAGCTCGATGTTTGAGCTCGGTGAAGTCGGGCCGCTTGTTGGGATCCAAACTCCAGCAGTCGGTCATCAAGTGCCTGTGTATCTCCGAAGGGCACTCGTCCGGTATTTGGAAGCTGCCAAAATGTTACAATTAGAGTTTCTCTGGGAGAATTCTCGAATCGAGAATTCCCGACAAATTTTGCCTTACTCGAGACGAGAAAAAAGTTGTCGAGAAATCGAGAAATTAAGTGAATTATTTTTTAAAACTTAATACGAAACCGACTGTCAGATAATGCTTTAAATGCCCTCGTATTTTTGAAAGCTTATTTCCTAAATAATAAAAATACCTAGTGGGCTAGCTTTTGGAGCAGTTTCCTCTTTAAATTGTGATTAGGTATAAGTAGTCTGATTATTAATTATTTATTAGATTCTTAAGTATACTTAAGTAACAAAAAAGTCAATAAAATATATATAACAAAATATTGAAAATTTATATTAACAAATTTGACTAAAATAAGTTACCTGTACCATATTGTTATTTTATTCATTATAATTATGAAGCTAGTCTGATTGTTTGATTTTTATACCTAATCCAAAAACTGTCGTTTCAATTATACATTTTAAACGAAAAGTTTGTAGTACAGACAGAGACTAAAGTAAATTATACAGTATGTAATGTAAGGTACTAAATTATATTGTGGTGACATGATGGCATTGTTTTTAGAAGATATTTTATTTGTTTTTCCCAAAGTTGAAGACTATTTAGTCCTAGTTGTGTGTAGAAATAATGACAAAAGATCTTGCTGGATTTTATTTCGTTTAATAAAAATTTAATATACTTACTTAAGTTAAAGTCAATTGAAACTAATATTAAATGTTGTTGATTGATAAATGTTATTGAATATTGCATAAAAAAACACATATTCTATTCATATTTTTAAAAATTTCCATATATCTCGACAACTCGAGAATTCTCGAGAAACAGTGGTCGAGAATTCTCGTGCTCAGAGAAATAAAAAAGCTCGAGAATTGAGAAACTCTAGTTACAATCCAGTAAGGTCGAAGGACCATAACACGAAAAGCGGAGACAATAACAAAATGTGTGGAGGCTGTGTATAGAATATTTTTATCGCTTTTAAAAAATAAAAGTCCTCGGTCGTTAATAATTGAAAATATATTTCACTTAGTTTGTCTGTTTTCATGTTTCTCGACACTCGTCTGTTATTATTTATGTGCATTGATAATTTTATACTGTCATAAACATGATATTGACATTAAGTACTTATAACAAAACTCCAAAATGCAAATGCGTTTTGTTATTACCTTCTTCTTTAATATTAATTTGAACTGATTAAAGCTATACTTTATTATAAAAAATTGATCAATATAATGAATAATCCTAATTGACTCGTAATTAAATAATAAAACACAACAAGACATATTATTTTCAATTCGAATTAGTATTTTTTGGGAATTGTATGTGCGAAAGATTAGTTTGATTCGTATAAGTACATTTTGGGAATAGTATGTGAAAAAAAAACAATTTCAAATAAGTCGATTTGGTAATAGCAAAAAACAATTTCAAATAAGTCGATTTGGTAATAGTTTGTCTAAAAGATTCTTTCAATTCCAAGTCATTTTTGAGAATAATATGTTAAAAAGTCTTTTTTGTGAATATTTATTTAAAAGATTTTCGATTCAAATTAGACTTTTTTGGGATTAGTATGTTAAAAATATTATTTCAATTCCAATAGGTAAATAGTTTTTGGGAGTAGTGTGTGCAAAGATATTTTCAATTGGAATAAGTCATTTTTGGAAACAGTACCAAAGAAACAGTTCAGTTCCGTAATGCTGATGTAAGTGAGTGTGGAGTCGTGTGGAAGAAGTAAGAGTACCGACCAGGAAGCCCGCTCCTTGGGGCGCGTCATGTCGAACTTGGGCACCTCGATCTTGGCGCGCGTGAAGATCTCCCACACGGTGACGCCGAACGACCACACGTCGCTCTTCGCGGAGAAGGTCCACGGCTCGCTCGCCGACTCCGGAGCGTACCTGCGCCCACCACCCGCACATTATTCTCCTGCCACCTTCTTTTTTTTTGTTCCCCTAAGGAAAATGCATTAAATTGCATCCCCTAATTGTTATGTGGGGCTCTCCTCCCAAGAAAGGGAAGGCCCTTTTTTCCCCCGAGGAAAATGCATTAAATTGCATACCCCGGCTGTGGCGAGCCGGCGATTATGTGGGGCTCTCCTCCCAAGAAGGGGGAGGCCTTTTTTCCCCTGAGGAAAATGCATTAAATTGCATACCCCGGCTGTGGCGAGCCGGCGGTTATGTGGGGCTCTCCTCCCAAGAAGGGGGAGGCCTTTTTTCCCCTGAGAAGAATGCATTAAATTGCATACCCCGGCTGTGGCGAGCCGGTGGTTATGTGGGGCTCTCCTCCCAAGAAGGGGGAGGCCTTTTTTCCCCTGAGGAAAATGCATTAAATTGCATACCCCGGCTGTGACGAGCCAGCGGTTATGTGGGGCTCTCCTCCCAAAAAGGAGGAGGCCTTTTTTCCCCTGAGGAAAATGCATTAAATTGCATACCCTGGCTGTGGCGAGCCGGCGGTTATGTGGGGCTCTCCTCCCCAGAAGGGGGAGGCCTACCCACTATAAAAACCTCAAGGATGGCCTTCCTCAGGCATGTAGGGTGCCCCCAAGCGACTTCCGGGAACACCCAGCCTCCGCTCCCCTGCCCATACAGAGGGCCCTCCTTGGACTACAATACCTCCCCCGATCTCCTTCCACCTGCTGCCTGCTGCCTGCGACTTACTTCCTCTGCGCAGGACTCTTATCCCATATTTGAGACAATTCTCACAATATCTTTATAAATTGTAACCTATGCGCTATTTTGATGTACAAGCTATATCAAGTTTCATTATAGCACATTACGATATTAGTGCGTTATGATGGATATAACATGCGAGGCGGAATTTCAGCCCGAGCCGAAGGCGAGGGTGTGATTGAGCCGAGCATGTTATCCCAACCAACGCGCACGTATATCGTACGACGTCTTTTAACACATTTGCGAGGAAAGAGAAAAAAAAACAATTACATAAACTCAGTCTGTGAATGCACCCTGTTGCTTTCCCGCCATTTTACTACTGACTGGCGCCGCGCGGCGATTAGTTCGAAATTTGAATAGCAGCGAAATGGCAAATAATACTGTTATGGAATTTGTAGGGACTATAACTTAACTATTTGCTTTGGTAACACACGCGTTTTTTATGACCCGCTTTACATATTTATAACCGGTGCAATACATCAGCTTTACGAGCAAAGGTGTTAAAAAATATCATTAACAATATGCCTATATATGGCGTACATCTTTATATCAATTTATAAAGATGTACGCCATGCTAATATAAACTACTCGAGTCACTAACCTTGCGCAGACGAAGCCGCGGCATCAGCTAGTTTATCATATAACACCTATACGGGACCTATAAAGGAAAATACATATATATGTATTTTCCTTTATTGCATTTTACACTGCGTCGATTTCGAATAATACCTTTAAGTTATCTCAATAATAAAACCAAAATTATTAAACACATTTATGAACGAATTAAACGAAAATCTAAGTGTTCAAGTTACCCCCCGAGAAATGAAATTTGTTGTCATGTGGTAACTTTTTTTTCTTCAGGAAGGAAGGCTGAGAATTCTCACCAAGTATACACCGCAAGGATACACGACCGGAGCGGTCCGATTGCCTATGACCTATCAACTAAACTCAGCCAGAGCCTTGGTCATAAGGGCCCTGTATATTATATAAAAACTAAAATCAACTGATTATCTAAAATAAATGTGGTGTGAGTAGGCGCGACTGAGTAGTGCTAATTGAGATCTATACAAAAATGACAGGAAAATGCATTATACGTAGCTAGCTCGTACACCGAGCAACGTAGCTGTAGATGATGGAAAGTGAGGACAAGATGGCAGATAGGAGATGTGTGAAATAGAGATGTGTAAATTTTTCAACGACTCAGTGAGTCGTTTCTTCCAAATGATTCACTGATTCAAATCTCGAACAGCGCATCAAATGAATCATTCGCTCAATTGCATCTCAGTTTCATTCGATTCGCGACGCTATACTGCGTACTATTTATTATAATTTTAATTTAACGTTAATATATTCTTTTAAAACTGTATGACACGGCATTCTTAATATAGGCATGTTTTCAAATTATATTTTTATTAGTTGTATTTCCTATAATATGTAATGGAAAGTGACTTCATGAATTATCCATATTGAAGTCATTTTCCAAATTGACGACTCTGTATCTATTTAATACAGGGAGAAAAAAACAGCCCTTGCTGAGTTTCTACCCGGTTCTTCTTAGTACAAGGTCTCCCGCCGTAGATTTGCGAACCGATGGCGTCGCTTTTCGACTTTCACAAGTGCTTGTAACAGCGTAGACTGAATAAATGATTTTGAATTTGAGTCACTGATACAAATGAATCAATATCAATATTTATATTAGTGTTTTTTTTTTATTGCTAAAGCTGACAAACAAGCAGGCTGCCCACCTGATGGTAAGTGGTAACAGTCGCCTATAGTACATGTGGTTCCCACGAGATTCGCAGCAAATCTGCAAACCTCATAAGAACCACAGTGTATGTTGCCAACTTTTACCGAACTTTTACCGATTTAATCGGTTCAGTCACTGATACAAATGAAGCACTTTACGGACTCGAATCTTTGTATTGATCCGGATACAAATGATCCAATCTCGACAAAGATACGTCTTTTTCCATCACTAGTGCGAAAGAGAAAGAGATATTACTCCGAGCTTAAACATACTCGGTTTAACGTTGTTACTCACCAATTGATAGGCAACAGGCGTTCGGTCTTCAGCTTGTACTGGTCGTGGTCCTTGGGGATGGCGCGCGCCAGCCCGAAGTCGGATATCTTCACGTGGTACCTGTCCACCACCAGGATGTTACGCGTGGCCAGGTCGCGGTGCACTATGTTCTTGGACGACATGTACTCCATGCCCTGCGAGCATATGCCTAGTTTTACAACTAGTGTTGACGGAATCAAAGGAGAACCATTTGAAAGAAAGAAAGAAGAAAGAAAGAAAATATTTATTGACGACACACAGTACAAAATAATCTTACATAAAAAACGTTTATAAATATATAATGTGTCGCCAAATAGGCCCCAACCTCAGCACAAAGTTACAGCGGCAAAGAGACTGCCACCGCAACGCTGATATTCTGGAGTAGCCTAATAGGCGAGTAACGACGGACAAACAATATACAATATATACAATATACGAGGAAAGGAAACAATAAAAAAAAACAATAATATCGTTGACGGAGAATTTCGGACCGCATGCAAGAAATCACAGAATATATTACTCACTTTTTAGTCTGTGATCGTGAGACCGCGTTAGTCGCTAACATATGGTCAAGAATAAATGTTATTTAAAAAAAAAATATAATATATAGTTGCTAATATTATCTAAAACTTGTGTCAAAATTGCATATAAAACAGAACAATGCAGTGCCTTCCAAAGAATATGATTACATTCCATTTATATTGACTTCCAACAAGCAGAACTCACATCCTATCGTAAAAAGCCTGAAAATGAGTGAGTAATATTTGTCTCCGAGATTTGCGCGACGATCAGATACTTTTTAAGATGGTTTCTAAATGTGTTCACTGTTTTTAGGTCACGTTTGATTTCCTTAAATACACAAATTCGGAAAACAAAACCGATCACTAATATTTCCCATCCGCCAGAACCTAGGCGAGCTAGAAAACTTATCGACGACGAAATACTTATAAACTCACGTCTCCAGAGTCTAGAACACCGTCGAAGAGTTGCTTGCCTTTCGGTTTTCTGTAGGTTGCATTTCGGAGAGTGTGCGTTGGAATTACATGAATTAATTACCGCTCCTTTCCACCACCAGTCAACCAGACGTAGGCTTAACTACCATCCTTACGTGGTGGACTATCCTCGCACACGTACAAAACGGTTCCAGTCTTCGTTTTTAATACGAACGGCTAAGATGTGGAACTCTTTGCCGACGTCTGTGCTCCCGGAACAATATAATCTTACGGTCTTCAAGTCACGAGTGAATAGGCATTTGCTAGGTAAGCCTGTTCCATCCTAGTTCTCATCGTCACTTATATACCATCAGGTGAGATTGTGGACAAACGCAAGCCTATTTTAAATAAAAAAAAACCTCGAGGTTGTCTACTGTTTATTTGATATTGTTTGCAACCCTAGAACTCCTATCTCACGGTCACGATCGTGACCTCTGTTCTTCGGAAGGTAACCTCACGTTGAAAATTCCAGTTTACCAAACTAATTACTTTTCGTCATCATTTGGTGTCACTGCGATTCATCTATGAAATGATCTATCCTATCACATACATATAAAACATACAAATAAATGCATATTTAAAAGAGTGGTTCGTGAGCACTATATGAAATCATTTAACACCTTATTCTCAAGTTATACTATATTTTATTATTTTCAGGATTATATATATAATCTTAAAGTCTATATATGTATTGGACTAAATATTATAAAGTAAGTTTATAATAGTTTTGATTTTTGTCTGTGTCAAACACAATTCTTTGTAACTAGCCACTTGGTTGATTGGTAGACTATACCTTGTCGTATTAAATCTGCCTTTTGTACTTCATTTACATTGTGCAAGGTGCAAGGAGTATGAAAAGAAATCGATACTTCTGGGCGGTATATCAAGAATCAGTATTAAAATTAATAATAATATTAAGGTATTAATAATCTTAAATTGACTGTCTCTCGTAAGCTAACGTAAAGAGCGAACGTAGGTCTGTAACACAGGCATTTAACCTTCATTCTTGATGTCAGTTTAATACATGTATATTGAGAATTACACTAAAATTCCTCGATGGTTGAACCCAGAAGTTCGATGCAATCGTAAGGTAAGTAAAAAGCCAAAAGTAAAGAGCCTTAAAATTCACTACAGTTACCTATAAAATCCAGGGTCAATTCTACCAGAGACTAATGTGGTTATCATTATGCGAATTTCATAATCATCCCACAGGAAGGAAAACATTGTAAAGCAACCTGGATGGAACACCTGTGTAAAAACTCAAAAGGTGTACGTAAAGTCAACCGCACCGCGCTAGGCCATAGAGGCTGCCTATTTACTTGTCAATGTGACAGTTAAGCTATGGGAATGACAGCTCTCAAACTAATCATACGAAAGGAGATCTTCCAGTTTTGTATGGAGGCTGGGCCCCTTTCAGCCTACAGTAATAAAATAATATTTTATGGAAAAACAAATAATAAGAAACCTTTACCCATAAGAAGATATTTTTTTTTAAAACCTGCACAACATTGTAAAAAAAAGAAAAGCTTTTAAAGTTAAGATCAATAAAACAGCAACCCAAAGCTTTTTTTACACACACAGATGTCAAAAGCTTCACCGCCACTACCAATAATAGGGGCCAAAAAACTCATTTTATTCATTCGTTTTAAGAAGATAATCATTATTTTAACTAAACTAAAAGGTTTTGTTTTCAGTTTAATTTGTAAATAGAAGGATGTCACTGTCACACTGACTGTTACGATGATAGGAGGTAACTCTCATTATTTAATAAAAATAAAAGGAACTACCCTTACAGCCAGCATCTACAGTTTCTTTTTCAGGAATAAATCTACAGTAAGAGCATATATTTAATATCAGAATTTAATAATATGCTTTTTTTATTTATTATTAAGCTTTATGAAAGAAACCAATATTCAAGACTTTAAATATTATTTTTTAAAAGTTCGCAGGTGTTATATTTTTTTTCTTTTTGGAAACTTTGTCTTACAGTGGAGATCTATCAGAAAAACATCACACAGTGAATGTCGAAAAATAATAAAAAATGGGGCCCAAAAAAACGTGTCCTTTTACAAAGAAGGTTCCCCTCTCTGCAAGGGTGAGTATGAGCTGTGATGAACCAAACGATCGTTAAATCATTTTATTCGTAAACTAAGCTGACCCGTGCCCACTTCGTTGGGCATAATATTAATAATCCCCGAAGCGAGCACCCGAAGCCAACGCGCGCCGTCCGCTACCCGTTTTTTCTCCGATTCACTTTGCAAAACGGACTACCACGTAAAAGCCTTTTTATTTTTCGGTTTTTTATATAACCTATGACACTCAGCAATAATATGGCTTTCTATTGGTGAAAGAATTTTTAAAATCGGTTCAGTAGATCCCGAGAGATACCCTTTACAATTTAACAAATATACAAATATACAAACACACAAACTTTACTTCTTTATAATATTAGTATAGATTACATCAAAATATAAGCATATTTGTTTTGATAAATGGAGTGAATATTTTGATAAACGGTCAAAAGAAAAAGGCATTTGGTATAAAAGTATCCAGTGTCAGCCTCTATGTCACCCATGGTTTTACAATCTTAAATTAAGTAGAGAATACATAGTATTATTTTATAGATCACGGTCTGGACATTATCCATCCAACAAGTTTGGATATTTAATGAAAAAAATAGAATCTCCTAACTATGAAATTTGTCGTACTATGGAAGATGTCCAACACTTATTGGTGGAATGTGTCCGTTATCAAGATGCTAGGAGAGATTTAATAGATTAAAACTTTATATTATGGATGTTGGTATGTTCCACAGTATTTTGACCCAGCCAACTTCCAAAGAGCCCATTAAGAGCCCATATGTTATACAAAGTACTGTGCCCGCCGCGACTACCTTGAGATTAACTGTGACTGTATATGTTCCGTATTGTGAATGAAATGTATATGTTCCGATAGGACTGACATATCCATTTGGATAAAAGTTCTTTTAAAATAAAGAGAAAAAAAAATTCCAAACGATACTCACGGTGGCAATATCAGCAGCGTATATCAGCAGGTGCATAGTAGACAGTTTGTGGCCTTGGAAGCTGAGGTAGGAATTCAGAGACCCTTCTTCCAAATACTCCATTACTATCATCACATCCGGGGAGTAGGAGTAGCCCAGGATGTTCACGATGTTCTTGTGGTTCAGTGACTGCGCGACAAAAATATTGACACTGTTCATTTGTTACACTGCTTTTTTATAACTTCGTCTGTGCAGGATAGAAATTTCGAGTATTACGTCAGCGGCCAGCAATAGAGGCATTGATGGACGAACGTGTACATGTGGGCCGAGGCGAAGCCGAGCCACACATACGGAACTCCATCAATGCCTAGTTGTGGCCAAGGCTTGTATAGTACATTACTGCAGCGGCCAGCAATAGAGGCATTGATGGACGAACGTGTACATGTGGGCCGACGCGAAGCCGAGCCACACATACGTAACTCCATCAATGCCTAGTTGTGGCCAAGGCTTGTATAGTACATTACTGCAGCGGCCAGCAATAGAGGCATTGATGGACGAACGTGTACATGTGGGCCGAGGCGAAGCCGAGCCACACATACGTAACTCCATGAATGCCTAGTTGTGGCCAAGGCTTGTATAGTACATTACTGCAGCGGCCAGCAATAGAGGCATTGATGGACGAACGTGTACATGTGGGCCGAGGCGAAGCCGAGCCACACATACGTAACTCCATCAATGCCTAGTTGTGGCCAAGGCTTGTATAGTACATTACTGCAGCGGCCAGCAATAGAGGCATTGATGGACGAACGTGTACATGTGGGCCGAGGCGAAGCCGAGCCACACATACGTAACTCCATCAATGCCTAGTTGTGGCCAAGGCTTGTATAGTACTTTACTGCAGCGGCCAGCAATAGAGGCATTGATGGACGAACGTGTACATGTGGGCCGAGGCGAAGCCGAGCCACACATACGTAACTCCATCAATGCCTAGTTGTGGCCAAGGCTTGTATAGTACATTACTGCAGCGGCCAGCAATAGAGGCATTGATGGACGAACGTGTACATGTGGGCCGAGGCGAAGCCGAGCCACACATACGTAACTCCATCAATGCCTAGTTGTGGCCAAGGCTTGTATAGTACTTTACTGCAGCGGCCAGCAATAGAGGCATTGATGGACGAACGTGTACATGTGGGCCGAGGCGAAGCCGAGCACACATACGTAACTCCATCAATGCCTAGTTGTGGCCAAGGCTTGTATAGTACATTACTGCAGCGGCCAGCAATAGAGGCATTGATGGACGAACGTGTACATGTGGGCCGACGCGAAGCCGAGCCACACATACGTAACTCCATCAATGCCTAGTTGTGGCCAAGGCTTGTATAGTACATTTCTGCAGCGGCCAGCAATAGAGGCATTGATGGACGAACGTGTATATTATGTAGGCCGAGGCGAAGCCGAGCCACACATACGTAAGTCCATCAATGCCTAGTTGTGGCCAAGGCTTGTATAGTACATTTCTGCAGCGGCCAGCAATAGAGGCATTGATGGACGAACGTGTATATGTGGGCGGAGCGAAGCCGAGCCACACATACGTAAGTCCATCAATGCCTAGTTGTGGCCAAGGCTTGTATAGTACATTACTGCAGCGGCCAGCAATAGAGGCATTGATGGACGAACGTGTACATGTGGGCCGAGGCGAAGCCGAGCTACACATACGTAACTCCATCAATGCCTAGTTGTGGCCAAGGCTTGTATAGTACATTACTGCAGCGGCCAGCAATAGAGGCATTGATGGACGAACGTGTACATGTGGGCCGAGCCACACATACGTAACTCCATCAATGCCTAGTTGTGGCCAAGGCTTGTATAGTACATTACTGCAGCGGCCAGCAATAGAGGCATTGATGGACGAACGTGTACATGTGGGCCGAGGCGAAGCCGAGCCACACATACGTAACTCCATCAATGCCTAGTTGTGGCCAAGGCTTGTATAGTACTTTTCTCAAATAATGCGCGGAAATTAAAACTAACTAGTACCAAGCAGAACTTTTATTTGAAATAGTACATTTCAAACTCACCGACCGACAATGAACAAAATTTTTCACGCGCTGTAGGATTCGTTTGTTTTTTTTTTTTTTCATTATATTACAGGTTTTTTTGCAAGCCAGTTCGATATTTAAATAAAACTCTGATAAGTTGCCTCCTCGGTTTGCCATTTTTCGGAGCAACAAATCGTTCCCACGATAGATATGAATTTACATGTATATTTATTTGGATTTTCATACATTTTTTGCCGGCCGCTGCTCGCATGTATTTGGCCAGTACAGTAATTTTTTTAGACGAATATTGAAACAATAGAAAACCAATTCGCATTCGAAATCGTGAAATTCGTATACGAATTACCGAATTCACTATTTCTGAACTTTCATTTCGTGTGTTGTGCAACGCGTGGTTCAACCCACTAGTTTTTGATTTCTACTAGTAGAATATCCAGTTATCCGTTTCACGTGTGGGTCATCGCCGGTTTTTTGTTTTTGTTGTTGTGATTTTGAATTTTTCTGCGTGAAACGGAAATTAATTAAGATTTTGTTTTTAATGACAACACTGAATTCGAGTGATTCAAAAATCTAAAAATTGTTAGCAGTAGAAAATAATTTCGCGCACGATTTGTATTCGAATTCCAAATTCACGTCTAATGATTCAAAAATACGGCTCCAGGGATATTGCTCCGTACCACGCAGGATCGAAAAGCGCTGCCACGAAACCTCCTTGCCATATGAGATGGCAGGAAACAATGGAAGCGAGCTCCAAAAAACGCAGAGGTCGGAATGGGTGAGATGCCTGCCCTCTGACGCTAGAGGCAAAGAAAGGCCGAAAATGGCGGTCTGACCCAAAGCTCCACTTGTCGTAACAAGTGGCGAACGCAACCAGCGAAAAGGACCACGCTCCGAAAGGTTACACCGTCCCGAGAAGAATTCAGTCAGATCAATATCTTAAGAGGATTTTGCTTGACTTAAGAATCAGATACGGAAAGTTCACGACCGCCCTCTTGAGCGGGGTGTCCTTCCAGTGACCTATCTATATGGATGACACAAGAATGTAAACTAGTGTGCGATACAAACCTTCATAATCTCGAACTCGTTTCGGAAATCCCTCATAAGCGTTGTGTCCCTGTCAGCGACATGTCGAGTAAGTTTCTTAATGGCGACTTCCTGCCGCTCATCCGAATCCCACTCCATCCAGCCGCGGTACACTTCACCGTAATTGCCCTGCAAGACCAGACAACAATTTAGCATTTTTATGTGACTTGGCGTTTACGCAACGAGTCGCGGGTTCAATTCCCTCACGGGACAGATATTTTGTATGACCTACAAAAATTTGTTCCGGTCTGAGTGTTTGTGTATGTGAGAATCCTATGTTTGTGACTGTACCCACGACACAGGACAAAAAACCTAGTGTGGGCCGATGTTTAAAAAAAAAATTATTGAGGAACAGCAAAAAGCTACAAAATACAAAACATTACACAAAAGTTGGCAATATTGTAGACCACAACACGAATGCCTGACATCACGAGATGTGATGTCAGCGGTTGGTGTAGCATTTGGTTTAGGAATCCAGTAACAGTTTGGCGCGAGACACGTGAGAGTTAGGCTAAGGTCCGAATAGAGCCTAATAGATGTGCTGTCAGCAGTTGGTGTAACATTTGATTTGAGAATCCAGTAACAGTTTGGTGCGAGACATGTGAGAGTTAGGCTAAGCTCCGAATAGAGCCAAAGAGATGTGATGTCAGAAGTTGGTGTAGCATCTGGTTTGAGAGTCCAGTAACAGTTTGGCGCGAGACACGTGAGAGTTAGGCAAGGTCCGAATAGAGCTTAAGAGATGTAATGTCAGAAGTTGGCGTAGCATCTAGCTTGAGAGTCCAGTAACAGTTTGGCGCGAGACACGTGAGAGTTAGGCTAAGGTCCGAATAGAGCCTAAGAGATGTGATGTCAGCGGTTGGTGTAACATTTGATTTGAGAATCCAGTAACAGTTTGGCGCGAGACACGTGAGAGTTAGGCAAGGTCCGAATAGAGCCTAAGAGATGTGATGTCAGAGGTAGGTGTGCGAGAGAGACGTGAGCGTGGGTGAGGGAGAGCGAGTAGGACTCACGCTGCCGATGCGCTTGGCCAGCGTGACGAAGTAGGTGGTGCCGCGGGTGACGATGGGCTGCATGCGGCGCGGGCGGCCGCCGCCCACGAACAGCTCGGCCGCGTCGTCGGCCAGCGGCGCGCGGGTGGCGGCCGCCGCGGCCACCGCCGCCGCCAGCGCCCGCTGCGAGCTGGCGCGGCTGCTGCCCGCCGACCGGGACACCTTGCCGTTCTTACTCGGAAACTGTACATACATACACTGTACGCTCCAACACCGTACGTTTCGCGGAATCTGCACTTTTCAATGTATAGTTCGTAGTTGCAGTCGTTCACTCACAAACATAGCAATAAGTTGTACAGCCGTGTGCTTATCAAATTCAAGTTTATTGTGAGCGTCAAGTACAAAATAAATCAAGTGTAAACAGCAAGATTATTTTTATTTTATCAAGTCATTATCATATATTCTGTATTGAGTTGATTGTTGGCTCTTGGTGGAACTTATTATACATGTTGAATAAAACTCTTGTACTGTTCCACTAATTTTAATTATTCAGAACAGCTGTGAACTTTAACACCTTTGAAAATGCTGTAAAGCGAAACCGGTCAGGTCGATAATAATTAAAATTAGTGGAACAGTACAAGAGTTTTATTCAACAAGTCATTATCAATCTGTTTGGGCAACAAGGCACGGATGGGTGCCTTGTTGGTTTATTTTGTACTTGACTCTCACAATAAACTTGAACTTAATATGCACACGGCCGCACAACTTATTGCTATGTTTGTGAGTGAACGACTGCAACTACGAACTATACATTGAAAAGTGCAGATTCCGCGAAATGTACGCTGTTGGATCGTACATACACAGAATCTTTCTTTGTTCTACGAAACACAAGTATAGTATTTGACGCGAAGTTTTTTTTTTTTATATTTAATTCAATTTTTATGTTTTTTCTATATTATGTTTTCGTGTTATTTTGGATTATTTTAGATTTTTATAATTAAATGTTGTGTATATATATTTTAAGTAGCTTGTATACTACATTATTTTCTTGAACGATTCTACTATTGTCAAAATGCTGTATATACTAGCTGTAAGTATACCTTTAAATAAATAAATAAAGTACAAAGTTCAAATATTTGAAAAACAGAATTTGCAGTTGTGATATGAATGGTAAGGTAGGCAGTGAAATCACCATTTTATTAATATGTTATTGATTTGAAATTGTATTTTGAAAATGTATATGTCGACTGTATATATTTTTATAGCTTTTCTATCGGCCAGCTAGCCTACCGAAGGCTAAAGGAGAGTATTTTTAAAAAGTTATGGGGGGGGGGGGGGGTCTTGGCAAATATCACGCAATTCTTTTTTCTGATTAAAACAAAAAGAAACTATTTTCGTCCTAAATTTCAAAAACACCTCACGTAATTTATGGACGCCCACAAACAAATAAGGAGTTATAATAGTAATAATATTCATTTGATTCGGGCAAACCCATATTTGGTTAGTAACAATAATCTTAATGTATATGGTTAGTAAATTACAATTGCAAATTTTGTTTAAAGTTACAATAAAAATTACACTATATGATTATGCCATTTTGTGGATCCGTATCCACGCTAGTAGCAACAGCATTTCCCACCGATCGATAAATACTCCCAGAATACTATTTACATTGCAAACGAAAGCTGAACTCTACGAGATTTATCAAAATAATGTACTAAGTATTGTACACATTGAAAAGGTCTACAGAAAACTCCGCAATGGCCTATCTCTTTTGGGTATCCCAGAATAACATTTTTTTGTAGCATTTACTTTGTACGACAAATAATAATTTTCTAAGCGATTTTAATCAATACAGCATTAATCTTTATCCAATTAAATACCTTTACAACACACTTCCTCATAAAGTGGCTCTAATCCCATGGCAATTAGGCATATAATGACACCTATAATCAAACTGTGACTTTTTCATTACTATTATTCACGAATGAGTAATAGCTTTTTTTTAATATTATAGGATGAGTTACGCTTGCATTTGCGCTAAAAAGCTATCCGCGAAAAGCCCAAAAAAAAAAGGAACCTCATTTTTTAGTCTATGGCCGATGCGCGCGCATAGGAATACTAATTAATTTTTCCCGCCATTACGAAATTTATTAGTCTATGGCCGATGCGCGCGCATAGGAAAACTGATTATTTTTTCCCGCCATTACGAAACATTTTTCACAACTCATCTCGTTTTCTCTTTTGAAGTTATTTAGTTAGTTATTAATTAAGATGTCTGCAAATACAATTTATGAAGAAAATGGTTTTTTCACCAACATTACACACTTGTACCATAATGTACTATTTCAACACCATTGCTCGTAATTGGTATGTAACTACACCAATTTTAGTTTCACAATGTATCATATTACCAACTTATAATATCTTTCGAATTTCAAATTCGATTACCGCACAGTTTGGTAATCAAAAGTTAATAGTTTCGTGAAGAAAAGTCGCGCTTTTATTTATAAGGAAAAAAAAACAGGAACCAAAAAGAATTTATATGCAAAATGCTAAACAATTTTTGTAAATAAAATAAGTTTGGCGTTTAGAAACACTCTGTTTAAAGATATACAATTATAAAAACCTTATTTAAAATGACAACTATTAAGAGCCATATTACATCTCGAACGCGACTTTTGCGTAAAATTGTCAATTTTGGCCCAAAATTGTAGAGAAAGATTTAGATAAAATGCGCAAAGGCACTTTTTTGAGCTCCTGGATTGAACTACTGTTCTACATAAATGAAATTAAAAAATGTCAATTTTATCTCTTGTATAGTCATATAGTTCGTAGCGGCCTCGGAATTTTGATATATTATTGATTTAATCTAGAAAAAAATCTTATTCTAAGCGAAAAATCTATGAAAATCGCTTAAAGTTGACTGTAAATATCTTCTATCTGCGATAGTATTTATTAATAAAATTTATACCAGAATAAATGTCACTTTATGAGGAATAAATGTTATGTTTTTTAACCATAAATTTATTATCTTATTTTAATAAAAACGATAAATCAGACTGCAGAATTACTACAAAATGCGATGCATAGGCCGTCCGAATTCATTAGAGCTTGAGCGCTCCTCAGAGTCGGGCTTATGTCGAATTCTCGGCTGTATATTAAGAACTCGCCGCGCTCGTGCTCAATGTCAGCCTCGAACGTAATTTTCAACATTACTCACTTGTATTATAATTTACTATAAATACATTGTTGATTTAATATGGGGTCTATATGGCCGTTTTTCTGTAGTGTATTTAGTGTCAGCATCACAACCGCGCGAAGCCGGGTCGGTACGCTAGTGTTCGTATATAACATCATTGGACTAGTATAGAAATATGAAAAATACTCACGTGATTTTCAAAGTTGACTAACGTGCCATTGAGGGAGAGCGCGCTCACGTGCGATATCAGGGACTTGTTACTGCCTGCGTCGCTTAATTCACTGGGAGTGAATCTGTCACCTGAAACAGTTTTTTTGTAAATTGTGCGAACATCTGTTGCAGGCTTGAAATTTACAGTTTATGAAAAAATGGAAACGAAAAATTCGAGTCTATTACCTTGGTAAGACATACGGTTTGTTAAAGACACTGGTTCAAATGGAATATTTTGTATTCTTTTTTTTTTCATAATTATTTCATATTTATTAAATAGATATTTTCCCTCTATGTGGGGTCGCTGCTAGAGGTACTATATAAATAATGTATAACAATCGATAATTGTGTTTCGATATACAAACAAGCTTACTTGAAATGGTATCCGTGTTATCAATGTGGTGGTTGAGACATATCTTAGGCTCTTCATACTCATGGATCGGGACGTACTCTGTGGGAAACACAAACAAAATGTATTAGTTTGTAACTTGAGTAGATGTCGCGCATGATCTCCTGCAGCAGTGCGCCAGCAGTGCGCCAGCAGTGCCCCAGCAGTGCGCCAGCAGTGCGCCAGCAGCGCGGCACTCACCTCGGTGCAGCATGTGGTTGATGTCGCGCATGATCTCCTGCGGCCGCAGCGGCGCGGCGCGCCAGCAGTGCGCCAGCAGTGCGCCAGCAGCGCGGCACTCACCTCGGTGCAGCATGTGGTTGATGTCGCGCATGATCTCCTGCGGCCGCAGCGGCGCGGCGCGCCAGCAGTGCGCCAGCAGTGCGCCAGCAGCGCGGCACTCACCTCGGTGCAGCATGTGGTTGATGTCGCGCATGATCTCCTGCGGCCGCAGCGGCGCGGCGCGCCAGCAGTGCGCCAGCAGTGCGCCAGCAGTGCGCCAGCAGTGCGCCAGCAGCGCGGCACTCACCTCGGTGCAGCATGTGGTTGATGTCGCGCATGATCTCCTGCGGCCGCAGCGGCGCGGCGCGCCAGCAGTGCGCCAGCAGTGCGCCAGCAGCGCGGCACTCACCTCGGTGCAGCATGTGGTTGATGTCGCGCATGATCTCCTGCGGCCGCAGCGGCGCGGCGCGCCAGCAGTGCGCCAGCAGTGCGCCAGCAGCGCGGCACTCACCTCGGTGCAGCATGTGGTTGATGTCGCGCATGATCTCCTGCGGCCGCAGCGGCGCGCGCGCGCCAGCAGTGCGCCAGCAGTGCGCCAGCAGCGCGGCACTCACCTCGGTGCAGCATGTGGTTGATGTCGCGCATGATCTCCTGCGGCCGCAGCGGCGCGGCGCGCCAGCAGTGCGCCAGCAGTGCGCCAGCAGTGCGCCAGCAGCGCGGCACTCACCTCGGTGCAGCATGTGGTTGATGTCGCGCATGATCTCCTGCGGCCGCAGCGGCGCGGCGCGCCAGCAGTGCGCCAGCAGTGCGCCAGCAGTGCGCCAGCAGCGCGGCACTCACCTCGGTGCAGCATGTGGTTGATGTCGCGCATGATCTCCTGCGGCCGCAGCGGCGCGGCGCGCCAGCAGTGCGCCAGCAGTGCGCCAGCAGCGCGGCACTCACCTCGGTGCAGCATGTGGTTGATGTCGCGCATGATCTCCTGCGGCCGCAGCGGCGCGGCGCGCCAGCAGTGCGCCAGCAGTGCGCCAGCAGTGCGCCAGCAGCGCGGCACTCACCTCGGTGCAGCATGTGGTTGATGTCGCGCATGATCTCCTGCGGCCGCAGCGGCGCGGCGCGCCAGCAGTGCGCCAGCAGTGCGCCAGCAGCGCGGCACTCACCTCGGTGCAGCATGTGGTTGATGTCGCGCATGATCTCCTGCGGCCGCAGCGGCGCGGGGCGCCAGCAGTGCGCCAGCAGTGCGCCAGCAGTGCGCCAGCAGCGCGGCACTCACCTCGGTGCAGCATGTGGTTGATGTCGCGCATGATCTCCTGCGGCCGCAGCGGCGCGGCGCGCCAGCAGTGCGCCAGCAGTGCGCCAGCAGCGCGGCACTCACCTCGGTGCAGCATGTGGTTGATGTCGCGCATGATCTCCTGCGGCCGCAGCGGCGCGGGGCGCCAGCAGTGCGCCAGCAGTGCGCCAGCAGTGCGCCAGCAGCGCGGCACTCACCTCGGTGCAGCATGTGGTTGATGTCGCGCATGATCTCCTGCGGCCGCAGCGGCGCGGCGCGCCAGCAGTGCGCCAGCAGTGCGCCAGCAGCGCGGCACTCACCTCGGTGCAGCATGTGGTTGATGTCGCGCATGATCTCCTGCGCCGCAGCGGCGCGGCGCGCCAGCAGTGCGCCAGCAGTGCGCCAGCAGCGCGGCACTCACCTCGGTGCAGCATGTGGTTGATGTCGCGCATGATCTCCTGCGGCCGCAGCGGCGCGGCGCGCCAGCAGTGCGCCAGCAGTGCGCCAGCAGTGCGCCAGCAGCGCGGCACTCACCTCGGTGCAGCATGTGGTTGATGTCGCGCATGATCTCCTGCGGCCGCAGCGGCGCGGCGCGCCAGCAGTGCGCCATCAGCGCCCACACCTCGGCCGGGCACTGCGCCGGCCGCACCAGACGCCCGCCCGCCTCGTAGCTCTGCAACGCACCGCACACGTACGGGGACGCCCGTCAACAAACATAAAACCCACCACTATTTTTACTCAACACTCAGTACTTTATTGCTTAACCAGAATGACAGATATTCCAATTTTGATACGTACTTTGTGGACCTTGTAAGGCACAGCGAACATTACAAGAGGAAGCCATATATATACACGCAAATAATGTGTGATGCGTGTGCGTCTGTAAATATAAATATTTCTGCCACTTACACCAATTAGCCTAGCCCAATGTAAGGGCTTGTATTATGAGATCTAGGGTAACGCATAGACATACATAGATGATACATTAATAAATATTTTTGATAGAAATATATAATAATAACAACCATGACTGAAGTACAAATGCTCGCGTCCATAACGCATACATCTGCCCCCATCGGATTTCAACCCGAGACCTCAGAGATGACGACACTTTGAAACCGCTATACTAAACCACTGGATTACGGAGTCGTCTGTGTAAGCAATTTCATACTATTTATTAATGCATTTATTGATTCAAGATCATTGTACAAGTTTAATCTTAGCAACTTTTTTACCAAATACTATAAGATATCATAAGTAAAAACTTGTGAAAATTACCTTCTCGGTGAGAACTGGGTTGGTTTCGGCGGGAGATATGCCGTACGAGAACACCTCCCATAATGTGGTTGCGAAGGACCAAATATCTCCCACAGCCGATCGCTTCGCCATGTTCATATCGCTGAAGAACTCCGGCGGCATCCAGTGTATACTAAAAGAACAAAATTGACATATTTATTCAATTGTTATTTCAGTTAGTAGAAAACCATAAAAGATCACTCCTTCGGGAGGATGAAGAACAATCGTAATTTATCCAACTTCATCTTCATCTTCAAAGTAATTATATTTTACAGAAAATAGTTTAAGAATATTGGCCTTAAGAACTCAAAGCAACTAATAATATAAAATATTCATAAACTATTTTTGATGATTTTGGCACATTTAGGTAAGGCCAGATTAAAAGTAATTAATTAAAAATAGCTATTATATAAATTACTTTTACGGCACGACAATGTTTTAGTACAAGGTTGCCAGACTAAATAATTACTTTTTGCAATATTAACATCAATGAATGTTTGCTGTAAAATATGAGGTTTAAATTGTTTATGATTATAGCTAATTTAATTTTTGGTTTAGGGCCGGTATTTCAGTTGTCACTGTTCTTAGGATTAAGTTTTAAGTGATACTTAATGTCAAAATGGCGTATTTCAGTCCCGCCGTAGTAATAATCTATGCCTCAGTGCTGCCCTAAACGTCAAAATAATTAAGTGACACATTTCTTACGCGCAAGTGTGCCTCAAGCTAAGTTCAAGCAATTTTATAGACATTAAACAGACATCTGACAGAATAATTGCGTGAATTTGGATTGTTCATATATAAGAATAACTTTGTAAGTATTTACTGTTTATTCTTTATGTTGACACTTATTTTAAATAGTTACTTAACCTAAAAATATTACCATGGTAGTTAAAATTATGATTACAAAAATCACTGTGAGTAAATCAAAATATCACAATGTAAGTAGATATTTGCTTTGATTTTTAATATTAAACGTAAGGGTTGGTTTTCTGTTTTAGAACATCATGGAAACACCCAAAAAAAGAAGCCCCAACTTTACAAGTAGTGAATTGGAGATTCTCCAAAAAATATGTATAAAATATTTTAAAATAATCGAAAATAAAAAAAGCGATGCGGTATCCTGGCAAGCAAAACAAGCGCAGTGGGATAAAATTGCATTGGAATTCAAATCCCAAAACGTCACAGACAGGTACCTATATAATTATGTTAATGTGTACTTCTAATTTAAGCACTACCTAGTAACAATATTTATTTTATTACTAAGCATTGGATTATTATAAATATAGATGCAGCAAAGTTTTAAAAAAGAAATGGGAAAATATGAAGAAAACAGTGAAAGATAAAGTCGCTGGCCACAGGAAACATGCCATGGGCACTGGTGGAGGACCGCCATTACCAGATCTTAAAATGGAACATTGGGAGGAAGAAATTTTATCTCATATCAAACTGACAGCTGTAGGTCTTCCACCAGTGTTTGATGATGACAATCTAGATGGTATGTGTATATCCTATGATAGTTAATTCTTCCATTTTCAGCAAAGAATTCAATGTGCTATCATATATACTTGTTTTTTGTTTTTTAAAGGAACTCAGGTCATTGAAATTATTGGTGGACTTGACCCTCTGAGTAACCCTGTTGCTGTGGAGCCTTCATCTTTTGAGGTAATCATTATTTATATCAGAGATCAGCATAGCTATTTAAAATTATGTTGACATAAAAGTACTTAATTGGTTAAATATCAATAATTACAGCAATATTTATTGGTGTCTCAGTTAAGCACACCGCTTGCTCTACCTTTCATGTAAAACATAATATAAGTATTGTATCATGATTTTATTTCCAGGATAACGAAAACCAAAATGTGGTGGTATGCGATACGTTGAAGGTACAAATTTTGGCATACTATTTTGGATATAGTGTTGTTATCACTTTAATATTAACTTTTTTGTTAAATTGTTTTGCAGGATATACCATTTCAAGAAATAACTTTGAAAGTAATTGAGGGCCCAGCAATAAACAAAGAGGTATACATTATTATTGTTAAGTACATTCTATTACATGGCATCCCTTAAGTATTACAAATTATGTTATTTTTAGGCTAATGGCAGTTCACTGACAGAAGAAAGTCAAGTAGACCGAAAGAAAACAGAAATGTCAAAAAATTGGGCTACATACTCTCCAGCTATGTTGCGAAGCCCCTTGACAGAGACATTACGGGTATGTAATCAGAATAGCCCATTACTTATTCTGTATTTATTTATCGAAAGCCATATAGAATGACTCCCCACCTGATGTTAAGTGTAAGAGGAATCTAATTTGAAGATAGGCAATTCACGCAGATCGACTTGCCGCAATAGCCATCATCACCCTGCAGGCCTATCCCCTTTTCCTCCCTCCATGGAGCTTCAAGAACTATTACCCGACCGATACACAACATGACCAAAAGTTTATGCTATTATAATTATTGTTTTATTATGTGTATACTGAATATTATTTGACTTTATATTCACTACCTTATATGTATAATGCATTTATTTTTTAATGCCTAAACTATTGTTTTACAGGAGAAATCATCAACTGAAGTCAGAAGATACCGTAAAAGGACATTCAATGGCACCACCACAAATAAGTCTTGGACCGAGTTAGGGGAGGTAAAAAAAAAGGTTGCAAATTTAAAGGTAACCAAGTTAGAAAACGACATCAAGCTTCAAGACGCCCTATTAGAAGAAAGTAGGTTAAGGAGTGAAAAACTTAAATTAAAAATTGAATTACTGAAACTAGAATTAAGTAAGAAAAGTACACAATAAACTCGTAAAATTATTATTTTTTTTAATTATCGAAAGCCTAATTAAAATATAGTACCAGTTCATGTCTATGTCGTAGCTAGATCATGTACAAATAAACTATGGAACTGTATGGACTATAATATGAAATTAGTTTTGACAACTCGTAAAGGCATGAAAATACAATAGTTAACAATTTAAAAATAATAAGTTTAATGATAAAAAGGTAAAATACAAAATGATAAAGAATAAATACAAATTCAGTTCAAGTTTTCAAAATATCTTAATAAATTTATCATAACACTTATATTGTTGTCTTGATTTATATTATCAACCGGCACTTCATTACCGAATGCAACTGCTGCTTCAATTTCATCTGGTAGGTGAGGAGGTTCTGGCTCATTGAAATCTATGGCAATATTGTGAAGTATTGCAGCAACCACACAAATGCATTGGACTTTTGTGATATCTAAGCGAATAGCCAATGATAACACAGGAAATCTGCGCTTTAGAACTCCAAATGCCCTCTCTATACAATTTCGAGTCCTGATTTGTGCTTCGTTGTATATGTTCTCTCTATTGGTTGTTGGTTGGTAAATTGGTATCACACAATAATTAGTGACAGGATATCCACTGTCACCAAGAAGCAGACTATTTCCAAATACTCCATCTTCAAAACTTTTTTTTATACTAGAATTAGAAAATATTCTTGCATCATGTACAGATCCAGGCCATCTTGCAACAATGTTAGTGAATTTTAACTGTGCATTACATATAGCCTGAACATTAATTGAAAAAAAATTTTTTCGGTTTCTAAATAATTCTGGTTCATTTCCACCTAAAAAAAATATTAGTAAACATTACTGAAGTGTTTCTGTGCTAATGATATTAGGGTGACTACTGATAGCGTCATCATCTAATGCACTGCCATGACAATGTAACTGCCGTTTGTGGTTATTTTACAGGGATGTTTTTATAACTAAACTAGCTAAATATATCATTCTGTTATTGATAACTATATTACATTGCATAGATAAAATATCACAATAATATATTAAATTCTTACAGTTTGAGTTTGATTACTATATGAACAGTTAGGATACTTTACAAAGTTGCAGATACATTATCCTGGGAAGGCTTCCTTAAACCGGTTATCGTTTTTTACCGTGAATCAAATTACAAAACATTAATCAGCAAACAAACATACCTGGAGATTCAATTTTAACATGCGTGCAGTCTATAGCCCCAATAACATTAGGGAATCTTGCAATCTCATAAAATTTTTGTTTTGTATCTACTATTTCTTGTGCAGTACTTGGCATCCGAATATATATTGCTCTTAATTTTGCCAAAGCTTGAAGCACTTTCCACACATGATTTCCAGCTGTTGTCTTATGAATTCTAATAAAATCACCGGCAGAGACTAGGAAACTATTGGTGGCTAAAAACCGCAGTGTTAATAATAACTTGTCTCTACTGTCAACAGCATGATTCCTGAAATATAATACCTAGTCTGAGAGCAGGATAAGCAGTATAATATGACACTGGATGTGACTGGATTGCGAAAAAGTTGGTGTGTTGGTATAATAATTGTGTATTTGGTGTAATAATTGTTGGAAGTAATTAACTAAAATAATCTCCTATTTCTTGAAATGTCAAAAATTTAAAACCTACACTCTTCCTACACACTGTGTGTGAGTTAAGGCAAAAATTAAATCTAATGTAATTTATGATTTGTAATACTTACCAATTGGTTTTAGATGTAATCTCAGGTGCAATATGATTTAGTATAATATTTGCACTTCTCTTGGTCAATCTGAATCTACGAAAAAATTCGTTTTCGTCCCATTTATTAAAATTGTCGATACGATTTCGATATACTCTAGGTTTTCTTGAACGATTAAGGTGTTCAACAAAAGATAAAACTTCTTCATCATCACTACTACTACTACTGGAAGAACTCGAGTGAAGCCTTTGTAACGTTAATTCCATTATGTTATTTATGAAATAAAATTAAATAAAGTAGTACATGTGATATACGAAAATATTAACACGGACGGATATTGTGAAAACTTGAAAAGTAAGGTTATGCACAATAGAAGAACTGTCAATTGTGGTGACGTTACAATGCCATGAACTTCGCCCATTACTTAAAATGTTGCCAGTTTTCGTGAAAAAACATGTTAGGGCTAGCTTAATAAAGATTCACTTAAAATTGAACTGTAATACGCTTCTAATGTTTAAGTTAAACTTATGCATAAAGTATAGCTTAGTTAAGGGTGACACTTAAGTGACAACTGAAATACCGGCCCTTAGTGTATTTATGTTTATATAGATTTTAAATTATTTAAATGATATTCAATATCAAAAACCTTTTTTGGTAATTAACATGAAAATGGGCGCTGGCTAAGAGACTCTTATCCAGAGCTACCAAAGAATACAACGTGTGACGTTTCGTTTTTATTTTTCATCGCTCAGCTCCATAGAATACATTTACTCTAGCGAGCTCAGCTCTCAGCTCCCTTGCGCCAACGCTCGAGTCCCCTGTTTTCTTTATAATTTTTGACCCGGGCTGCCTAAGGACTCTTGTTTTCGCAACTAATAATAACGCCTAGGACTGTGACATTGCTTTTGTGATTTGGGTGTGATTAAGGATTCTGATTTGGGCCTGTTTCTTGGATATCCAAGAAACAATATTGTTGTTTATAAGGTTCTGAAGCCAAAATGAGTGGTCGCGGTCGTAGCCACGGCAGATCCTCTGTGAGCACACGCATTTTGTGTGTTAATTGTAACATATGTATTAATACGCTAAATCTGTTGCGTTTTTGTTGTAGTCGCGCAAAATAATATGGTTACTAAAGGCATAACCTATAAAACTTCTATGCAAAATTGCTCAGCAATGCATGCTCTTTAAAACAAGGTGTTTCATTTATAGACGCTTACTTTATTTTTGAATAAAATGAAGTATGGGAAGCTGCCATAGCTCTTTAAGCCATGGCTTAAATTGTTAATGTGGCGAAAATAGGGGAAACATATTTTGTGAATGTAACGTTTATAGTACATTACTACAGCGGCCAGCAATAGAGGCATTGATGGACTTCGCCTCGGCCCACATACGTAAGTCCATCAATGCCTAGTTGTGACCAAGGCTTGTATAGTACTTTTCTCAAACAATGCGCGGAAATTAAAACTAAGTAGTACCAAGCAGAACTTTTATTTGAAAATACAGTTTTCACGCGCCAAAGGATTCGTATGTTTTTTTTTTTTCATTATAAAACAGGTTTTTTTGCAAGCCAGTTCGATATTTAAATAAAACTCTGATAAGTTGCCTCCTCGGTTTGCCATTTTTCGGAGATAAGGGAGATGTAATAGTTGTTAATCTATGATATTGTTTTATAATTCAATATACTATCTACATGACTTGGTTATCTATATACGTTGTGTAACAAATATAATAATGTGTGTCTGTGTAACGATTATGGAGAGTTTTTCATAAAATATAAGAGTAATCAAGCTTTACTTAAAAACAGAGTTTTATTATGAAACCAACATAGTTTTATTATAGCAGCAAATCGTTCCATTTTTAAAATACACGATAGATATGAATTTACATGTATATTTATTTGGCCGCTAAAACACGACAGATATGGATTTTCATACATTTTTTGCCGGCCGCTGCTAGCATGTATTTGGCCAGTACAGCAATTTCGATTTATCTCGAAGAAGGTCAGTTTAACGGTAGGCTATTTAGGCTTTCGTTGGTGGACTGTAGTAGTTGTCCTTGTGGGGAGTGCAACTGTTGTTTTATAGACGGATCGCTGACTTGAGTAACCTGGACCCTTGGGGACAGGCGTACCGGGTGGCATCTGGGCGGTTTAGACCGCCAAGTAATGTAATTAACGGCATTGTTTACGCCGAAGGCCATGCTGAGAGCGTGAAGGAGGCCATGCACAGTCTCTTGTACTCATTATGCCCGGACGACGACCAGTCCGGAGACACCCCCTACCATAGACAGGTGCGTTTAATGGCCTCCATATCACCATCAGGGGAGGATGCGCCTTCTCCAACTCAGGAGATTGTGTGGGATATAGAGATATTGTGTGAGATATTGTGGGGTGAGTGCCGTGGCTTACGCCGACGATTTGACGATATGATCGAGGCAAATTCCCGGGCGAGCATAGAGGCTTCGGCCTCTACAGCACTTGGCCTCGTCGGTGACTGAGGTGCCCGGAACGGCTGGAGTTCTCCCCATCTAAGTCATCTACGATGACACTTAGAGGAAACTTCCAGAGGCCCCCAGTCATCACAGGTTCGGTGGATCCTCGATCAAAAGCGTCACATCGACCAGGGTGCTCGGAGTGGTGGTTGACAGCAGCCTGTCTTTTGCGCAGCATGCGTTATCGATAGGGGAGCGGGCGGCAAATTGCTTCGGCAAGATGTCCAAAGTATCGGCGTCCTCTTTGGGGATACGGTACAGAGCCCTAAAAGTTCTGTACCGTGGCACTTACATCGCCACGGTGACATATGCTGCTGCTTGCTGGGCTGAGCGTGCGTCTCTACACGTTGTGCGGAGTGCGCTACTGCGCACACAGAGACCCGCTTTGATCCTTCTGACCAAGGCGTACTGGACGACGAGGTCTGCCGCTTTACCGGTGTTGGCCGGGGTTTTACCGGATGACCTCGAGGTGATACTTACTGGTAGACTAGGTGGAGTGCGTGAAGCCCGCGTTACCAAGGAGGAGCTTCGGAGTGTGCGACTCGCAACATCTGAGTTCGCTCTTGCCTCTTGGCAGGAGCGATGGGACGCATCGGATAAAGGGAGAGAGACGTATCGTTTCTTCCCGGACGTGACGGTTCGGCTCAAGGCGACTTGGGTCGAACCGGACTATGAAACGTCTCAACTCCTGACGGGGCATGGTCAATTTAACGGTAGGCTCTTTAGGCTTTCGTTGGTGGACTGTAGTAGTTGTCCTTGTGGGGAGTGCGAGGATGAGGACCTACACGTACTATGGGAATGTAGGCTGTATAGCAACGCGCGTAGGGTATTACTAGATACGGTCAAGACGGTTGGGGTGGGCCCGATTTACTACTGCGACCTTGTAGGGACGGAGGCAAATTTCCTGCGATTGCGGGATTTCGCGCATCGGTGGTACTACATAAGGAGTGGGATCAACAGAGGTGAAGAGCCTGTCAACACCACCAACTGTGAGCCAGTTTCAAGGCAACACTAGTCACTACCGGCAGAGGATACGTAGACCGCGACATGTCCTTAGCGACCCCCCTAACCAACTCACGCAAGAACTTCTAGACCTGCAAGCGGCGGCGTCTGAGCCGTCGCCCCCCCTTGTCAACCCCTAAACGGCAGCGTTCTGCTTAGCCACGTGTAGGTTCCCGTCAATACAGGCCGGTCCCACTTTGGAGATTCGTGCCTTCTTCTAGCGCATATGCCCTCACCATGGGCAGCGCTAACCGTGCCTGTCCTGAGGTGCGGCCCCTCGTCAATAAAGCCAGTAGGGTCAATAGGACCAAAGGCTAGGCTGAGTTTAGTCGGTAGGTCTGTGTAGTCGAGCCGCCTCGACAGTACCAGGAGTCCGACATAATCAACGCATCCCTGCTTGCCTGTTGCGTTGGTATCCATAATGGATTCTCAGCCTCCTCTCCTGAGGAAAAAAAAAAAGAGAGGCGAAGAAAGAAGAGGGCAACCGCTCGAAGAGGACAGAGGTGACTGGGACGAAGCCAGTGGTACACTACGGTGGGCACGCGGCGACCTTGGGGAGAGCCAAAGGCGTTTGTGTGTTTGTCCGCTCCAGAATGGGAGAGGGACCTAGGGCCAATGGAGGAAGATATAAACAATTTGTAGGGAGTGAAGAAATGCGCGCGGCAAAGTGCTGTATGCAGGTTCCGCGCGCATCTTTCGCTGCTTCGGCCCGTAAAACCAAGATGGTTGATAGGGCCATGGGAGGTTGGTGGGATCATCTCGAAGAAGGTTGTCAAAATAATGCCCAAAATCCAAGCATGTTTGAGAAAAAGAAATTTACAACCTCTCCTACTGTTGTGGCGTGAAAATAAATAGCCCACCATAAATTGAACGCGGGCGCGTAGGGTCAGACACAAGTGATCCACACAAAAAACAGCGTACCAGATATAGAAGAATCAAGGGTTCACTAGTACTCACCAAGGCTGGAGCACTCCCTCTTCCACCTGACTGCTTGTCACTTAGGGTCGACCCTTCAGAATTTCACTAATTGCTTATTATAAATGTTATTTAATAATGCGGGTGCGTTAAGATGCGTTGCGTTTGAGGAACGGAAAAAGTGGACTGATCGGGCTTTAAACCGGGGTATCTTATATATATTGTGTGTGCACAGGAGTGCCATTGGTCTACTTCGGTATTCCACTCAGAGGGGTGCTCTAAAACGGCCATAGATGGCACTAGCTACGCCCAAGGAGTTCAATACCGGACACAATTGATTGCGGGTACCACTAAGGCCCTTCTCCCATTACGATATTTTTTTAGAATACGATACTCGAGTAGAATACTAGTTGGATACTTGCTCGCTACCCGACGCTCGCATATTACGCTACTAAAAAATGACTATATTCCTCATTTGTGCAAACTCGTTTTTTGTGGACGGACGTTACGTCGAGCGACTATACGTACAAACAACTTTCCGCAGTTGTTCCCATTCACCCCGCAAATCCTATTCACCCCGTTTTACGGTATGTGTACAAACAAAAAAAACCAACCTGTTATTTGAAATTTGTTCCCAATTTCTGCCCAATTCCTATCTATTGTATTTTTCCGCATGTATTCAGGTAATTTGTAATTATATAAGCACGCATGTTTTTCAAACTCTTGTACAAACTTAATATTTGTTTCTTGCTCCGCCACCATCTTGTCGAAACGCGCGTGACGAGACGCACAAGCGACCAACACTGTGAGTCGCGCGATACTAGTGGCGGACGCGTAGGATACCGGTGTCGTAGTGTGCGCGCCTGCCTTCAAATGTATGTGAGATACTTCGCGGTGACAAGTCTTCGAGACTTGCAAGATACTTGAATCGCCTGTGCGTATCGTAATGGGAGAAGGGCTTAAGTCTAACCGCAATGCGCCCAACTAGCTACTATTTGCCGCACAACACAGCACTATGTCTCTCCCCACTCCCACTTAATGTGTGACGTCAATAGGCTAGTTGACAAAATTTGGAAATTCGTTTCAAACTATAGTTTAGTATCTATTTTACCCCTAATATATTTTATTTTTAGAAAAATATGCCTTTTTCATAAATATTTTGCTTTTTTAGAAATGAACTTATAATTGACTTCGAAAAGGCCAAGACTGTCATGGCGTCTTGAATGACGTCACTCCTCGCGAAACAATCGAGTTTGTTTATGTCAGTCGATGAGATCATTATAATAAATAATGAATCCCTCTTATTATAAATACTGTATAGTGCCCCAATGTAAAAGCACAACGATAAAAACGCCAATCAAATTATTTATATACAAAATCTGTGTTTGCTGCGAAAAATTTCCCAAGCATAACGACGTCAATTTTGGGCAAATTACTGTTGTTTGCTTTGGTAAATCCTGATTCCATGGCAAATGTCCGTATCTTTTAAGATTAAACTTAAAACAAACTGTATTAATTTAACAATAGTCTCTGAAAACGAAGTGTATCAAAATAACCTGTTCAGTGTTCACTGACAGCACAGATTAGATAGATGATGTACAGCTATACCACAACCGGTGTTTCGCGAGGCGTGACGTCACGCTTCTCTGATTGGTGTTTAATGTCACGTGATTAAATAAGAAATTATGCCGATTTTAATTTCCAAAAATATTAGTAATCTTATATTATTTTAATAAAAAAGTTGTTTTTTTGTTACTACATATCATGATTAATCACTAGAAACTCTAAGCCATCCGATTCATTCTTAGTGGAAACAAGCCTTATTATGAATGTGTAGAAAAAACTCACTCCGCCGATGTGTACGGGCGCAGGCTGGGCCCGGAGAGCTTCACCACGATGCGGTGCTCGTCGTGGCTGGCCAGCAGCAGGCGCTTGCACCGGATGTAGCCGTGCACCAGCCCCGCCTCCGACAAGTCCCACAGCGCTCGGGCCAGCATGGCCGCCACCTTCTTCAGCTGGATCAACTTCACCTTGCGACCTGCTCGTCTGCGGAAACGAGTGGACTTTACTGATAACTAGCTTTCCGTCCACGTCTTCTACCATCATCATCACAGCTTATAAACGTCCCCACCGAGGGGCTCAAGCCTACCCTAACTACACCTTTGAATCGCTTCGCAAATGTACGCAGGTTTCCTCACGATGTTTTCCTTCACCGTAGGAGCGTCGGATAAATGTACATATGAAATTCGGAACGAAAAACACATTGGTACACGGTGGGGATGAGATCGCGGGCCTCCCGATTCTATGCGGGGCACAAACCAATGCCGAGACCACAGCGCCACCGACGCTCAGTCTTCGACCAACGTGGTCAAATTAATAACAGATTACCCGTAGGAAAAATATTGTTTTCCATTGTAAAGATTTTGCTGTCCTTCTCTAGATCGTAACTAACCCTATACCAACGTTCATCAAAATCAAGTTTAGTAGTTTACTATTCAAACATATCTTTTATCACCTACTTTTACTCTCTTTTCAGTAAATTTTTTACAATTTTTTTAATGTCCTATTTATTTATATCCAATCAAAAGTGTGGAAAATTAAATTTAAGCTTCATTATTGTTACAGATTTTATGGATAATTTTTTAACAAACTTTCTATCTTTCAGTAATCAATTCCCAAAAAATATTTGATGCATAAAAACGAAATACCTCTTACTGCGGCAATTTACACACGCAAAACAACACGTTTCATGTTTCAACATATTATTGTATATTTATCTATCATTTTATTTTATATTTCTCATTAATTATCTATAATTTCAATATTTTATTTTAATAATAAATTCAATAATAAATAACAAACACATTTAAAGAAATCCATAGAAAAACCAGTTTAATTGTTGGACAAGTAATTATTACCTATAGAGTTTTGATTTTAAGTAATACTATACTTTGTGATTAATAACCTATTTTGTGCATTATTTTGTAACAATCCAAAATGATATTCCCCCGAGCACTGTTAATAATATTAGTGGCACGCTTTGGATCTCACCTGAGGTACTCGTTGAAAGGCCCGTGCGGCACGTACTCCAGCACCAGCGCGGTGGGCGAGGACAGCGTCACGCCGTACAGACGGACCAGAGACGAGGATTGCACGCAAACGTATTTGCTCGACAGCTCGACAAATTCCTGCACACATAACAATAGTTATTTATTATACAAGAGTGGAAAGTTCCTTTTTAACCGCGTGCTCGATTTGGATGACCGAGCAAGCGAAGGATTCTAAATTAGAATCCTAAGCGTCAGCGAGGGAAACAAACGAGCACAAGGTGAAAAATCTTTCCACTCGAGTGCAATACGTAACTTTTCATCCCACCTCAGCGAGGAAATGACAAAATGAAAAAGAAAACAATTTATAATGACAAATTATATTAAGCAATAAAACGTGAAAAACTAGAATGGCGCGAAGCACGCAAATAAAACAAAGAAACCAAGAAGGTTCCAAATTTAAATTTTTTCACAATTTAAAAAGTTCTAATCATAAATTTGGCACCATAGAGGTTACATTAAATAGGTTTAATGACGTTTTGAATTTACAATTATATTGAGTACTATGTTCTAAATTCTGATGTTCTAAATTCAAATCTACTTTGCCGCTCAAGCGAATAAAATAGAATTTTCCAGCCAGATTTCGAAGCGCAAAATTACACTTTCCGAGGTGGTGGGATGAAAATAATATTAGTTATTTATGCAACTGTTGTATAATCAGGGGTAATACCTAATTATAACAGTTGCATACAAGACTTTATCTACAATCATAATGTGAATCCTCTATAAAAGATTTCCAATATTGGAGTAAAAAATGACGGGAAATATCACGATAAGGGGTCATCCATAAATTACGTCACACGAATTTCGCGATTTTTTGCCCCCCCCCCCCCCCCCCCATCACAGCTAGCCACATTTGTGAGATTTCCCCCCCCCCTAGTGTGACGTCACAAATTTTGAAATTATTGAATGATTAAAGCGGTTTCGAAATCAGTTTTATTTTCATTTGAATAAAATTAACATCAATTCAATTAACAAAACGAAAAACGATTACTTATATTAAATAAGTATATGGTCATTTCATGATTTTCTTATTATATTTTTCAAAATCACCTACCAATTAGAAAAATAGTACGTTTCGGGAGTACCCCTATTAATAGATAGAAGAAGATACTATTCCTTTATTTATTTATGAGAGTATACAGACTTTACAATAACAGTTAATATTTACAGCACTGTTCATACTAATAATAATAATTTAAAGTTTGTGTTTTAACAGTTAGCTTATTTGATTTTATAGATTTTGTAATGTGACGTCACGAAATTTAAGATACCTCCCACCCCCTTGTCACACAATGTCGCACTTCGTCAACCCCCTCCCTCCCCCTAACCGTGTGACGTAATTTATGGATGCCCCCTAAGACAAGAATCCGAAATTACAAATTAGTCTACAATTTATTGTACTTTTTTCAAAATTTTTGCGATCTGGTGGTGAAAATATCATTGCATGAGAATGTTCTTTTTTTTTTAACTCATAATATGACGCGTTTGCATGATATAATGATCATAATATCATTGAGTGTTTTAATGTTGGCAATAAGCTAATTATTATAGGTTCTTTTATAGGGGAATAATAGCATGCTAGTAGATAAACCTACATAAGTTATTTATAGTCATAACATTTTTTTTTCGCAAATTATACACCAATATTTGATATATATATACACTTTTTCGGTCTGGCCTATAACAGTCCTTATTTATATTTAGCACTAGTTTAAATTTTCTGTAAGATTTAGTTCTTAGTTTTATTTTTAAGATACATGTAATTATTTAAGGTACAATTGTAGGTTTAAATAGTGTATTTTACTGTGCTTTATTGTATATAAATTAAACTTACAAAGCATCATATACGTGTTGCTTTGTAAGTTTCGAATAACAAACATTCCCTGACCCATGTTGGGCGCCAAATTTATAATCATTGCGTATACTATCATCACCGATCGTGGCTATAATAATTCATACTTCACACAGTAAAAAAGTGGATAACTGAGGATGAATAAAAAATGAAAAAAAAAACAAACAATGGACACTTGAACACACAGCAAGGCGTAACTTAACATGTCGACGTTGCACAAGTCAAGAGAACGGATTTCATAACAGGTACTAGTGCTAAACTTAAGGTGTTGCTGACTTTACATTAAATCATTAAACAAACAATACCTTTAAATAATCTTCTCTGTATAAAGCTTTGAATGCAACACTGAGCTTTTTAGTTTCGTCTAGAATCCAATTGGCGTTATAAGTCACAGTAATGTCCCCGGAACCTTTTTTCTCAGTACCTGGAAATAATTACAAAAACAAATACTACTTCATGAAGAATTTTACCAGCAATTGTTACCAAGATGTATATAACTTTATAGTTAAATGCAATTAAGAAGAATTATAACCAAACAAATTTTTATTTACCTTCAAACAACACAATATCCTTGTTTAATATACAGCGTGGACTCTTGTTTGTCTTTAGAACTTCCTGCAATTCTGTTTGATCTATACGAATCCCTTTTTTCGCCGGTTCTCCGCATAATAACAACTGTGATTGATCTGTTGGAAGCGATGCAATGAATAGCAAAAGTTATTTAAAACAAATGATCATATAAAGTAACGTTTATAGCAATATTTTGATCAGCAGACTCTTGAAACTAATTTCAATCGAATGTAGATACCATTTTTATAAGCCGATTTTTAATCCGCTTTTCGGGAATAACTGGACCGTGCGTGCCTGGATAGTACGCTACTATTAAAATACATTGCCTCTAGAAATTTTTGGTATTGTCACGTAAACGTAATTTGAACTCAAATTAAATAATAAATATTCGAAAACTTTTGATTATACAAAGAAAGTATCCCGCTTTTTTTCACTCAAAAAGATTCAACATTTATACTAGACAAAAAAAATCTGGCAACGATGATCGATGTTAAAATGTTAAAACTATTGTAAATGATTTTTACTACTGTTTCTTCATGAAAAAACGTGAAACACCACAACACCTTTCATGCGCCTGCGCAGCGCTAATACACGGATGAAGTCGTAGTATAGGCAAACATATTATATAATAAACGGTGACGACATAACACTACTAAAATCACAGAAAACCCTTCACAGGAAGGATTTTCATCCTTCTCAAAGAAAAGAAGTATGGTTGCATATGTATTTTCTTTGGGATCACAAACGTTGGACGCTTACAGCGCAGGACCAACCAGTATTGAGAAGGGAGAATTCTATGTCCAAAAGTGGGCATCTACTAGCTAAAATGATAGTGATGATATGCCGGATGAAACTTATTATGTCAGCTTATCTATGGTTTATTAATATTGAAAATGACATATGTCACAACACATTAGTGTTACCAGTAAATATATGAAAATATTCAGAGTTCCTATTTTGTAAACTATTTTATTATAATATACTAGCGGACCCGACAGACTTCGTAATGTCAAAAAGATTTGTAAAGTGGCAGTTTTTTGTTCCTACGTATTTTATAGATAAGGAAATTTTTCCAGAATTTTCTTCGCTATAAACCTCACGGAGCCCGAGACCTTTCTAACGAATGCAAAACCGTGGAAATCGGTTCGTGCGTTCTGGAGTTATAGCGTCAGGAAGGAAACCCGACTTATTTTTATATAGTAGATATACTTTATTGCCATAATCACTTATTTACAATAAAGTTACATAATGTTATTCACAAAGGGATTTCTCCCAGCCAACCTGTGAGCATGTACAGAATGTTGTTATAATAATCGAATAATATATTTTTGGACCGATCTATCATAGATATAAATACAAGGATACAATGTATATATCCTTATATTAGGTAATCACAGACATGGAGGACTGTGGCCTCCTTCTGTGAAGCAGTGATGCTCCAGAAGGAGGCCGCCGAGCGGGGTCGGGAGATGGCCGATCCCGCTCGAAGGAGGCGGCGCCGGGCTCGGTAGCACAGCTGCGGGTCGCCGGCGGATACGGCGACCCGGGAATGACCACACCCCTTCCGTGGCCGGGGGGCGTCGTCGGTGGAGGAGATCGGGAGAGGTAGTGTAGCCTCCCCCGAGGAGGGCTCTCTTGTAGGCAGGGGAGCGGAGGTTGGGGGTTCCCGGAAGTCGCTTTGCATTCCGGGGGCTCCCTACATGCCTGAGGAAGGCCATCCCTGAGGTTTTTAGTTGGTTGGTAGGTTTAGGTCCCCCTTCTGCAACTTAATGCATTTTCCTCAGGGGAAAAAAAGGTAATCACAGACATAAATACTTTGTTTCTGTATTCAAATAAAACTCACCAAACTCTGATGGCGGTATGCATTCGTTTAGATATATTTTCTTCTCGGAATCCTGATGACTGCTTATTATGGTGTCGATGTCGTAGTACTCTTTGCCGTTGAACATAAAACAGTGTCCTTTGTACTCTATTTTGTACGTTTCTATTGTCCTGAAAATAAAGTATAAAATAGTTCTTTTAGCGGCTATTAATTGCAGATTGCCATCCGGAAAGCCGGATACGATGATTCAGCGAATCCGGTAACGATTACACTTACTGGATCCTGGCTTTGGCTTTGGCAAATTGGTTACATATGTCGCAGCCGTAGGTTAAAATAGCCGTTCAATTAAACAGCTGGCCCTTTGACTGAACATCGTCATTCAATCACACAGCTATACGTCGTTTAGCCGACTCGTTGATAGCAACGTTCAACATTACAGCTAGACGACGCTTAGCCAACTGGTTAAATGGCAAATTAACTAAGGTGACCATTAGTTTAGTACTTAATTTGAGAGAATAGGAAGACATTTTGTAATTTCTTGGGAGGTCATTCTTGAACTAAGTTTAAAAGGTGGCCAAAAGTTTGATGAAATAAGTAAACATGAAAAACAAATTATTAATCATAATATTGTTTAGCAAGAATCATTTCATAATCCCGTAATTTCTCCTCAAATATTTGTTTAAATTTTGATTCACTCGTATCACTCGTAAGTGACCTCATAATTTCTGTGTCTTTAATAACACGTATAAAGTATATTTACTACTTACTTTCCGAAAAATATCTTGAAACAATCACAAACCACGGCTAGTTGACGCCATATTGTATAAAAAAAATAATAATCTTTGCTTCTTTCATTTACTCATTTATCGATGCTGTGCTCCCAGTTACATTCACATAATAAAAATAGACAAGAGTGGGCGTTGCAAAGCCGAACTGATTTTAACTACATTTTATGTACTACTGTGATAGTTTTGATTCTGGAGATTCAAACATGATTAGTACTGTAACTGTTTTATGCAAATTCAGACTTAGAGACGCAGTAGACACCGTTGAAAATTCCACAGTGTGTGCTTTCTCAAAAGATAGTTACTTCGCATATATCCACTAAATAAATCAAGATAAAAGTGGGCTTTGAAAAACGATTTTAAAAGCATCATGATAGTTTTACTTTTCGAATCAACAGTTTTCTCATAAACTCGACTATTTATGCTTGGCAATCCAAGCCATTTTGAATTTAACGACTAAGTGAATATGGTTGGAAATCCAGCAGCTTGTTTTTTATATTATCTCATTAACAGAGATCGGAATTAGGTAGAGTTATTTATGTACTTGTATCGAAATGTTGATATTGATGTAGACTTTCCCGGAATTTCTAATGAACAATCCCGTGTGGCCAACAATATTACAAATAAATAATTAACATACAATGTTACATTTTACATTGAGTCACGCCCAAAATAGTGGGCTCATGCCTCAGAGCCATACACAAGAAAAGCACCAGAAAGAATGGGCCAGTCATAAAGGAATGAAACATTCAAAACTGTTCATGGTCATGGACAGCTGGCTTAAGTTCGCACTGAGCTCAAGCAGACCTCAAACTCGCCTGGCACTCGGTGCCTTAACGGGCTACTGGGGTACAAGGGTCATGCTACATAAGATGGGTCACGCTAGGATCAAAATGTGCAGGGCCTGCAAGGTTGAAGAGGAGAGCATGGAGCACATATTGTGTCATTGCGATGCTCTGGCCTGCAGGAGACTAAGGCTAACGGGAATTACCCAAGACCGGAAGACTATAGGACCATATCGCCTAGGATCATCGTCAGACTCATAGGTTCGATAGATTGGAACTAGTGACGAGGCCACGCAAGCTAGATAGCACACCACAACCGACACATGGGGTAGCACAAAAGACCCAACAAGGGTCGAAGTGCGCAAGCTCCCGATGGGAGCAGCCCCGCTCGTAAGATAAGATAAGAACATTTTACATTACATTATAATACATTTACATTACAATACAGTTTACATTAATTCATAATACAAATTATTAATAGTCTTAAGCAAATTCTTATACACAAATTTCGCCTTTTTAATAAATACGAGCGATTACTTTTGCTTCTAGCCTAGACTCGTGAGGTTATTCAAACGGCCCGTCAGAATCATTTTCCTTGCCCGATTCATTACCCGATTTGAAGTGTTCTCTTCCGACATTACTGTTTAACTTTGGTGAGAATTAAAATATTAAACCATTAGCTCTTCTATATTTTCTGGCTTCAATGAATTTCTCCGAACGTCTAAAATTCATTTGTACATTAAAAAGATCGCTCTATGTCAACTGAGGTTGGCTTTATACAATTCCTCCTTCTCGTCACTAGTGCAGAAAGAATTTTTTTCTGCAAAATTTTTGATAGTGTCCAAATCAGGATTTCTATCCATGACTTTTCCATTTTATCTTCTATACTAAACTCTCGCAATAAATAACGGGATTTTTATCTGCTCTTTAAAACTAATCTCGGGATTTGAGGTATATCCATGTTATTCTTTCGTTGTATGAAATCAGTGTAAGTATGAATAATGTATGAAATAAGTGAATAACTCTACCTATTCCGAGCTCTGGTTATAGATTACCTGTAGCTTGACAGACAAATCGAATAAGCGTGTACTCACCTAGTTTTAGCACACACATCCAAGTAGTAAATATTATAGTCCTCCTGGCACTGCCTCAGTATGTAGCAGCCATGTTTTTTTGCTCGCTTTTCCTCTAGTTTTCGATACGAGAAAGCACCACTGGAAAAAATAATAAATAAATATAAATAAATATTTGTTACACTTACACCAATTAGCCTAGCCCAAACTAAGCTCTATAAGGCTTGTGCAATGGGATCTAGGGTAACGGATAGACATACATATATTATACATATATAAATAATTTTTATTAAAATATATATCAACAACCATGACTAAGGTACAAATGCTCGCATTAATCACACAAACATCTGCCCCCACCGGGATTCGAACCCGGGACCTCAGAGATGGCGACACCTTGAAACCGGTGTATTGTCCACTCGACTATGGAGGTCGTCAAAATAAATCTGTATTAGATAGAGCTATAATAATAAATCTGTATTAGATAGAGCTACCGCATTCGTGGTAGATCCTTTTAGGTTAATCGCGATTTATTTAGCACTAGCTTTCCGCCAGCGGTTTCGCCTGCATTATAGCGATTTTTTGAAAAGAAAAGAAATATTTTCGCGTGATAAAAATTATCTTATGTTCTTACCCGTACCTCCAACCATCATAAACCATAAAAATAAACTTGCCGTTCCAACGTACAGGCTAAAAAAAACTAGTGGCTCGTTTATGGGCAAATGTATAAATGTTTATAACAAGATTCCACATAGTGTAGCTGAATTGCCTCTTCATAAGTTCAAGGTACTTGTTAAAAAGACGCTAATAAGTAAGTCAATGATTATTTAAATGATGCCAATGCTTGGTGTTAATTTGAGGATTCATTCTAACGTGTAAATATTTGTTTTCCCTTATAAATTGTAAACACATATGTACATTGTATAATAACGACATAATTTATTGTAAATGTTATTATTACTTTTGATAAAGCGGACAACTTCTTGCGCCCATTCTTCTTATCAGCTAAAAAATACGTCCTGAATGGGTGGTAGGAAAAAAAATTTTGACGATTCGAAAGAGCTTTCTATAAAGTCATATTTCAATTAAGTTGATTTTGATTTTGATCGTCATACCAAATTAAACAAAAATCCGAACAGTCGTTTAATCAGAATTTCCTGTAGGAAACATATATATAGTCTATGTGTACTACTAGTTTGCGGCAGAAATAGTTAAATACCCAAGCAGACCCTAGTATATATTATCCGTCTGGTAACTTATCAACCACCGCTGTCAATAAAACAAAAATACTTACCCAACAGGGCCATGACATTTCATATTGTGTAATTGCTTCAACGAAGGAGTCTCGTCATCTTTTGACAAATTAAATGTCCATTTCACCATCAATCTAAAATCACAAAATATATTATAAAATCCATGTTAACTCTGTCTGTTAACTTATACCTATATTCTTTCTGAATATGAAAATGTTACAGACATCTAAAATTACATTTTTTTTTTTTCTTATTTCGCCTTTTTCCACTTACCTGTAGTATCCGTCGCAAATAGATATAAACGACGAAAGCTCCATGTCTGATTTGAACTTGAAAAATAATGGCGTTCCTCTTCTGGAAACTTCTAATGTGCATTCGCCATTTCTCATAATGTATATCAATCCTTCTATGGTGCACACCTGCATCCACTAAACATAAATGGCATGATTGTTAGAATAAGATAACAATTAAACTGAGAAAGTATTTAATAATAAACCATATATAATAATTAAGGGTCAATCGGCGTTTTCTCAGTAGCAAAAATAAAACCAAACGTTAGCGATAACTCTAGCTTAATTGACTTTTTCTTTTAAAAGAACGTCGATCTTTTATTTCTCCCGAAATTCATCTGTTACTAATGGCCCGTTTCAGAGTTAATTTTTTTTATTTGTTGAATGATGTGTGTGTTCTATAATATAACCTTATTTTTATATAGCTCTTACTTAAAAGAGTTCTAGAAACTTGATACCAACAGTATTTGTAAGAATTTAGCAATGTAATAGTTCCAGGTAAAATTACATTTCATCGTCATAGCTTCAAAAATGACCCTTTGTCAGGATCCAAACTATTTGTATACCAAATTTTATTTCATTCTCATTTATGATATTAGTAAATATTTTGTATATATTGTTAAACAACGCCTCGCAACAATTTGTGGGTTCGATTTCTACATGGGACGGATATTTTGTATGACCTACAAAAATTTGTTCCGGTCTTTGTGACTGCACCCACGATACAAGATAAAGTCCAAGTGTGTGCGACGCTTTTTAAAATAAGAATAAAATAAAAAATACAGATCTAATAGTAGGCTTATTCTGTCCTGTGGGAGGTTTCTCGAACTACCGCCAAACGGAAAATACTAGAATAGTACATTACGATATTAGTGCGTTATGATGTTCGGCTCAATTACGCCCTCTGGGTCCTCAATTACGTGGGGCTGAATTTCCGCCTCACATGTAACCAATACGCACGTATATCGTACGACGTTTTTTAACACCTTTGCGAGGAAACAGAAAAAATTGCGGTTGCTTTCCCGCCATTTTACTACTGACTGGCGCCGCGCGGCGATGAGTTCGAAATTTGAATAGCAACAGCGCGCTGTTATGGAATTTGTATGGACTATAACTTAACTGTTTGCTTTGGTAACACACGCGTTTTTTATGACCCACTTTACAAATTTAAAACCGGTGGAATTACATCAGCTTTACGAGCAAAGGTGTTAAAAATTGACTTACCTCTCTCTTATTTGTATCAAATAACCTAATGCCCGGTTGCTCCGCATGATAAGGTGCCACCATAAGCCGCACAGGAGTCACCGTTTCACCATTCATCCATAGCACGTTATCATATTCTTCGGCTAAGTAGTTCGGGGCTAGTCCGTATAACTGCACCATATATTTATCCTTCAAATAGCTACGAATGATAAAATTGAATAATTACTCAAGCTATATATATGTATATGTCGCAGTAAGATAGATAAAGCCGTAATATAGTTATATCCCTAGGCATATAACTATGTACCGGAACATAGTTATACGAAAGCGATTCATTACTGTCTCACTAGGAATATAGTTATAAAACGGTCTGAGTTAGTGACATACTTATATTCCTAGATTAAGTTTAGTGAAATGGCTTTCGGAGGGTACGGCGCAGGCGGCGGGGAGGGGTTCGTTGTCCGGCCTATAATTTTAAACTCATTTCACAATCGAGGGCAAGTAGATTTAATAGACCTATAGTCAACCTTATTGTAATATTCTATGTCAAAATTCATCTATGATATAAAACTGAAATTAGAATTTCAGTTACGTAATAAAAAAATGAATGTGGACGTTTTTAAGTGAAAAATCAAAAATATTGTTGTTGTTGTTTGTTTTAACCTTATAAAATCCATAAAATAGTGATAACCACCGGCGTAGGTATAAAATATTGAGATTTCAAAGTATGTAACATTTTGTCTCGACCACCATGTCCTGTGTTTTTATGAATTTCTGACAAAACATTGTAATATTCTTCCTAGGACAAAATTTTTATAATCGGATCAGTAGTCGATTTTCGTTTCAAAGTTAAATATTTTTTTCTCCTCCTACCTGCATTACGTCATAATGGTTTGCACGTAACGGCATACACAACGAACCCCTCCCCCGCCGCCTGCGCCGCACCCTCCAAAAGTCATTTCACTAAACTTAATCTAGGAATATAAGTATGTCACTAAACTCAGACCGTTTTATAACTATATTCCTAGTGAGACAGTAATGAATCGCTTTCGTATAACTATGTTCCGGTACATAATTATATCCCTAGGGATATAACTATATTACGGCTTTATCTATCTTACTGCGACATATATATTTGATTATATGTGATTTTTCATTATCGTCAATACTAACTTGGTCGTATAATTCATTTCATACAGCTTTGGAACTAGGTCATTCGCGTACCGCCTGGGGAATGGGCCATGACGCTTGTTTATAATTTTTGGTATATACTTCTTGCAGTTTCTGACTACTTCGCTCAGCGATAGGTCATCTTCTGTGATGGCACGGCACCTAAAATAGAATTTAGAATGAGATATAAAAAAATTAGACCAAGTCAATAGGGCTTGTGCACTGAGAGTTGAACCGCAATTTGGGTATTTTTTATTAATATCAGGCCCCCAAGTGGTTTTTGACCCCAAAAAAGTAGGAAAGTAGGATTTTTTTAGCAAAAAGTAGGACTTTTTTACTGAAAAGTAGGACCTAATTTGACATAAAATCAATCTTTTTGTGCTGAAACAATGAAATGACATATTAAAAACCGACCAAGTGCAAGTCAGACTCGCGCACGGAGGGTTTCGTACCATTATCTATACAACATTTTAAACAAAATTGAGTTATTTACAATGTTATTTTAATATCATGGACTTCTTATTATTTTTCGTATTATCTATAAGTAAAAAATTATTATCTAAAAAATTATTAGTTTTGTAGATTCGGAAATAATTGACTGGAAGCGACGGACAGACGCTAGACGGACACACAATTGATATTATAAGGGTTCCATTTTTTGTATTCGGACGTACGGAACCCTAAAAACTAAATAATAAATACTCAATAGTCTATCAAATAGTATAGGAATAAGGAAATACCGTAAAACGTTAATGAAGGATTTAAAAAATTTTAAATAGTGTTTAGCCATTACTAATATTATAAATGCGAAAGTAACTCTGTCTGTCTGTCCGGCTTTCACGCCGAAACTACTGAACCGATTTTGATGAAATTTGGCACGAGTATAGTTTGAACCCCGGAAATGGACATAGGATACTTTTTACCGTGATAAAATATCTCTTTCCCGCGGAAACTGCGACGGCAACAGCCAAACCATTTTCGATGTAATTTGGTATGGGGATGTTTTAAGGCCTTTGTCCTATTTTAACGCCTTTTAAATCCTGGTTCTTTAATGCATTTTTAATTCTTTCATTTGCTTTGTCTACTAGTGTCTTGTAAGTATCCATCTCTGTCGCAGCTTCATCCTCTTTCTTTCCTAGAGTTTTTTCTTTCAATATCACTTCTTTAGTTTTTCTACTTTTCTTTTCAAATTCAGCTTTCTCTCTTGCCAAATCTTTTTTCTTTCAATTTATTCTGTTTTTCTTCTTCCTTTTGTTTTTTATTTCTGCTTCCACTCTCTTTTCTTCTTCTATTCTCTCTACGTAAGATCTGTAGGCTCTAGCACCTTTATCAATGAATTTTTTTGTGATAGGGACTAAAAGACATTTATTGTCAAACTTTTTTAAGCCATCCTTTGTAGATTGCAAAGCACTGATCGAGGCTGCTGAAAGAGAAGTTCTTGTACTAGTTAAAAAGTTTGAAGTTAAAGAAAATCCTCGTTCTACATCAGCATTGCCGTGCGGAATAACCAAAACTGCTTTTACTAATTTATTTAGTTCAGGATACTTTTCTTGGCCAAGATAATTTTTTAAAGCAAAGATTTCACTATAGTATTGATCAATCCTCTTTTGCATTATATTTCCATCAATTTCATAACTATACCAGTCTTGTGGAATATTTTCACACTGAAGAACTTTCCAGTCATCACTTACTATATCTACATTTAGGGATTCTTTTAATTCGACACTGGCTGCAAGGTTCTTCACAGATGCAAGAGTCCAAGATTCACACCTGTTTTGGGCCTTCAGACATCGTGCTTCTCGGATTGTACCATTGGTTGGTACTTTTTCCAACAACTTCAAAGTTACACACCTCAAAAATTTACGCATACCCACAATCAAACTTGACTGTTGTTCTGCCTTCAGTTTACCAACTAATTTCCTAGTGTTTTCTCCAATATGTATCTTTGTCAGAGAGTTCAATTTCAAAATTTGGGAATTGCAGGCTCTTCAAATCTTCAATGCTCATTTCTTTTAAATTTTTTATTCTGATAAAACGTCCAAGCAAGTTCTTAATAACACTGACCATTTGATCAAACAGTAGGTGGATAAGAGGTTTTTCCTTTTGGAAAAGTTTTAGAAATGGTTGCAATAGATTCGATACAGTAATCAGAAAATGGATCATGGACAGAGTTGTGTGGGGGATTTTAAAGAATTTTATTATTCGGTTGTAACATCAATTTTCAGTTATTTTTTTATCTCTTACAGGAAGAGTTTTCATAAAATATTTTTCAGCCACTGACCACTGGGCTCAGCAATTTTTCCAAAGCAGGTCCTAAAGTAAGCCATCTGCTTGGCACATGTTTTAGAAACTTTTGATTTTTGAAACCAAGTTCATCTTGTAGTTTTTTAGTTCTTCGACCCTGACAGGGGAAAGTTTGAAAAAATAGTGTAAGTCAACTATTAAGTCTACTATATCGTCTCCAAATTCATGTAGAGCTTTGGAAAAAGCATTGTGGACGGAATGTGTTTACAAAACCCGATATTGAGAAGAGGAGGTAGGTCCTGAGATTTCTTCACTTCAGTCACCATTTGGAAAACTGCTTTGTTTACATTGAGCCCATCACTGCCTAATGCAATAAAGTCTGCTAGTGGGATTTGAGCATCATTAATTGTTTGAATAATTTTTTCCGAGATAGTGTTGGCTTTTGCCTGTCCCATTAGATGTGTGTCAAGATGATGGACGACAACTTCTTTTTTAATGCTGGACCAGTATCTTATTTTCAGATCGAGCTGTTTTTTTACTTCTCTATTGGTCAACTCATCAAAAGAAATGGAATATGGAGATGAGGACTTTATTATATCAGACAATAAGGCCTCATGAAAATAGGGTCCAGTTGCTTCTGTTATCATGTAAGATAATTTTGTGGGACATAGAAAACCTGGAAGCTATAGTGCTGTCAGGGAACATTTCTTTAAACAACTTTGGAGTATCATCTGCTGAGTTATATGAATAATCACTACTAACTGACTTGAGGCTCCACAAGAGCTCTGCCTTTATGACTTCTTCTTTTGCTGTCCAACAGGAAATAGTAGCTACGGTATTATCTGCTTCATTTAAGGTTTTGGTTTGACTTACTAAAATCATTTGTGTTCCAGCTAACACGTCTTTAACAAATGAAGAGTGGACTTTAGTTTCTGAGTGAGTTAGCAACCGACTCAGCCCACGGTTATCACATCTCACAACCTTCTTACATAAACGACAAAATACTTCATATCTTGATCGTTTTACACACCACTGTTCAATAATTTGGCCGTTTGAGACCTTCTTCTTTAACCATTAATCTTTAAATAATGTTTTGTTAGGCATGTTCACTGCACTACACTCTACATAAAAAATTACGTTTCTTCAAAAACATTCAACTATCACCAATTACAGAAAAAAAATCTGAAAAACATGAATTGATTAGGAAATTATTGTAGACATTTTCTATCACTTAAGACTAATAATTATCTAAATTAGAACATGTCTGCAACTATTTCCTAACAATGTGAACATCAATTGAAGATCTCAAAAAACGCATGAATTAGTAGGCCTAATATAAATTTTGGGTAAACTATTAATATATCCTGAACCTGGAAAGAAAATGCTGCCACAACCTGGGTTAAAGCAGGCAGGAGCATGGATTTCCCCTCAGTTTACTTCATTGGGAAATCTAAGAGACATGTCAAAATAGTAAGCTCTGATAATAATCACTATTTTTATTTTGTATCACAATGTATTGCCATGTCTTTGAAAAAAATTGTTTTCACGGTTGATTAGATATAATACTATTGGAACTTATAAATTAATAAAAATCATTTATTATTATTCATTTATTTAAAGTACAATATTAAATTTAATTTTTTTACAATACATATAGATATAAAACATAAATATTATAAAAAACTTAAACCTGTGTGCCGCCGGCAGCGGGGCAGAGCCCATTATTATTATTTTATTATAATACTTTATTGCATACAGAAGGTTACATTAATACATTTAATCAATTATTTTATTCCCATAAAAATAAAAGGATCTTAGTCAGTCAATTTTTAGGAAAAAAACAACTTCTCATTGGGAAATATTGACATAATTATGTAAAAATTAATAATAAGTGTAATAAATTATCGCAAATTCAACTCAATTTTAGAGAAAAGTAGGAAAGTAGGACAAATGTGTAAAAAGTAGGACTTTTCCTACTTTCCTACTAAAAAGTAGGAAAAGTAGGAAAAGTAGGACGACTTGGAGGCCTGTAATATATTTTCCTCGACGGACTTGCAGTCTGTGCTTTTTGATTTTTCTCATTCAGATTATTTTGTATTTTATGTACATAGTAAGCTTCAGCCTAGGCCAGTGATTCTATGACAACCTGCAAGGGGTCTACGTCAGCGAAAAAACAATTTGGGGCTCCATGAAGTGAAAGGGGAGGTCCACGATAGTGAATCTCAACATACACAGATAGTACTTATTTTTTTTTTTTTTTTTTATAGTATAGGCCAGCAAACGAGCAAAACGATCACCTGATGGTAAGCGATAACCGTTGCCCATGGACACCCGCAACACCAGAGGAGTCACAGATGCGTTGCCGGCCTTTTAAAAGGGAATAGGGGGAATAAGGGGAATAGGGGGAATAAGGGGGTTGGGCCTCCGGTACCCTCACTCACTCGGCGAAACACAGCGCAAGCGCTATTTTACGCCGGTTTTCTGTGAGGCCGTGGTATCACTCCGGTCGAGCCGGCCCAATTCGTGCCGAAGCATGGCTCTCCCACGGTGAAAAAGGTGTGATTGTATCTTGTACTATATTGTATTTTTGTATTGTATTATTGTGATTGTTAACATTGAAAAGAGGAGATAAAAAATAGACCTTCAGAATTTCTTGCCTGTTCTTCTCGAGAAGGCTCTCCCAATTTCCGAACAGGTGTCGAGTCAATATATTTTTTCTTTTTTTTTTCCTTATTCGTACGTACGGACAAGGTTTTTGTTTATTTTATTTAAGCTTTTTTTTTTGTTTTGTTTGTTGACGTCAATAAGTGTAAAGGTCTCCTGTAAAGGTCTATGTTGAATAAATATTATTTTGATTTTGATTTTGATACACAGATAGTACTTATTTATTTACATTATCTTCTAGTATAAAGACTTAAACATTATTTATAAAAGTACCTATGAAGTAAAAAATATATTATACTAGCTTCCGCCCGCGGCTTCGCCCGCGTGAAATTAGTTTTTGTCAATCCCTTATGTCTAAGGTACCATACCAAGATAGATAAGATTCATGTTCTTATCTTCAATTTAACCTCTATTTCAACCCCACACTAGTAAAAATTTCAAAATGCTAGAACAAACGATTTTTTGTTTCTTATGACGTGATATTTGACGAACTTGCATACTAACTTTCAACCCTAATTTCACCCCCTAGCTGGACGAAATTTCAAAAATGCTAGAACGAATGTTTAATGATTTCTTATCAAGTACTTAAATATAAAGTTTCATGGTTTTATCTTTTAAAATTAAGAAATCCCATACAAACTTTCAACCTCTATTTCAACCCCTTCATCCCTTTTTTTCGAAATAAAAAGTGTGTAAAGTATATGTGTATAGTAAAAAAGTATGTCAGGGTGTAAAGATTGTATGTACCAAATTTCATCAAAATCGGTTGCGAGGTTTAAGCGGAAAAGCGTAACAGACAGACAGACATAGTTGCTTTCGCATTTATAATATTAGTTAGGATATGTTTATTAAATTTTGCTAGTTTTAGGATGTAGGCATTCAATATCAGGTAAGTAGAGGTCTACCCAAAACCGAAAAACATTACCAAGGGTCTATGACACATAAAAGTTTGGGAACCTCTGGCCTAGCCTTACATAAATAAATTAAAAACTAAATTACAGCTCTAGTAATCTAATAGGAAACCGCCTTTTTGTACTGATATTGTATTTTGTTTTTCAATTTTCATATGTTTTTGACGTGACAACGTCTTAAATTAGGTTGCGGCTGGGAGTCACTTATGAAAAAGTGTAACGCTCGGTAACGTTACGATGAGTCACCGAACGAGAGAGAGGCCCGCCGAATGCCTTGCGTCTCTCTCCCACTCAACTATGATCGGTCTGCCGCGCGCGCAGCACTAGAGAATTAGGCGCATTGAATCGGCGCATGCTTGTGTCTCTGTCTATGTCTTTCTCGAACGTTCTTGGCGTTGGAAAAACAAGAAAGCGTCATAATACAAGTTCACACGTGTGGTTAAAGTATCGTCAGCTGTGTCTGTAGTGAAAATGTGGAGTGCTTAGATTCGTCATTTACAACAACTACAACAATAAAGGTAAATAATTGTACACTGATATTTCATTATCGTAAACTATGATTGATTGATTAATTGTTAGATTGACACAAAAGTTGAGAAACTGAGTTTATAGGTTATGTCATACTATTGATAAATGTTGATAGTGTTAAGTAAATTATTAGTTTAAAATTAATTAATTATTATTTTACAAATTTTCATTAAAAAATAAGTTATAGTTTAGTTTTAATAGTTAAAATTTGTGCAATTCTTATTTTCATTCAATTCCTTGTTCCTATTGTGCAATTTAATTATATTCATATCAATAAATATTCTACCGAGAAAAAGACGTTGTCACGTAAAATCTTCGCCCGTAAAACCGACTTTACAGGCAACCATTTTTATTCATCACAGATCAAACTGATCATCATTTAAGACCACAGTAAGTGATGCATCATTTCATCACTTACTGTGGTTATTTACACAATGACCGCGAGTCAGCCCTTATATTACTCGTAGTAGCGGCGAATTAAAAAGAATTGTGCTACGGTCGGTTGACAAGATTTAAAAGAAAACCATGCATGTGTTGTGAACGATTCTTTAATGAATATCGACTGTTGACGATTTCATATATATCTTCAAATACCTTGCCTAGGCCGGCAGTGTCGTGTTCGCTCAAACGTTGTCAGAATAATGACCACATTACATGCATTTTTGAGGAAACATAGTGAGAACGTAGCATAACGGTCTGCATTACAACTAGATATAACAAGTAGTTCAATTATGTATAATTTAATTCTGATATAATCATCTTGATTCACCTAGCATCCATTTATAAACCAATGATAAGATTGAACCAAGATACAATTACTGGTAATTAATATGTTCACCTTGAACAAGACCTACTGTCACATGAGTAGTTAAACAATTACAAACTTATTGTTCCCACGAGTCTAAATATGGTGCATAGTACATTTATGATTCTATTGTATTCAGTTCAAGCATCGAATTTCTATTTAGTCAATACGAATATAACGCCTGTCCTACATAATTATGTAACAATTTTACTCAGGACGTTAATACAAACAAATAAGGAGGTTAAATTGATAAGATATAGAATCACAGGACCTTATAACCTTTCTGGTGGTGCTTATGGTTATAAAGTAGCATTTACGATAATTGATTGTAACCAAAGTTATCAATACAAAAATTGCAATTGACTAAATTTTTGTAATCATTATGCCATTCGCGTACAAATATTTTGGAATAATTTCGCACGTATTATATGGAAATATTCCAAAGATGCTTTACAGAGGCTTTACAGAGGGATATCGACGCCGTGTCTCAATGGAGCCACGACAATCATCTCCCTTTTAATAATGACAAATGTAAAATAATTACTTTCTCACGTAAATTACGACCGATTGTTTATAATTATAATTTATATGACGCTCCAATGGAAAGACAATCTGACATTAAAGACTTAGGCTTAATGTTAGATTCTAGGCTAGATTTTCATACGCACATTATAAAGATTTGTAAGATGGCGCAAAGGATGTTAGGTTTTGTCATAAGAACAGCGTCACAATTTGACAATGCAACAGTTGCAAAAGTTCTTTTCGCTGCATATGTTCGCAGCAGGCTTAATAATATGGTGCAGTTGTATGGAATCCCCATGAAGAAAAATATGTAATGATGGTAGAAAAAATACAACGCAAATTTTCTCGATGGCTCTATAAAAAACTTTACGGGTACTATCCTTATTTATATCCTTCGGTGTTCGTTTCTGGTATGACCGAATTGGAAACACTGGAGCTTAGAAGAGCCATGCTTTCGATAGTACATTATCTTTCTATAATCGGAAAGATTCCGTATCTGCGTTCCCACAAACATCTCATAGGTATGATGCATCGGGACTGGTGGCGCCGCGTCGCCGGCAGCGCCTACTGGAGCTGCCGGCGGCTCGGACGGTATCAGGGCGGCACGCGCCCACTAACCGTGCTCTTCGTACTATCGGAGACATACTTGCTCAGCACTACGAAATTGATTTGTTTGCAGACGGCTTAGGAAAACTATATAATAATAACTATATTAAAATTTATCAAATGTCCTTCCATCATGTCTCAATGCATACCAAATGACATCAGAACGACTTCAGTCGATTATATCAGCTTTTCTGATGGCAATACACTTTACAATCCTAAAAATGTTCTGTTAAGCTACCAAAACATTCAATAAAATCAGTTCAATCTTTTTGACATGCCATCGTAACAGACAGACTTTCACATTATAATATTAGTAAGTATGTATTATAATAATAGGTCATTAACTGTGATTGTTGTAATTTTTTTGCTCATTCAACTTTTTTTTGTTTAAGTCGTATAAAAACAATTTGGATTCGCATTAAATTTTGTCCCTATAGCGGATAATGTTTTCACATGTTCACTTAAAAACAATTTGGATTCGCATTAAATTTTGTCCCTATAGCGCATAATGTTTTCACATGTTCACTTAAAAACAATTTGGATTCGCATTAAATTTTGTCCCTATAGCGCATAATGTTTTCACATGTTCACTTAAAAACAATTTGGATTCGCATTAAATTTTGTCCCTATAGCGCATAATGTTTTCACATGTTCACTTAAAAACAATTTGGATTCGCATTAAATTTTGTCCCTATAGCGCATAATGTTTTCACATGTTCACTTAAAAACAACTGAAGGGATTTTAATGAAACTTTACAATAATATAGCACCAGAATAACACATAGGCTTCTATTTATAAAGATATACGCCACACTAATATAAGCTACTTGAAATAGTAATCCAGCGTAGACAAAGTCGCAGGCACCAACTAATTAGCTATAATTACTGAAAAATTAGCTAATTACCTTTTTAGTTACTTTAAATGTCTATTGAGATATGTGTAGAAATTCATAAAGCTTGGTTTCTAAGTCCTTACTAATGTTATGATTGCAAAACTGTCGTTCATGATTTCAATAAAAAATTGTTGATACACAGATAGTCTAGAGCAGTGGTTCCCAAACTTTTTCGTGTTGTATTATTTACATAATATTGAATGCCTACATCCTACAAGTTACAAAATTTTATAAACAGTAAAAAGAGCTATACAGGGTTGAAATAAGGGACGAAAGTTTTTGTTTTAATAGGCTCATAAACTACGAAGCGAATTTGTTGAAAGTAGTATATAGGGATAATTTCTTTTACCAGAGAAAATATATTTACACGGTGTCATAATCCGAGAAATACAAATGACCGAATTTTGTTGTAATTTAGTATGACTATGGTTGGAGACACAGAGAAGCAAAGAAGATAATTTATCGAGATGAACCGAAATACGTCTTTCCTTTTTGAAAAACCGATCCCATGAGACGAAGACGTGGGCGGAAAGCTAGAGATTTAACCGAAACTGCAATTTCTAACGTAAATCTATAATTATAATGCCTACAAACAATATAAATGTGCCATGGCAATGGCAGATAGCTCAAATTCTATGCTCATTCATCATATAAAATTCTCGTCGCATAGTATCTGTAATCCGGATTTTAAAGTCATGTGGCAACATGCTAAGTACAAACTTTAAAAAATTGAAGGCCTATTTGAGTTGAAATTTGAAAAGTCAATGATCAAAATGGTCATGGTGTTCCAGTGTCATCTTAATTCAGTTTGTAGGAGAGAATAGAATACATTACTATTACAACCAGCAACACCTTAAAGCAAATAAATTAAAGCAAAAATAACAAATTAAAGCAAAAATAACATTTTAAACATGAAAACCACAAAGTTACTTTTATGTTCTTATTCAATGAAAATTAAAATACAGAACCAATATCTTACACTCATAAGTTACTCATACGTTTAATATTAATTTTATTGGAAATTTATCTACCTAATATTATATAATTATAATTTTAATATGAAACAGTAATAAAACATAATAGTTTATATTAATCAAATTCATACTATTTTTAAAGTATGCACTGCTTCAAGCTCCGTTCTCTGTAGCAGTATGCACCCAGTGCTCATACAATGTATCCATTAATATACTAAGAGTTTTTGTCTCTGTTTATAACAGGACTTTCCAACCAAAGGGACACGCCACCGCTTTCGTGACGTAAAGAAATTTGGGTGGATATTATATGTAAATTAAAATCAACTTCTGAAAAAAAAAACTTATTTGAATCAAGTTAGTTCAAATTATTTTAATTTCCAGGAGGCTCGACAAAATAAAAGTCTGGAAACCCTGTTTTAAACTATATACTGAGGTAAGAATGTTCAATACAACTTCCATGCATACATTTTGATTAATTGATTATTGTAGGACCTGTAACTTATAAATAATATTAATTATAAATTGTATTCATATTGGAATATAATAAGTAGTATTTGACGTTTTTATGGAAGATAGATAAATAGGAAGGCAGAAATTTGAAAAAATATAAAATCCACTATGGAATTACAGTTTGACGCAATTGATCTCTGCGCGTCATGCTCATAATAGCTCGAAAAGTGCTCAGTAATCAAGTCATTCTAATAAAATAAATTTTATGTACAGTATAAGGAATGTCACTGAAGAATGTGACTGATAGCACGGGAACTTCGGGTGAATATAAGTAGAGTGGGCCAGATGTTATCCCTGCAGTGGCATTTAAGACATACACCTTTAAGCTAATATCACTACTAAGGCTATAAAGCCTTTCTTACCACATGAATAGGGAACCATCTCATTGGAGATTGCTCATATGCACCTATTACCCAATAATGGTGACTTTCCAACTTGTCAAATTACACAATAACATCAAATTACACAATAACAGTGATAACGTCTTTGATCTCTAAAATAATGAAGAGAGTAGGCAACACCTACCTAGTACCTAAACCAAATTGCTTACAAACTAATGTTAGTAATTACATTATCATTTTATTATTATTGTTTTAATGTGTGAACCCTCATCCATTTTAGAAAAAGTGAGTCTCATCGTCAATGAGGATCCTAATGACAGTGTCGGTATGGCCGCTTAACAGTAGCATGGCTGATGCAAAACGTTTTCGCATTTTTTGGTGGCATATCCATTAGTACGTGAACATTCCATAGGCATCCCTAACGCTATCCTTAAGACATTGTTGTAAAGTATCAGTAGATTGCTGTATATTGATTATAATTGACCCAAAGGCTCCACAAATAAATGTTTGACAATATGCTTTAAATAATATGAGCTTCACTGGCCCAGTGTAACAAGAGAACATTTAAGCCAACATGTTGCAATGCACACTTACTCTCTGCATATAGTCTGCGTATACTCTGCACATACTTAATCTGTTCATATTTTGGCATTTCTTATGTCAGATATAACATTGATTATTCTTAAAGCAAGTTTAGAATCACACATGTACATAAAAAATGCTAGATAAGTGCCTAATCAAATTAAATATGTGTTCAATTATTCAATAAATAGATGGAATAATAGGGTTCTTAATTTTAAAATGCATCATTAAATTGGAAAAATGATTAACTAGTACAAGTGTCATTGCTGTTGATAAAACTTACTTTGCCCGTCTTTATTCCATTTTAAATAACTGGTATTTTAAAAGTATACTTACATATCTGTAATTCCAAGACCAAGAAGCTCCTGTTTATGTTCAGGATACTTAATTTCAGCCACACGATTTTCGTTAATATCACACCTAGCTTGTTGAAAATAATAATCAAAAGTCTTCTCGTCTAATGACATCAAAAGACCAAGCCTTGGAACCTGCAATAGTATGATTTCATGTCAAGAACTATTCATAAATGAAGGTATTAGAATATAATAAAAGCAGAACTATAAATAGATTATATATCTATCAAGAGTATACATCTATAATATACTCTCAGAACAAATAAATTACACAAAATCATTTGATATTGAATATCATTAACAGTGAATAGCTCTTTGCAAAACAAGATAAATAATTAGCTAAAACAAACCAGGATCTGGTGATAGGATCATCGGCAAAACAAAAATTTTATAAGCATATTGGTTTTACCAGCTTGTAATATTTTAAAAATAGCTCAATTAATAACAAATTAAAGTTAAAAATAAACAATAATTGATGTTATATACAAATAAATCATTCAGGACTACATAATATTATTTAGTAATGAAATGAATACAACTTCAAAACAAATCATCTCTAACAAATAAAATTAATATTTTACTTGCCTTAAAGCGTATTCTTAACTCATATTCCCTGGTGCCTAACAGGACTTCGCTGTTATCCTTCATAAAATATCGTGTGCCCTTGATTCTTAATGCAAATAGCGTTCGCGTCAATGGTGGTATGTGGTACTTCTTACATAAATAAATGCACAAGTCTTCAGCTGTGAATGTTCTAGTCGGGCAATCGATGGTAATAGGTGTCCGTTCAGTCACTACAGACACCTTGACCGTCTCCTCGGTTGTAGCCATCGTTAATCGTAAACACAACACAAACAACTTTTCTAAATCTTTAACTCATATTGTACCCGAGGTTGCTTTTAACCTTTTTGTGTAAATATTGGCCATTTTGTTACGAAACTGCATATTTTATGATACGAAAACCATACCTACGTTTTAAAAAATTTGTAATTTAACTAAATTCTGAATAATCACAACACGACCTCCATCTACAACACAAGATCAACACCACAGACTACAGTAACACGTAGTATTACATACTCTTTGAACTAAAGATAATAACTTTCGTTTCGATATTAAAGTAAGCTTCGATCATATATTTCTGTAGATACACAGTTACCGTCTAAAAAGTGGCACCGGCGAAACAAGGCACAAACAGTAAATGTGCCTTGTTTCGCTCTCATTCATTCGGTGGCCGCGCGCGATTGATAACGTCAGCGATGCCGAAATGCGTAGTTTATACTTGTAAAAATGACACACATAAAGTGCAAAAGAAGGATGGAATGTCATACTTCCAATAAGTATATCTTTATCTTAATTGATTAGCGCATTTTTTATAAGTAAAACACTTTTTTCATATTATGTATTACTAAAATATCAATTTAAAACGCTTGCGTACCATGCCACGATGCGTAACGCATCGCATCTATCTCTTTCTGTCCTCGAGTGGCTCACTCATAGGAAAAAATAGCACAGAGCTAATGTTTCAGAAAAAGGTCAGTGGAATGATGGAGTCGCCTATACCATTTTTTGTGATTTTCTTTTTTTTTTTTAGTTTCCGCTTTCTTTGTTTGTAAGGCTCGGCAAAATAAAGGTTGAGAAACCCTGTCTTAATAAAGTCTGTACTTTCCTTAGCACCCAATTCTACATACTTCTTGTTTATGTTTAAAAGGACATAATTTTTTATTGTATGGAGAATAGGCCCACTACAAACGTATGTCTCATTAACGTTTATTAATGAGACATACGTTAAATAATTTCTTATTAATCCTAGATATTATAAGGAACATTAGCTTGTTTTTATCTAACGGGAATATTGAGAAATCAATTAAAAATGAAGATTAAATAACCTAAAAATTCTTAGTAGTTAGTAGCTTTATTTTGATTTGTATTCAATTTGTTTTTTACGTAAATGCTATTTAACACTTTTTTATTCTTGAAAAATACAATCTTCTTTGGCCACTACCAAACGCCCGAAATCGTATTATTTTTTTGCATTCTAAATACTGGATACGGGAAAGAAAACGAATCAAGCCGTTGGAAACCGTAAACACAGAATTCGGTTGAAAACAAACCGACGTCAATTGGATGTCAGTGTAGGTACCATTCTGTCGCTGTCAAAAATGATGACGCGTTCCCTTTCACGACGATACTGGACTGACGAACTAATAGTTAAAATAATCTAAAATAGTATTAAAATAATTATTGAGAGTTCAATACTTTTAAATAAAATAAAAAAGAAATAATACACTATTCTTTATCTATTATTATATTTATATGTATTATATTAAATAATTTTCATTTTTTATTCAAAAACGTTAGTTCCTTTACCTCAAATGTCAAAAGTCATTACTAAGTTTAATTAATTGATTTTATTATTCCCGTTTCATTTTTACTCATAATATCGTGCAATTGCTTTTAATAATAAATTGATATTTTAGAGTTCAGTAATATCAATAAACGTTGCCGTTTTCTAGTGGGCCTAAAATAAATTATCTCCTTTAAAAAGTTTCCGTACTGTTAGATAAGTGTAAAAAAAAACTAAGCATCTCCACTGCTGTCTATGTTCAAGTAGGATGCGATAAGACGCGAGCACAATATTCGGAGTCAAATGGAACGTAGGAGCATTATTATATGAAATGAATTTGAGCTTAATTGCAACGGACTAAGGCTTATTATCCAATATATTTGTTTTCAAATTATGTGTTGTTCATTTCTGATTTCACGGCATCATTATATCATCGAAACCAGAAGATAATATATGACGACCTTTATAAGGATTTATTTTCATACTTCATTACGTTACTTAAGATTTAAATTGGCTTAAATTATATGACACTTTAGAACTTTTTTCAAAATTGCTACTATAATATACATCTATTCTTCTATGTATAGACGCGGGGTCGATATTTTGTTTGATTTTCTATGGAATTGTGTATCTACAGAAATATATGATCGAAGAAAGTAAGAGAAAAATAAGTTAGTTTATAAAAATTGTTGTAATTAGTTTATTTTTATTTATTAATTACTCATTGTTTTCATTCTTATACCGTGGGAGAGCCATGCTTCGGCACGAATTGGGCCGGCTCGACCGGAGTGATACCACGGCCTCACAGAAAACCGGCGTAAAATAGCGCTTGCGCTGTGTTTCGCCGAGTGAGTGAGGGTACCGGAGGCCCAACCCCCCTTATTCCCCTCTATTCCCCTTATTCCCCCCTATTCCCCCTATTCCCTTTTAAAAGGCCGGCAACGCATCTGTGACTCCTCCGGTGTTGCGGGTAGTCATGGGCAACGGTTATCGCTTACCATCAGGTGATCCGTTGCTGCCCTATGCCATAAAAAAAAAAAAAAAAAAATCTTTCCTTTCCTAATTGATTAAAACGCATCATAGTGCCTTATTTAACAGAATTGTTAAAATTCCCACTAGACAGGCATAGCCTAGTAGAAAGTTTTCGAAAAATGCTACTAAGTAAATTATATTCAAAATAAATATATTATTATTATTATAGTAAAGTGTGCTAGCCTCGTGTACTGACTAGAAACCAAACAGATCCAAACCCCCTGAACTCTTTCAACACCTATTAAAATACTGCTTTGATTGCCTGGAGGGCTATTACAGAGACCATAGCGTGAAATAATGGCTTTGCAGTGTTCACAAAAAATCTGTCACTTGGACAGTCTACTACCAAAGCTGAAGACAGAGAATCGTAGTGTAGATCGAACGCTTCTATGGATGGCTTTACGTAACAATGCAAACACTAGTTATTCAGGCCTCAAACTTTAGAGATAACTTGATACTACATCAAAGACACCAAATGTCAGCTTGTAGGGATTTACTTAGATTAGTAAACAGTAATAATTATGAGAACAGCGTTAATTAATATAGAAACGAAATTGCATTCATAGTGTGTATATTTACGGTACACCCAAATGGTTCCGAACTGTAATGATCAGGGGGTCTACTCGTGGCTAAGCATAAGGCTGCCAAAAGGAGATGCAGTTGCTCAGACCTTGGAGATCTTGAAGGTCATGCGTTGAATGATTAAGGAGAAAGCTTAGGACGTATCGCAATCTTCCGATTTTTATTTAGAGAATGAGATGGTAGTGGAGTTGGACTATAAGTCAATAATTCTCGAATCAAACGGTTGGAATGTTTGTCTGCTGCTAGATACATATAACATGTCTTTTTTTTTTCTTCAAGAGAGGAAGGCTGGGAATCCGTCACAAGCAGCACGAAACGTGTCCAGTATACCCTCACCACGGCAAGTGTCACGAGGGTTATATTGGACTCCACATGACTGGAGCGGTCCGATCGCATGACCTACCAAATAAACTCAGTCTAAGCCTTGGCCATAAGGGCCTTATGGCTTGAATGGATATAACATGTCAAAATTGAAAATAATTTATTTTTGCATTTGGTTTATTATTGACGAGAGACGAATTGTCATAGCCAACATAGATATTTATTACTTGATTAAATAAAATCTTATTGGTCTGTGGACCAAATTTTACTTTTTTTTAAATAATTCTCTGTTCTGTGGTTTAGCTAGCTACATACATATATGTTAATCTGTGGTTTTTCTGTCTTGCCACCGCCATCACACCGGTAGTTTTGTCTTTGTTCAAATTTGCGTCTGATTATTTCAGAACATTCATAAACTCTTAGTATATTTAAACTATATACAGGTTAGTAAGTTAGTTTTATTAGCAGGAAATAATTTTATAATTACTAATTATATTATAATATTTATGTCGGCACATGCATTTGTCTATTGCTTAATACCTACTGAAAACAAATGACCAAGCATAACCGGCAACGTTTTCACATATCACTGTTTAATTAAAGAAAAGCTATTTTGTAATTGCTTCATTATTTCATTTAAACTTAAAATCATTAGTCCCAGTATTATTGATATCAACTGCGCAGTCCTTGGCAGCCTCAAAAATAAAGTTTTTCGAAGCCAACCACGCGTTTCTAGAATACCTTCACAAATATTTTTATTATTATTTCCACAGAATCATGGATGACGAATGGGACGATGCTCCAGCAATCGTAAGTACTGCCACTTAGCTGACAATAAGATGTCCTGGTGCTGAAGTAACATATAGTTAAGAAATTATTTGATACTTTTCTTTTTATGAAAATATAATTTAAAATTGTTTTTCTGTATAGGTGGCACCACCACCAGCTACAGACTCTTATAATAATCACAATGACTATTCTGTCGATGAGGGACACAGCCTTTCAAGAGGACGAGGATTCCAATCGTTTGAGGACAATGGTAAAATTTAAGTCTAATTAAAATATTCTCAAGATAATATAACTCCTAAATTATTGGTACAGCTTATTGTATTACTTGTGATGACATAGTTCATAAAATATAGAGCTTAAATTAATAATGTAATGAAGTATGTCTGATTCAGAAATTATAGTTCAAATTAGATTCAACATTTTATTTCTAAATCCAAATTCGCGAGCTTAGGACAACTTTCAAATTAGGCTTTGTAAGTTTTAATCCATGTAAGTAAATGATCCACAGCAATAGGGGGAATTAATTTAGTTTTGTGTCAAGCTTATGAGCAAATACACCCACTGCTAGACATGTTTGAATAGAACTTTACCAATATAATTTATTGTTTCAGATTTTGACAAAGACGTGGGAAGCAATGGCTTCGGTGACCGACGCGGTCGTGGTGGTAGGGGAGGTGGCAGAGGTGGACGTGGTGGGCGCGGGGGCCGTGGTGGCTACGAAACCAATGGTATGTACCACTAAAACAAAACTGTCTTTAAATGTTACTTTATTTAATGTTCTTTGTCTCTCTTTAAACACGGCTGTAGTACTGGCTTTACTTTGTTTGTAAATTATAAAATTACAACAAATCATTTCAAACCAATATCACTTTGTAATTATAAAAGTAAATTATAAATATGGTCAGCAAGATATCAAGCTTTACGTTTACACTGAGAACCCCAGCTGTTGCAGGTGAATTATGTAACATCTCACCAGAGATTGAAATCCAATGCAAGATAGCAAGATAGAAACAACTATTTAAATGATCACATTATAGATTAAACTAAAGAAATCATTGACTGAAAACAACATAGTTTGTTTGAAATACTTATGAGTGTATAAGATATAATAACTCATATATATATATATGTTGCTTATGTATTATATTATTCTAAATAACAATTGAAAAAATACACCTTTCAGTTTCTTGCCTGTTCTTGAGAAGGCTTTCCTTCTTCCAACTAAGAAATAGCTTAATGTTTTAAGTTGCTCTTTGTGCTATCTAAAATGTTGTGTTGATGTGTGTGCCTGTAAGCTAATATTCAATAAAGATTCGATAAAATGCTGAAAATGCATTTGCTTTGTGCATGCTGCTTGATCTGTGACAAGGTCATACATGCATTAAACTTCCAATGTATCATAAAAGTTAATTAATTTATAATTGTGTTTTGTTCACTTACATTGCCATTCCAGGAAGAAATTGGAGAACTAGAAGAGGTATAATGTAAATATTTTTTATGTTGTGTTTTTAATTCTGCATCAAACTATTTATTAGCTTCAGTTTTAGCTCACAATAATGTTGGTAAACAATACTTGACTTGGGTTGTTTTATAAAGATAAATCTCAACACAGTCTTCATTTTATTATTCCCAATAAATACAATTTTGTAACCACTTGTAGAAAACTTGAAATTTTTACAATATTTATTTTGATAATGGCAATTAATGCATGTTCAATAACAATCACCATATATGGAAGGTAATTTTATGTAACTGTTTACAAATTTGATTATAACTAACAATGCAACTTACATTGCACAGATTCTTAATAAATCAACAATATAACTGCACTGTTTTTTCAGTTTCCATAAAAATTTGACGGCTGTGAAAAATTTGAGTCCAGTACTTTTAGAGTTTATTCGTGACACAAAAATACAAATCTTACCTCTTTATAATATTAGTGTAGATGAGTTTGACAATTGATTGAGGATGATGGTAACAAGTACATTTCTACATGTTTTTTTCTGACTGCACTATTAACTAACATACATACATACATTCACGCCTTTTTCCCACGGGGGTAGGCAGAGATTACGTCTTTCCACTTGCTACGGTCTTTACATATCTCTTTCGCTTCATCTACTTTCATAACATTCCTCATACATGCTCGACGATTGCGGGTACTTCTGACCTGGCCTTTTTTGAGGACTATGACACAGCACTTTAAATTTGTATCAACAGGTGATAGTTACGGAGATCGGGATAGAGGTGAGATGGGTGGTGAAAGGGGCAGGGGCCGCGGTCGCGGGGGTAGAGGCGGGGGCCGTGGCGGCATGAATGGCGACCGGGATCGAGGGGGTGACGATGATGAAAACAACGTGGGTGAAGACGGTGAACCCAAGAAGGAACCAGTCACATACGTGCCCCCGGAGCCCACCAACGATGAAACGGAAATATTTAGCAGCACTATCAGCTCGGGAATCAACTTCGATAAGTTTGACTGCATTGCTGTTAAGGTAAGTCACTTTTTTATACAGTAAATTTTTCTTTAATGGACAACATTTCAAAATTCTAAGCATATGTTTTTATTATTTTATAAGAAAGAAGACAAAAAATTAAGGGACCCGTATTTTTTCTTTTCATTTTTAAACTTGTTTTTAATACATAATTTATTAATTGAATTTTTACTCATTCTAAAAGAGCGTATGTACAAAGTCAGGAATAATAAAGGTTTTTTCAATGCTCTAAAAAAATATTAAAGTGACATTAAAATTGTCAACAAAACATAACCAACAGATAATAATAACAGTAGTGCTATACCACAGATTATAGTATTTTTTTTTTACAATATCGCATCACGAGTACTTGCTATAATTCCTGACTTTCCCAATTTGTATTAAATTTCAGTTTTTTTTAAATAATTCAAAAAATACTGCATCAAAATTTAAAAAAAAATTGATATACGTGTTTAGAATCCTTAGCTCTCGAAACGGTTTTTGAATTTTAGTATGTTGTCAAAAATGAAATGTCCATTCTTGCTGTGTCCAATGAAGATCCACAATGTCCTGTACAAAAATCCCAATGAACAAACTTGTTCCATGAAGGGTTTCTCAATTCTCGAGCATTTTTATTTCTCGGAGCACGAGAATTCTCGGGTTGTCGAGATATATGGAAATTTTTTAAAATATGTGTGTTTTAACAATAAAACTACGTTTTTTTGTGCAATATTCAACAACATTTATCAATCAACTACATTTATTATTAGTTTCAATTGACTTTAACTTAAGTAAGTATGTACGAGCAAGCAACGTACATTTTTTGCTTACTGTGCGACCTACTTCAAGGCGCACGGTTTTACGCTTGCAACATACATTTTTGCTTACGCTGCGACCTACTTCCAAGCGCACGGTTTTACAAGTTAACTTTATCAAGTAGTACGTCAACAACTGTCTTACTGCACACTACTCAAGAAAGAATTGCCTATTGAATATTACTGTGTACTTTTACATCAATACAATCTTACTTAAACTTCGGCAATCTTTCTCTTCGACGTGCTCATCATCCCAATCTACTACTTACTAACTACCACTAATCAACTCTTGTACTGTGTCCGTGGTCTACTAAGCGGACTATACAAAGTATATAAAATTTTTATTAAACGAAATAAAATCTAGTGAGATCTTTTGTCATTATTTCTACACACAATTTTAGGACTAAATAGTCTTCATCTTTGGGAAAAACAAATAAAATATCTTCTAAAAACAATGCCATCATGTCACCACAATATAATTTAGTACCTTACATTACATACTATATAATTTACTTTAGTTTCTGTCTGCTTCTCTTTACTGTCTGTTTCTCTTTACTACAAACTTTTCTATTAAAATGTATAATTGAAACGACAGTTTTTGAATTAGGTATAAAAATCAAACAATCAGACTAGCTTCATAATTACAATGAATAACAATAAGGTACAGGTAACTTATTTTAGTTCAATTTTTCAATATAAATTTTCAATATTTTGTTATATATAGACTTTTTTTTTTTCTTAAGTATACTTAATAATCTAATAAATAATCAGACTAATTATAATTACAATTTAAAGAGGAAACTGCTCCAAAAGCTAGCCCACTAGGTATTTTTATTATTTAGGAAATAAGCTTTCAAAAATACGAGGGCATTTAAAGCATTGTCTGATAGTCGGTTTCGTATTAAGTTTTAAAAATTTTTGACTTAATTTCTCAATTTCTCGACCACTTTTTTCTCGTCTCGAGTAAGGCAAAATTTCTCGGTAACTGTCGATTCGGAAATTCTCGCAGAGAAACTCTAGTTCCATGCTGTTATATTTATGAGAATTTGCCCTCAGGTGAGCGGCGAAAACCCACCGAGACCTATAGACAGTTTCGAGAGCGCCAACTTACGGAAGTATGTGGTGGACAACATCCTCAAGTCGGGTTACAAAAAGCCGACGCCCATCCAAAAGCACGCCATCCCCATCATCATGAACGGCCGCGATCTCATGGGCTGCGCGCAAACAGGCTCTGGGAAGACTGTGAGTAGTGTTTTTATTTATTTAATTAATATTAATATTTCACGTACAAAACAGGTTACAGCCAATCAAAAAACAAAAATCTATAATGTACCTTAAAAGCTAGTTTGAAACTTAAGATATGTAAGTACATTGTACTTATTGTATTGTTAATGTGCAGCGAATAACATCCTTCATCTTGGAATAACAAAACTCATGATTGGATTGGGATTTCAGACGATCAAAGTATAGACAAAGCAAAACAAAACATAGATAAAAATAAAAAGAAAAAAAATACATACCTACATTATTTACAATTAAACCACAAGTTATCTTAAATTATTTGACAATAAATTCTTAAAACTATAATGAAAAATATTGCAATCAATTCCTGCGTCTGCGCAACCCCTGACGATTATACTGGCGACACATTTTAACTAAGGGATTATAATAAGAGATATTGTTCACGAAAACCCGGAGTAAGAATAATTTAAATTTACGAGCACGATGGTAAGTGTTAAAACTTAATTGGGATAGAAGATATGGTGAATCATTTTGGGAGTGTATGATTTTATATAGAAGTCTATATATATAAATCTTGCTGCCTTCTACGGCAGCCCAGTGACTAAACCGAACCTAGCCAGCAAATCTTCGTAAGAACGTGCAGAACGTTGAAGATTCAACCTGAAAGAAAGCAACCTTAAAAATCGTTTTTGTATGTGTTCAATTCTATCGCTATGTACATGATAAAAAGGTGACCAAATTGTCGCATTGTATTCCAAAAACTGCGTACCAAAGCACAGTAAAGCGTTACATAAGATGACACCTTCTTGAAATGCTTTGTAACTCTAGAAATAAAACCCATTACCTTTCTTGTCTTTTAAAATTGTGCTAAGTAAGTCCCAAACCAGAAACAGCGCTTGAGACTTGCGGCCCAGGTGTAAATTTAGGGACTCTGCATATTGCCTTAGCACTCACCATCATCAGTTGGATTGGATGGAATCCATTCTCTTTCTTTGACTCTTGGCAATCCATGATCTTCTAACGTTCTGTCAAGGGATTTAGCTGATATAGCCCTTGCACATCTATCAACCACGTACAAACCAACATTGTATCAAATCAGCTGAGGTTTCTTAAATCATAGTATTAATTTGGTTTTATTATCTTTGGCATCCTCATATTTACAGGAATCATACTAACTATTACGTAAAATCCACCTAGGATTTTAAGTTGGATTTATGGCCGTTTTCACCAACCTTGTCTTAGCTTAGGTGACTCCTAAGAGACATGCTGTCTCACTCTTTTCAGTTAATATAAAAAGTGACAGCATGTCACTTAGGAGTCACCTAAGCTAAGACAAGGTTGGTGAAAACGGCCATAAGTGTGATAAATTTTACAGTCAATTAATTAAGTCATTTGAAATTATCTGGTCCAGACCATAAAGATGAAGAATGTGAAACATTCATGCATTATAATAAAAAATATTGAAGGTCATACGACTTCATTACTGCAAGAATTAAATCAATTTTGATTTTAATTCTGTATACTGTTTAAATGTAATATAAAAATCAGGGCTTTTTTATATTTATTTAAATTTTATTTGTCTGTACTGCTCATTAAAATAATGAACATTTAATCTAACCATGAAATCATAATTATAACATAAAAATTTATAGAGCTAGAAATATTTTTTAAATCAGTGAAACTGTTTAATGATCTATGTGTATGGAAATTACATCATAGTAAATTTTTAATCGCTCTGTATTTTATTTCTAGTCGTTCTTTGTAGAAATAAGGGAATGATTGAAGATGTAGAAAGACAGGAACACTCTTTGTTTTATTCTCATCTGATGGTAAACGAGTTTCAACTGGATGTTTCAATCACTGATGTACTGGTTATCCTAACTCATTGTACTTTTCTTTACATATTATATATTGTGAACAGTGCCTGATTTTAGTAGTCCAATCAAGTATGTGATGTATTATTACACGCTTTTATATTAACTTCACTTGTAACTATGTAAGAAAATATTGGAATCTTAATTTGACCTACTTCCCGGTCTCCGATTGAGCTGAAATTTTGCATGCACGTATAAGTCGAATGACAATGCATGGTTATTTGTGTGACGTCATTCTAAATCCAACATGGCGGCATTACCAAGATGGCGGATCAATTATTTTTAATGCACCTCTACAATATGGGTATCAAATGAAAGGGTTTCCAAAGAACACCTCGATAAATAATGTGACGTCACTCTTAATCCAATATGGCGTACTTTCACAAGATGGCGGACCAATTATTTATAATGCACCCCTACAATATGGGTATCAAATGAAAGGGTTTGCTGAGTTTGGTTTTTTAGTCGGAAAATAAATAATTTTTTTTTTAATACAAGCTTTTATTTAAATGCGCCAAAAAGAACAAAATAAACTTTTACATATAAAAGCTTGTCGTTAAAAGTATTCTATAAGTAGGTAAATTTTGACTTTTAATTTTTTTTTGTTCTGTTTATGTATATGTATAATATAACTTATATGATTGTTCATAGGCTGCCTTCCTGCTTCCTATAATAAACACATTACTACAAGACGTCAGAGAATTGATAGTAGGTGGCAGTGGATGTGCTCAACCACAGGTAAATAATCCTCTACAGTCTTTCAGTATATTTCCATTCTTGAAAACTATGTAGTGGCTATGTATTGTAACTTTCTATACATTTTTAGGTTGTTATTGTCTCGCCAACACGAGAGCTGACTATACAAATATTCAATGAAGCACGGAAGTTCTCTTATGGTTCCGTTCTAAAGATAGCCGTCGCTTACGGTGGAACTGCCGTTCGCCATCAAGGAGATAATATTTCTGTAAGTACATTTTGTAATAACTTTGTTAACAATTGGTTCATAAAACTATGCTAATGATTATTTAGAACTTGTTAGCTGTATCTTGTGCTTGGATCGGCCTGAATAATATAATAAGGCAGACGGCTAGGAGCAGTCTTCGACCAAGCAATTGGTATGCAGGGTAAACATACTTCCTTTATATTGAGCACCAGTGATGACAATAACAACTGTTTTGTAATAATGAATAACACTGTTATTGTAAACTGTTGTCTGTTATCCTGTTATATTGCTGTTTTGACAAATGTTGTTGAGTACGATTGTTATTGTTACATTGCAAACGCTGACTGAATCCTACGTAGTTTATAGGAGCATACTGCAGTAGCTACCTCAGGCCTCCCAGTCGTCCTACTTTCCTACTTTTTAGTAGGAAAGTAGGAAAAGTCCTACTTTTTACACATTTGTCCTACTTTCCTACTTTTCTCTAAAAATTGAGTTGAATTTGCGATAATTTATTACACTTATTATTAATTTTTACATAATTATGTCAATATTTCCCAATGAGAAGTTGTTTTTTTCCTAAAAATTGACTGACTAAGATCCTTTTCTTTTTATGGTAATAAAATAATTGATTAAATGTATTAATGTAACCTTCTGTATGCAATAAAGTATTATAATAAAATAATAACAATGGGCTCTGCCCCGCTGCCGGCGGCACACAGGTTTAAGTTTTTTATAATATTTATGTTTTATATCTATATGTATTGTAAAAAAATTTAATTTAATATTGTACTTTAAATAATGAATAATAATAAATTATTTTTATCAATTTATAAGTTTCAATAGTACTATATTAATCAACCGTGAAAACAATTTTTTTCAAAGACATGGCAATACATTGTGATACAAAATAAAAATAGTGATTATTATCAGTGCTTACTATTTTGACATGTCTCTTAGATTCCCAATGAAGTAAACCGAGGGGAAATCCATGCTCCTGCCTGCTTTAACCCTGCTTTAACCCGGTTGTGGCAGCATTTTCTTTCCAGGTTCAGGATATATTAAAAGTTTACCCATAATTAATATTAGGCCTACTAATTCATGCGTTTTTTGAGATCTTCAATTGATGTTCACATTGTTAGGAAATAGTTGCAGTTATACACACTTACACGGAAAACCCCATCAAGTATAAATTTTTAGGACAACCTCAGCTAAAACTTTAACCGGCCTTTTGGTTGGGGATTTTTTTAAATAAAATTAGTATTGATTACAATTTTAAAAGTAATAGCTTTAGTGTTATTTTAGTTATATTGATAACTAGCTATCCGCCCGCGACTTCGCCCGCGTTTTGTTTGAATTTTCCACGGGAAAGAGATGTTTTCCCTCAGTAAAATTATCTCTTTTCGTTTCCCGTGCCTTAAAACATCCCCATACCAAATTACATCGAAAATGGTTTGGCTGTTGCCGTCGCAGTTTCCCGCGAGAAAGAGATACTTTATCGCGGTAAAAAGTATCCTATGTCTATTTCCGGGGCTCAAACTATATTCGTGCCAAATTTCATCAAAATCGGTTCAGTAGTTTCGGCGTGAAAGCCGGACAGACAGACAGAGTTACTTTCGCATTTATAATATTAGTAATGGCTAAACACTATTTAAAATTTTTTAAATCCTTCATTAACGTTTTACGGTATTTCCTTATTCCTATACTATTTGATAGACTATTGAGTATTTATTATTTAGTTTTTAGGGTTCCGTCTGTCCTAATACGTCCTAATACAAAAAACGGAACCCTTATAATATCACTTGTGTGTCCGTCTAGCGTCTGTCCGTCGCTTCCAGTCAATTATCTCCGAATCTACAAAACCGATTAAGATGAAATTTGGTACACATATAATAATTTTTAGATAATATTTTTTTACTTATAGATAATACGAAAAATAATAAGAAGTCCATGATATTAAAATAACATGGTAAATAACTTAATTTTGTTTAAAATGTTATTAGATAATGGTACGAAACCCTCCGTGCGCGAGTCTGACTTTCACTTGGTCGGTTTTTAATATGTCATTTCATTGTTTCAGCACAAAAAGATTATTTTATGTCAAATTAGGTCCTACTTTTCAGTAAAAAAGTCCTACTTTTTGCTAAAAAAAGTCCTACTTTTTTGGGGTCGAAAACCACTTGGGGGCCTGCTACCTATAGGCCTATGATTAGGGCTCTGCAGTGCTTAGTTACCGTATTTCTTACTTATTACTAGACTAGACGGGACGAACCTGAAGTCCACGCGAACGAAGTCGCGGGTAAAAGCTAGTACATTCATATACATGTAGTAGAAAGCGGTTATTTTAATATTACAAACAGACTCCAATTATTTTATTTGTATAGATATACTAGCTGTGCCCGCGACTTCGCCCGCATGGAATATAATAAAGAAAATTTTTGATTTTGAGATTAGCCTAAGTTACTCCTTATTACATAAGCTATCTGCCAGTGAAAGTCCCGTCCAAATTGGTCCAGCCGTTCTAGAGATTAGCCGTAACAAACAGACAGACAGACAAAAATTTTAAAAATATGTATTTTGGTATGTGTACTAGGGTGGAGCACGAATGTATGGCGAAATTTTTTTTTTATTATTTTGATTTCTAAGTGGAGGGGTTTTATGCCTTATGTAAAAACATAAACATATGCCAATTTTAGTGATTATTGAAAATAGCATTTTACCTCCGAATCGCCTCTAAAATTTCGAAATTCTTGAAAAACTGACTTCTTCGTTCAAATCTATATTTAGTGGAAATTAAGGAAAAATGAATGTGAAATAATACACAAAGCAATAATCAGACAAGTAAGTATGTAATAAATGCAAAAAAAGTAAATGTAACATATAAAAGAAATGCTAGGAACACCTTTTAATTTGGTTTAAAATGACATTTTGTATCAAATTTTGGCATTTGGGCTCTTGACTGTAATTTTGCCTTTATGGCACCTAGTCGCGATTTTTTCGTACACTGAGACATAGCAGCTTCTGTTGTGATCTTCACGGCTCGCTCTACAGCCTGGGTATGGCACGGAAGACGCAAAAATGATAGCTGACCTTCGCCACTAGATTGAACAATACAGGTAATTTCTTCTGTCGACAAGTTTTTAAAAAATTGGAGGTTCAGTTATCTCGTTTTGCCAATTTATCATATCGATATAATTCGATGTATCAAAATTAATTTTTGGTACAGCAAAAAGCCTTGGAGCTTGTACCGCACTACTACGAGCCTTCAAAATACGCCGGGCAGCCAATTCACGTATATGTTTCCTTTCGTCGGTTATCATAGCCAATAATACATTCTCAGCATGCGCGAAATATGCGTTCCTTTGAATTACAGTGTCAACGATACCTTTCAAATCATCTGGTAAGTATCTTGAAGAATATATTATATTGAATAAATGGCGGGAACCATCTTTACAAGAAGGTTTACTCTTAATTGCGAACCAGGAAGGCGCATATACTTTAACAATAAATGTAGTTAAAGTAACCAAGGCAGATGTTGGGTTTTCGGTAGCGACGTAAAGGCGCAAAAGTCTATTTGCACGCGTAAGCCAGCGCGCATGAGACAATTTTCCTGGAGACTTGTGTCCCAAATCGTCAGGAAAAGTGCCTGTAATAATTGCTGAAACAATTCTATGCAAGTACTTCTGGTCTGTACTTAGATCGTTGGGCATTTCAGGTAGCATATCTCCTTCAATTATTTTATATTTTATCACCGGGAGTTCTTCACAATTTTCTAATGCTTTGCCTAACGGACCATTGTAAGACTTGGGTCCTGAAGTTGAACCATCAAGATGAAAAAATAAATGACGTAAAGGTAACTCATTCATGTGCAGTAAACAAATTATCCACTGAAGTGGTTTATTAAGCTGTTTTTCGAGCAGCCGTATAATGCCCCCATACTTTCCAGTGTTTACATTAGTACCGTCACAACCAATTGCCATAAGACCGTCATGAGAAATATTTAGCTGTTTTAAAAAAATGTGATTGAAAATGCTATTCCTTTTGCTGAACCAATGTGAGGTACTACGTAACCTAAGTAGGTAGATCCTGGCTCCTGAACAAGCGCAATATGTTCCTCAATCATTACTTTTCTGTAATTTCGATTCCCTTTCTTAATGATTTTTAAAGTTTTATCTTTTCTGCCATCAAAATATAACGCGGAAATATCTTTGAGGTTTACTTGTTTCTGTAACTCCTGTCTAGTCTTGTTTCTTTCTCTTCGTAGCTTACTTCTATCTATAACTTCAACTTCAGAACCAATGTCATGTAATACTGATGACACAATCGCAGCAGCAGCCCTGTCAGACACTCCGTATCTATCACACGTTTTCGATACCGTAGGCAAGTCAATGGACGACACTTTTTTCTTTTTCTTTAGAGGAAAAACGGATTCAATTTTCTCAGCGCAGGCATCGTTTTTTAGTGGCTCATCCGTTTCGGAAGAAAGAGAAGAGGTGCTGATATCTAAATTAACAGAGGATGTACTTGCAATCGCCGGGCTAACAGAGCGATATTGTTGTTTTAACTTCCTTTCCTGATTTATTAGATTTTTTTTACTTACAGTAACATCAACTCTGCCAATTATCATTTTACGAGCCGTTCTTTGGTCAATTAAAAAAGCTTGTTCACGTTTAGGGACCTTCTTTTCTCTTGGACACGGGCAATATTTAAAATCTTTGCATTTACAAGCTGATATATCAAAAAGTAACGTTTTATTTTTCATAAAATTTTCTAAAGTTTGCTGGGAATTCTTTTTCATCGACTTCAGAAGATTTTTCCGCTTCTCGTGGTAAGTTTTTAACATTTGTATAATTCTGGTACTAGTCACTGTTGGTAAAGATGCCTTGCCATATGCTCTCGATTTCAGGCACAATTTTATCGGCAATTTCTGAAAATTTGGGCTCCTGTTTGCTAGTTTTCATGCTTTGCCTCGTCCATTCGTAATGTTTCACAACATCTTCGTAAGTAGGTAGAACATTTCTCTTTAACTCACAACATTCACCAAATAGTGGGCATTTAGAAGCACTACGAGTTTTTTCCATATTTAACAAAAACAATGTTTTAGGTTATGTTTTAATTGCGCGCGAGCGACAGTTCACCTCGAAAGACAATAGTGCACTGCCCCGCACGGTCCACGCGCAAATAGTCCGGTTTGCACTCCTTGTTCGTACTTACAGTACTTACAATAGTAGGTTTTTATTTTTTATTGTTTAAATACCGTATATTTCCAATTAATTAATATAGTAATATAGAAAGAAAGATTAAAATGCTATAGAAAAAATAAATCACAAACTCCTGCATAAATTCTGAATTTAGTAAAAGTTCAATAACCTTTCGGAGGTAGTTATATTTATTTTTATCAAATAATATTTTACAGGTGTATGTTTGAGCTTAAAAGGCATAAGGGTCATATTCAGAAAAAGTGTACATTTGATATGATTTCTTGTCCCGCTACTTTCTATTTTTATAACTATTTAAATTTATACATATTATTAATTTGTTTTTCTTTATTGTTATAATTGTTTATTAATTTGCAGAATTTGATAGCATTTCTACTTAAGTTTTAAATAAAATAACAATTTTTTTGAAACTGAAAATTGGTAAAAAAATATTCTCATACATTTTTTTAATGTCCCATTAACCATTTTATTTTTGAGAAATCGATTGTTACGAATATTAATAAGTTATGTAAACTTTAACTATGGTCGTATTATTATTGATGAACCAAACAATTAAATAGGATAAATTTTAATCATAAATTACAAAACAGATATCTATTTTAGTCATTTTAAAATGTGTCCCAAAATTACGTCAATTCGTTACTCAGGGTTAATAACACAATAAAAATCCAGAACACAGTTATTTAAAATGGAAATATATTTCTTTTCTGTTCTGGCAATACTATTACTTACTTCAAAATAGCTTGCCGTGGCAGCCATCATGTTTTCACTGGAGCCGTGCGTTCAAACAGTACTTGTGGATGAATAATCATAAAAAATATTTCAGGGTTATAAACAACGAGAAGTAATTACATTGGTCAGCAATTATAAAATTTGGCGAGCCACCCAAAAGCAGCATTTAAATAATTTGATCAGCATACAAAGATTTTGTTTGCAATAAAAAAAACAGGCAGCAATTCTTGTTCCGCAACTAATTTTGATAATGGTCAAAAATTAAATCATACATAGGCAGCCAACAATAACATGAGTCTGCATAATAAACATTCAGTCCGCAAAATAACTACTTGAGCGGCAAGATTTCATGATTGAGCGGCAGAAAAACATGTCTATAAGCAGTATATTTGATTGGTATGTTAGGTTAGGTTTTTTTTTTTTTTTTTTTATAATAAAGTTTAAACCTGCAGACTCTTTGGTCCGCACTTTTTTTTATTTTGGTTAGGTTAGGTTAGGTTAGGTTAGGCATGACAAATAAAGTATTTTTGCTACTCTTATATGCAGCACAAAATGCATTTTTTTGCTTACACTCTGAGTGCTTACAAAAATTTTATTAAACATGAGCAGCTGATTGCAGCTTATATAATTAATATGCTGTACAAAAATAATTACAGCCATCCAGAATGACATAAATTGCTGATTGATTTTGAAATGTTTGCTGACCATGAGTTGCTGACCAATTAGCTATTTCTGCTCACCGATTATATTTTTCTGCTCACAGAAATAACAATACTATGCTAACCATTTAATTGACACCCATAAACAACTATTATTTTAGTATATTATATCATAATTTTTGTTTACTTATTGAAATCTTTTGTTATTTTTGATAGTATCTTGGTGAATACGGTCGGTGTTAGTATATATAACTCGTGGTTCACGTAAAAATATTTTTAGATGTTATAATTTCTCAGATTTTATTCTCAATTTCGTTATATTGTGTAACGTTACTAATCTGAGAAAACATAAGGCTTAGAACACAAAGAACAAAAAGTATGTAGATATTACCTACCTATTATATAAAATATAAGATAGGTACACTGTTAGCATAACACAACACAAAATATCACAATCTGAGTATCACGTGGACTGGTTTTTTAATTTGCTCCTAGCTACTCGTACATTTGGAGTTTGCTGCTATATTTGGATCAGAAATTTATATTTTCTTCATTTTCCGAAAGATCCAAATATAAAAATGAGAGTTTATCCGAGTCGTTGATTTTTTCTATGTAAAAAAATTAATCATTTTTTATATTTATTATATATTATTATTATATTTCTTCCAAGAGAACTATTTTATCGATATTCGATTGCACCCCGACAATCAACGATACTATAATCTAGCTAAGCCGGAATTCTGTCATTGAATACGATTAATTCTACCCATGATATATCCTTATTTAAAAATAATAATAATGATTCCAGTGACAGTGACTCAAAAATATCTTTTAATTACATCAGGCCTCCAAGTCGTCCTACTTTTCCTACTTTTCCTACTTTTTAGTAGGAAAGTAGGAAAAGTCCTACTTTTTACACATTTGTCCTACTTTCCTACTTTTCTCTAAAAATTGAGTTGAATTTGCGATAATTTATTACACTTATTATTAATTTTTACATAATTATATCAATATTTCCCAGCAATACATTGTGTTACAAAATAAAAATAGTGATTATTATCAGTGCTTACTATTTTGACATGTCTCTTAGATTTCCCAATGAAGTAAACTGAGGGGAAATCCATGCTCCTGCCTGCTTTAACCCAGGTTGTGGCAGCATTTTCTTTCCAGGTTCAGGATATATTAATAGTTTACCCAAAATTTATATTAGGCCTACTAATTCATGCGTTTTTTGTGATCTTCAATTGATGTTCACATTGTTAGGAAATAGTTGCAGACATGTTCTAATTTAGATAATTTAAGTGATAGAAAATGTCTACAATAATTTCCTAATCAATTCATGTTTTTCAGATTTCTTTTCTGTACTTAGGTAATTGGTGATAGTTGAATGTTTTTGAAGAAACGTAATTTTTTATGTAGAGTGTAGTGCAGTGAACATGCCTAACAAAACATCATTTAAATATGAATGGTTAAAGAAGAAGGACTCAAACGGCCAAATTATTGAACAGTGGTGTGTAAAACGATCAAGATATGAAGTATTTTGTCGTTTATGTAAGAAGGTTGTCAGATGTGATAACCGTGGGCTGAGTCAGTTGCTAACTCACTCAGAAACTAAAGTCCACTCTTCATTTGTTAAAGACGTGTTAGCTGGAACACAAATGATTTTAGTAAGTCAAACCAAAACCTTAAATGAAGCAGATAATACCGTAGCTACTATTTCCTGTTGGACAGCAAAAGAAGAAGTCATAAAGGCAGAGCTCTTGTGGAGCCTAAAGTCAGTTAGTAGTGATTATTCATATAACTCAGCAGATGATACTCCAAAGTTGTTTAAAGAAATGTTCCCTGACAGCACTATAGCTTCCAGGTTTTCTATCTCCCACTCAAAATTATCTTACATGATAACAGAAGCAACTGGACCGTATTTTCATGAGGTCTTATTGTCTAAATATGATAAAGTCCTCATCTCCATATTCCATTTCTTTTGATGAGTTGACCAATAGAGAAGTAAAAAAAACAGCTCGATCTGAAAATAAGATACTGGTCCAGCATTAAAAAAGAAGTTGTCGTCCATCATCTTGACACACATCTAATGGGACAGGCAAAAGCCAACACTATCTCGGAAAAAATTATTCAAACAATTAATGATGCTCAAATCCCACTAGCAGACTTTATTGCATTAGGCAGTGATGGGCTCAATGTAAACAAAGCAGTTTTCCAAATGGTGACTGAAGTGAAGAAATCTCAGGACCTACCTCCTCTTCTCAATATCGGGTTTTGTAAACTACATTCCGTCCACAATGCTTTTTCCAAAGCTCTACATGAATTCGGAGACGATATAGTAGACTTAATAGTTGACTTACACTATTTTTTCAAACTTTCCCCTGTCAGGGTCGAAGAACTAAAAGAACTACAAGATGAACTGGGTTTCAAAAATCAAAAGTTTCTAAAACATGTGCCAAGCAGATGGCTTACTTTAGGACCTGCTTTGGAAAGATTGCTGAGCCCAGTGGTCAGTGGCTGAAAAATATTTTATGAAAACTCTTCCTGTAAGAGATAAGAAAATAACTGAAAATGGACGTTACAACCGAATAATAAAATTCTTTAAAATCCCCCACACAACTCTGTCCAAGATCCATTTTCTGATTACTGTATCGAATCTATTGCAACCATTTCTAAAACTTTTCCAAAAGGAAGAACCTCTTATCCATCTACTGTTTGATCAAATGGTCAGTGTTATTAAGAACTTGCTTGGACGTTTTATCAGAATAAAAAATTTAAAGAAATGAGCATTGAAGATTTGTAGAGCCTGAAATTCCCAAATTTTGAAATTGAGCTCTCTGACAAAGATATAGATATTGGAGAAAACACTAGGAAATTAGTTGGTAAACTGAAGGCAGAACAACAGTCAAGTTTGATTGTGGGTATGCGTAAATTTTTGAGGTGTGTAACTTTGAAGTTGTTGGAAAAAGTACCAACCAATGGTATAATCCGAGAAGCACGATGTCTGAAAGCCCAAAATAGGTGTGAATCTTGGACTCTTGCATCTGTGAAGAACCTTGCAGCCAGTGTCGAACTAAAAGAATCCCTAAACTACAATATAGTAAGTGATGAATGGAAAGTTCTTCAGTGTGAAAATATTCCACAAGACTGGTATAGTTATGAAATTGATGAAAATATAATGCAAAAGAGGATTGATCAATACTATAGTGAAATCTTTGTTTTAAAAAATTATCTTGGCCAAGAAAAGTATCCTGAACTAAATAAATTAGTAAAAGCAGTTTTGGTTATTTCGCACGGTAATGCTGATGTAGAACGAGGATTTTCTCTAACGTCAAACTTTTTAACTAGTACAAGAACTTCTCTTTCAGCAGCCTCGATCAGTGCTTTGCAAACTACAAAGGATGGCTTAAAAAAGTTTGACAATAAATGTCACTTAGTCCCTATCACAAAAAATTTCATTGATAAAGGTGCTAGAGCCTACAGATCTTACGTAGAGAGAATAGAAGAAGAAAAGAGAGTGGAAGCAGAAATAAAAAAACAAAAGGAAGAAGAAAAACAGAATAAATTGAAAGAAAAAGAAGATTTGGCAAGAGAGAAAGCTGAATTTGAAAAGAAAAGTAGAAAAACTAAAGAAGTGATATTGAAAGAAAAAACTCTAGGAAAGAAAGAGGATGAAGCTGCGACAGAGATGGATACTTACAAAACACTAGTAGACAAAGCAAATGAAAGAATTAAAAATGCATTAAAGAACCAGGATTTAAAAGGCGTTAAAATAGGACAAAGGCCTTAAAATATCCCCATACCAAATTACATCGAAAATGGTTTGGCTGTTGCCGTCGCAGTTTCCCGCGGGAAAGAGATATTTTATCGCGGTAAAAATCCGCATATCCTATGTCCATTTCCGGGGTTCAAACTATATTCGTGCCAAATTTCATCAAAATCGGTTCAGTAGTTTCGGCGTGAAAGCCGGACAGACACAGAGTTACTTTCGCATTTATAATATTAGTAATGGCTAAACACTATTTAACATTTTTTAAATCCTTCATTAACGTTTTACGGTATTTCCTTATTCCTATACTATTTGATAGACTATTGAGTATTTATTATTTAGTTTTTAGGGTTCCGTACGTCCGAATACAAAAAACGGAACCCTGATATATCACTTGTGTGTCCGTCTAGCGTCTGTCCGTCGCTTCCAGTCAATTATCTCCGAATCTACAAAACCGATTAAGATGAAATTTGGTACACATATAATAATTTTTTAGATAATAATTTTTTACTTATAGATAATACGAAAAATAATAAGAAGTCCATGATATTAAAATAACATTGTAAATAACTCAATTTTGTTTAAAATGTTGTATAGATAATGGTACGAAACCCTCCGTGCGCGAGGCTGACTTGCACTTGGTCGGTTTTTAATATGTCATTTCATTGTTTCAGCACAAAAAGATTGATTTTATGTCAAATTAGGTCCTACTTTTCAGTAAAAAGTCCTACTTTTTGCTAAAAAAATCCTACTTTTCCTACTTTTTTGGGGTCAAAAACCACTTGGGGGCCTGTTACATTTATTTAATTGTAAATGTCAAAGAAAAAATGGCATGAATGTATCATTTGATTTTTAAACCAAAGAACAAATCATGATTAATTGATCTAACTCTGTATTTCAAATATTTAACTGCAAATCATATGGTGAAATGTTTTATTTGGGTAAAAAGAAAAATTTTCGTTGCTGTGTATGAAACAAAAAAGGTTTGCGTTTATCTATGATAGAGACAGTCTAGCTGTCTACTTTACCTACTTCTTTGTCATGGACGTACAGTACATCCATGTTATTGATGATTTGCTATTATAGTTATATGCATTGCTGTTATATTTAGTACTATATGACTGTGTGCCTTTTGCTTGTATAAGCTTCTTGCTTTTAAGATTTTAGTTTTATCTTCTCTCTTGACCCTTACATTGCCCCGGACTTGATCTGCTTATACTGTATTGAAGAGAACCTTACCTTTTGTGTTTAAATACTTTACCGCAAAATAACTACCCCAAAAATTTGTATCGTTGATTTTATAAATTACGTATAATTTTTTTATGTGATTTATATCAATCAATCTAAATATATAAGACTGATTAAACTAAACATACCTAATCAAGCAGTGTTTTATTATAATTTGTTTGGTGTGTACTATGCCTTATGGCATCAGTATCGTTACGGAGATTCTCAGCTTCGTAACTTATCAGTTACGTTACAATTTTTAAAATGTACACTTTTTCTGAGTTTGACCCATAAACTTTTTACTCTTAGAAGTTGCAAATGCGAAAAAAAAATTTTCGCTCCACCCTAATGTGTACCGTATAAACATTCATATGCATGTAGTAGAAAGTGGTTATTTTAATATTACAAACAGACACTCCAATTTTATTTATTTGTATACATAAAATACAAGCGGCCCGGTGTATGCTTTGTTGATACGTATAAAATGAAATAATAAAAAAAAATAGTGTCAAATTAATTTATTCAAACAAAAATAATTTTAATGATTGCTAGCTAAGTATTTTAATATTATCCTCCATTTATTGAATTCATTTGTTACATTAAATGTCATAAATGAAGAACCGCTCGATCGATTTTGTGCAAACTTCACATAAATCGAACAAAGCCTAAATATTTGGTTTGGATAGGTGAGCCTGTTCTTGGGTTATAAAATTACAACTAATCGTACCATTAACTTTTATTTATATGTATAGACTAGCTTTCTGCCCGCGGCTTCGCCTGCGTGGATTTCGGCATTGGGTCTATAGAGGGTTAAGGGTCATAGCTTATGCCCACGGCTACATATGCGCGGAAGTCGGTTTATGGCGCGAAGGTTTTATTGCGCATCCAGTGGGATCTGTCGATTTTTTCGGGATAAAAAGTGGCCTATGTTACTCGGGGATAATGTAGCTTTCCAAAGGTGAAGGAATTTTTGAAATCGGTCCAGTAGTTTCGGAGCCTATTCATTACAAACAAACAAACAAATCTTTCCTCTTTATAATATTAGTATAGATAACTGTACAAATTATAAACTTATGGAATATTTCATTTATACGCTTATACAAATTACTCAACATATTAAAAGCTCGAGAATATTAGTTTTTTTCGAATCGAGAATAACAGCCAGTTGTTATTATGTGTGAACCCATGTGAACGAGTTCAGGTATTTGTTCAACCAGATACAAAGAAGTTAACGGATAATCAAACAGGTTATGTGTACAGGTACATATTGTAAAGAGAGCGGCCCCCTTTATAATGTAAATCGAAATCAACGGCTATCTTCTATTGAAATTAAGATCGTGTAAACAACACAACGAATTTAGCACTGCTTTGTGAAAACCGTCGTTATTACGAACGACATAAGGTGGTGTAAGGGTCTAATTATAGTACGGGTAGTAGTGAGCTCTTACTAGAGTTAAGTCGTTCGTGAATGAATGCTTCAATTGGACTAGTCCACTTCGCAATTATATACGATCGCAGTGGATTGGGAAAAAAGAATTATCCTTTTGATATGATGATGGAGAGACGTACTGGTCACAAATATTTTTTTTATACTACGATCATCAGGTGGTGGTGGCATCAGGGGCGTCACTCGCGTTGCCGACCCTTTAAAAACCTATTTACTCTCTTAAAGATCCCTATACTGTTAGCCTTCCGGGAAAACGTCGGCATCCCTGCCGATTGCCTTCCACAATCGAAGTGTACGCGGGAGGTAATTCCTCTGCTTGCAATAAGAACTTTATATAATAACAATAAAGCTCAAATTGACTGTACGTTTTACTTGAAAAACGTTTGGATAAAAAATGACCGTTTTTAAGATTTTTCGACTTCCTCGAAAGGACCTCGGTATAACGACTTCCTCAATATAACAAATTCTTCGTAATGCCCTTGAATTGTCAATAACAGTAAATATAAAATATACCTTTACATTGCGAATATTTTTTGCGAGCAACCTCTTTATAAAGAACTTTCAACTGTCAAGAAAAAGTATACATTTCTCTAATTAACGAATTTTGTTAACCCAAAACCTTATGAAGTTCCCACCAATAATCTTTAATCCTCTTTAATCTTATAGTATGTGATTCATGTTTCAACACGCTTTTTGTTCGTAAAACAATCGTTCTTGTTTGATGGAAAGTAATGTTTGTTTGTCAAGTGTTTAATCACTTGTGTTCGCCACAAATGGTAACAAATTATGTTAAAACTAGCTTTCTGCCCGCGGCTTCGCCCGCGTTGATTTCGGGATTGGGTGTATAGAGGGTTAAGGGTCATAGCTTTTGCCCACGGCTACATATACGCGGAAGTCGGTTTATGGTGCGAAGATTTTATCGCGCTTCCCGTGGGACTATCCGTTATTCCGAGATAAAAAATGCCGCAAAACTCCTCAAGAATCACTCTATCTATTGATGAAAACCGCATAAAAATCTGTGCAGTAGTTTTTGAGCAAAGCCTTTATTGCGCATCCCGTGGGATCTGTCGATTTTTCCGGGATAAAAAGTAGCCTATGTTACTCGGGGAGAATGTAGCTTTCCAAAGGTGAAAGAATTTTTGAAATCGGTCCAGTAGTTTAAGCGTGAAGAGGTAACAAACAAACAAACAAACACACTTTCGCATTTATAATATTAGTTGGGATAGCTCAGAAACGTAAGGGTTCCTTATCGGTCGCAGAAAAGCGAAACATCATTAATTATGTTGACAAAAATCCTATGATGAAAAAATTTTACAACATTTATTAGTCAAAGTTGTTCGCTATACTAAGATAAGTACGTAATGTTGAGGTGAATAACTATTATTTTACCTCTTTAACGAATTTTAAACCCACCTTACCTCAACATAACAAAACCTCAGTTCAACGAATAACTTGATATAACGAATATTTTCTTGTGCCCCTCTGATTTGTTATATCGAGGTTGCACTGTATTGGAATTTTTCTCGCCGTAAAAACCATCCTTGAACTGCAACAAACATTTTCAAAAAGAATTTGCCAAATTGGTCCAGCCGTTGCGTTGTTGAGTTATACGCTTACCAACACATTTTACGATTCATTTATTAATAATATATATAATATATATATCTACTAGGAAGTTTATAAGCTTTCGTAGGATTCTAAACGGGAGATAAATTGTAATATTTTACGTCCACATTTTCGTAAATTGATAAACTTACTGAACTCACTCGTAAAATAATAAGTAAGCAATAACCAAACACTACGCTCGATCTGATTGGTTGACTGTCACGTGTCACTTCTCTTCCTCGCGGCCTTAATAATAAAGGCTTTTTTTAATTCTTTAATTAATAAAGGCTTTCGTATTACACAATTTCTGTCGTTTTATTTAAATATAGCAAAGTAGTGTTCATTAGTGTATTTTGTAAGAGCATTCCTGTATTTTAGCTAGTACGAGGGGAGGTCAAAAAGTTCGCGGAATGACTGGGAAAAAAGATGAAATGATACATTATGTTATTTTTCCTATTCAATATATTCCCCCTTAACACGAATACATTTTTCGGATCTGGCATATAACTTATTAATACCGTCGAAAAAATAGGTTTTGTCTTGGGCGTCAAAATACGCCGAAATCGCCGACTTGACTTCATCATCGTCTCTAAATTTTTTTCCACGCAGCTCTTTCTTCATCTTTGGGAATAAATAAAAATCGCTAGGGGCCAGGTCTGGACTGTAGGGTGGATGGCGTAGTTGTTCAAAACCGCATCGATGAATGGCAGCCGTCGCAACATGACTCGTGTGAACGGGCGCGTTGTCGTGCAAAAGGAGTACACCTTTTGTCAGTTTTCCTCTTCTTTTTTCTTTAATAGCTTCTTTTAATCGGTCCAATAGGGAAGCGTAGTACTCTCCCGTTATAGAAACACCACGTTCTTTATAATCGATCAAAAGAATACCTTCAGTATCCCAAAAAATAGTCGCCATGATCTTTCCGGCCGATTGCGACACTTTAAATTTTTTAGGGGGTGGTGTGCCTTTTTTGTGCCACTGCATCGACTCCTGCTTTGACTCAGGCTCATAGTGGTGAACCCAAGTTTCATCACCGGTTACAATCTGGGCCATAATTTCTTCCCTATCTTCTCCACAGCGGTCCAAAAACTCGCGGGAACAGTTGACGCGCTCACGTTTTTGCAGCGGCGTGAGCATTCTCGGGACCCACCTTGAACACACTTTACTCATGCCAAGATATTGATGAAGAATATTTAAAATTGTGGTTTCTGATACTCCAACTGATGCTGCAAGTTGTTTCTTCTTCAACCTTCCGTCTTCCAATACAAGTTTTTCAACTTTTTCAATGATTTCTGGCGTAGTGGCCTCAATGGGCCGTCCAGGTCGAGGATCATCTTCAATTGACTCCCTTCCTTGCTTGAAAAGGCCGTGCCATTTGTAAATCATGGTTTTACCAGGAGCAGAGTCTCCGTAAACAGCTAACATCTCTTGCAAAATAGTTTGAGGCGTTTTTCCTTGTTTGGTGAGGAACTTTACGACGGCGCGATGTTCAATTTTCTCCATAGTGGCTAGTTTGTTCCCGATTTACTTGTTTACTCGTTTGTAACTCGAAAGCTAATGACCCAATTAGGCTAGAAATTGGCATATATAGTAATTATGAGTTACTCAAGTAGCGGCTACCTGGAGGAGCGACCTCACCTCCGCCAACCCCGCCATTCCGCGAACTTTTTGACCGCCCCTCGTAACTGTTAAATAGTTTATTGAAACTGATAATAGCAAACTCAACTCACTACATCCGTGCCAGAGAGGAACCAGGCATTGTTGCTTCCGATCTAGATAGAGCGGTGCGCTGCAATTGTCACAAAAACAACAGGCCAGATTTGAAGCGCTTGTGTGCGTAAATACGCACACAGGTACGCGTAACATCTGTTGTTTCGTCACTGCAAGCGTGCCGAGTGATACCAGTTCCCTAAATATTTTTCATAAAATTGGGAAAAAAATAAGTTTTGATTTGGTATCTTCTTAATTTATTTTTGTTTTGATATAAAAAGTATTATTGAAAAAACGCAAAAGCTCAGACATCCCAACTTATTTTTATTATGAAACGTAAACGTAAAACGTAAAAACGTAAATTATTAAATTTCATTTTCGCGGATTATTTTGGAACAAATGAGCTTTTTTATTTTCTTGTTTTTTGCAAATTTTATGTCTATGGTAATTAATTATGGTAATTTTAGGCTTTGCGCTTTTTCATTAACTTGTAATTTTATATAAAATGATGAAATGATGAAATAAACATATTTTTATATTAACAAAACCTTATGTATCCAACAATTTGTTTTGTATATTCATACATTTGGGAAACATTTAATAATTGATATATATTGTATTCTTCATCTTCATTAGAATTTTCGGTAATATTTTCAGTTTTGTTCTCATTTTCTTCATAGTCGTCATCTTTCCTCAATGATGGAATAGTCGCATTGATACATTTAAGCGACGAAGAGCATGTTAAAGTTAGCTGGTTGGCAGAGATCCTCTTCGCGGCTTTTTCTAGTTATGTCTATCCACTTACTTCTTAAAATAGGATCCTTAGGTATTCTATAAAAAAGAAATATGAATAAAATCAGAAGTTACTTTGAACCTTATCCATCACACGTAACTGGCACAATTATTATTAAAATATTACCTACTAAAAATAAGTAAATAAATTTTATTGTAATTTTAAAATTTCATATATTTTTGGAACATTAATAAATCTGTTAAAATATTAGCTAAAACTCTCATGGGAATTTTCAGTTCCAAGTACAGGCAACCCTGTAAACATGGCGTTGTATCTTCGCATCAAATAACACGTTAATAATTTAATTGTTTCTTTAACAAAATGCTCATTTTAAATTTACTTACCGATGATAGGTAACATTTTTGGTGGTTTTTAATCGCCCTTTGTAATTCCTGCACACTTTTATAGCGCAAATTGTCATTTTCAAAATTTCACAGACCACGTGTTTACCAAACAACGACGATATCGCCACTGAACGGCCGCGACGAGCTTATAAGCCAACAGTTGGCTGATATATTTTTTGGCGTTTAGACGCTCGGACTGTCCATCTAGACGTGTATATAATCAAAAGCTTCCGATTTATAGTTTGTCAAGTCTGATTGTACCAAAGTCTATGGACGTTTACGTATTGCAAGAAAAATTTTACGAATAATAATATAAAAGTTTATAAATTTACCGTGTGACGTCGGAAATTGATAATTTTACGAAAATGTGCACGTAAAATAATACAATTTATCTCCTGTTTAGAATCCTACGAATGTTTATAAACTTCCTAATAAATTGATAAACTTACGGATCTTATTATTTTCCGGTGACATATATATATAATAATATATATAAGTAACCACTTAAAGCATTTCCTAATTCCTGATCTCTGATCGAGTCTGGTTATTTTTATACATCTTAATTCTAATAACGAATCTATCGCATCGAAAACAAAAGGTCGCCTTGAATACGAACGAACACATTTTATGGAGCAGTCCGGTTTTCAAGGTTATCGGTTTTTTTGTTCCTAGTCGAGGGGCGCCTATTTCTTGAATGTCGAGTTTGAAATATTTATGAACCCTTTTGTAAGTTAATTTTAAACAGATGTTATTCAACACTTAATTGGTTGGGTGTGATGGTAATCATATATCTAAGTGGGCTTGAAGTAGGCTCGAAGTATAACATGTGTGGATTCTTTGTTTTTTTACAAGCTTAGCTTTCCATACTTCGTAATCTTAAAATATTTTCGTTAAAACGAGATAATGTTTAATCTATATCGTTATTTTTAAATAGGTTACTAATAGTTTTATAACATGCGATGAGTTTTATGAATTAATTCAATAATTTTAAATTAGTCATATTGCAAAAAGTCATTGACAGTTCGCGTGGAACTAAAAATGTATATTATTATTAGCCTTGCAGAGATTACTTCAGGCTAATTGATTCAAGTCTTAGAAATATGCATTTGTTTATTATTTAAGAAAAAATAGAAACTAAATCAATTTTTATTTTATGTAATTTTTGTTTTATTGTTTATTTGCGAAAATAAACATTTTTATTTTTGCATGTATGTAATGAATGTATGGATTAACCATAAATCACGTGATCGATTTTTATAAATTCTGTTATGGTATGGAGATAGTCATAGGGTAATTTCTACCGTAGGGAAATATTTACTGACATAGAGAAGGGAAGAAATTATTTACAATATATATATTATTATTTACTTAAAATAGGAATATCGCTGTAGCGACGGGGGCGAAGATATTTAGATAAGGTTTCATAAAACCTACCTGATCATTATCACAAAACTAGCTCGCACATGTAATTCTTTTTGTATTACATGTGCGAGCTATTTAAGCCATGAAATCGCTATCGGACATTATCATGGTAACAGATAACAATATCTGAATTTATGTAAATGCAGTTAAATTCAGATATTGTTGTTATCTGTTTGCTATTATCGAGTCACGCGACCTAAAGGATTCCGGAAAGGTCTCCGTGACTTGTTACGTTGTTGTTACGTGACTAATAGTTATAGTCCAGTCACTTTAGGGTTTCACCGAGTTACTCTCCGCCCTTTATCTCAAAAAGGGTTAAGAAAAAAAGTCTAGACAAAAGTTGTGGCAAATTTTTTATCTTCAATTTTCATAATAGGTGTTGAAATGATTAGAACCATAGAAACGGTGATAATTACAAGAAACCGATTTTCGTGACCTTTGACATCTTATAACTTACGACGCAGACACGAGATAATTTGAGACTTTTGATACAACTTTTAGAACGCCAAAATAAAGCTGTATACGAGTTTCCAGCCTATAATCTCAAATTTCGAGGTTGACCCCTTTTTTATATAAAGTGACTGGGACTGTTATTCATTGATTCATTGAACTGTACAAAAAAAACAGTAACTCTCATAACATTGTGAGTCTCATAACAAGTTGAGGTCAAGAATTGAATGAAACTGTTTATTTGGTGCTGACCTTTTGAATTTCCGATTCACATCCATACTAATATTATAAAATGCGAAAGTAACTCTGTCTGTCTGTCTGTTCCGCTATCACGCCAAACTACTGACCGATTTAAATGAATTTGGTACACAGATAGTCTAGAGCCTGAGAAAGGACATAGGCTACTTTTTCATGCAAAAAAGGTTGTAAAGGGTTGTAAAAGGTTGAAAGGAGGGATAATAGGTTGTATGGAAATATTGTTAAAACTACTGAACCGATTTAAATGAAATTTGGTACACGGATAGTCTAAAGCCCGAAAAAGGACATAAGATAATTTTACCGACGGAAAACATATCCTTCCTGTGGGAAATTCGAATATAACGCGGGCGAAGCCGCGGGCGGAAAGCTAGTTATTAATAAATGATAACATTGCTAATTCATTATGGAGAGTTTGGCACACTTGTTATGTGTATGATGTTTGTGAGTTTCTGACATTTAGTGACCAAAGCGAACAGTTTCATTCATATACTCGTATTGACGATTTTTGACAATAATAGTAATTGTTATTAAGTAAGTAGATTTAGTATTTATTATTTTGAAAAGATGCTCACTAATATTCAAAATCAAATCAAAATCAAAATAATATTTATTCAACATAGACCTTTACAGGCACTTATTGACGTCAACAACAAAACAAAAAAAAAGCTTAAATAAAAAAAAACAAAAACTTGTCCGTACGTACGAATAAGGAAAAAAAAAGAAAAAAATATATTGACTCGACACCTGTTCGGAAATTGGGAGAGCCTTCTCGAGAAGAACAGGCAAGAAACTCTGAAGGTCTATTTTTTATCTCCTCTTTTCAATGTTAATAATTATAATAATATAATATAAAAATACAATATAGTATAAGATACAATCATACCTAATACGATTACAGTCGTATGTATGTTTACATACACATATAAAATAATACAATATTATAAATAATGTTGTTACCAAACATGGCTCTATGAATAGTGTCCCTATTCCCAAATAGTGTGATCATTTAGATAGTCACTTACTCATGAGTGTCTTTTTGATATGGATTTTAAATTTATATAAAGGCAAATCAATGACACCTTGCGGAAGTTTAAACATAGATATACATTTCCCCAAGAACGAACAGCTAGTTTTATGGAGTCTGAACATTGGAACGGCAAGTTTATTTTATTAAAAGTTATTGGAAATGCTACTCATATTATAACTATCATGCCAAAACTGAACTGAACAGATTAAATTAAATTTGATACACAGATAATTTATCACCTGAGAAAAGGGGCTTTAAAAGGTTCAAATAGGCGATATCACTTTGTGTTAAAGTTACGTAATTTTTAAAGTTACCAAGTATTCAATTTATTTAATAGGCTTTTAATTACATACATATAAATAAATACGACATCCCAAGTTCGACATTCAAAAATGGTATTCTAAATATCGTAAAAATACCAATTTTAAAAATAAAGAGGGGGACAGAAGTGTCATTTTTGCCACGGGAATCTTATATTTGTCCTGTGGGAAAATGTATAAAACAGCTGGTTTTGATACAATTTGGTGTGTAGGATAGTTGGAGACACGGGGAAGAATATAGGATATTTTTACCTAATATATACCGCGAAGCCGCGGTATGAAAGCTATTTACTATTTATAAATTACATTAGAGGCAACAACGAATAATTCACATGATTTGCTACTAATATTAAACGAACAATAAGTAAAAATTTAGATGCACTGTGTTGCAATTTCTTTAAAATTAATGTGACAGCGACAGTGAAAGTGACATTTAATGACCTACAAAATGTGACTAAGGTACATTCCTTTTTACTACCATGTTAGTAGTTAGGTGGCTAATAAATAATAAATAAATAAATATTTGTTACACACCAATTAGCCTAGCCCAAACTAAGCTCTATAAGGTTTGTGCTATGGGATCTAGGGTAACGGATAGACATACATATATTATACATATATAAATATTATTTATATAAATATTTATCAACAACCATGACTAAGATACAAATGCTCGCATTCATCACACAAACATCTGCCCCCACCGGGATTCGAACCCGGGACCTCAGAGATGGCGACACCTTGAAACCGGTGTACTATCCACTCGACTATGGAGGTCGTCAAATAAAGAAACCTAAATCTCGGAAATGTAGCAATAACATTTATTCTGATATCAACGGTGATTTTCAGAGGGGATGTCACATCCTTGTGGCGACTCCGGGTCGATTGCACGACTTCGTTGAGCGGCGCCGTGTGTCCTTTGATAGTATTCGCTTCATTGTCCTGGACGAGGCGGACCGCATGTTGGACATGGGTTTCATGCCAGCGGTCGAGAAGATGATGGAACACTCAACCATGGTTCAAGCGGTGAGTTTTATACAAAATTAATACTATGTGCTATATAAATAAAATACTCTTTATGAAGTATTAATTTGTTATTATATTTATTTGAGGTCATTGAGAATTGCCTTCAAGGTGATTCTCAGTGACCATCAATCCATCCATCGTAGACTTACGGCCGAATACTGAAACACTACTCAACTCTTTTACTCAATTGAGGGACTCTCACATTTGAGTGTATCTCTCAAATTTAAATGGTATTCTCAAACGTCAGTTATGGGTCAATCCAAATGAAATCAACCAATAATGGTTGCTGTCAAAAATTATTTATTTTTTACCCATGATGAACAAGTTAGAACTTTACAAGAATAAGTATTGCTAAGCCTAATTTTTTTAAAGAATCAAACAATGTATTTTATTAGTATTTTACTTAATAAAATTAATACTAAATGAATAAACTGAAAATATATTGGTGTACATATATTTTCATACCGGTAGTTCAAATAATTTTTTTCTTAAGAATTACTTTGATCAGTAAATCAAGAATTCTTAAGAATGTTATTAATTATTTTTAATTTTATTTTATTTTTATTATTTATTTTCCCTGAATTTAGCAGTTTAAATTATAAAACCAAGTTAGTTTACACATATTTGAATAGTAGGTATGCCTACTAACCAAAACAACAAGACCAGCGGGACAAAACCAGCGTTTCTACAAAATTTTGCTGTTCTTGAAAAATTTATTGTATAAAAAGTAATAAAGTCTCAATGATGAAATTGTAACCACCTGTTGTTACATATACTAAGAGTTTTTCCTGAAAATATAGTATTTTTAGAATGTGTCCTTTCTGAGATATTCCAGGTTGAAAATGGCAATTTTTTTAAAAATCGCCAAGTTTAGAGGGTTGTTAAAAATAGGGGATGTGGTTCAGAGGCCTGAATTTTTTTTAGGCAGTAGTTTACTACCAAGTCTTCATCCAAAAAAATTTTTAAAGGTGAGTCTTTTCTCTTTTCATAAAAATTTAATATTAAAAAATGAAAATTTTGAAAAAGGTGTTTGCAGTTAAGTAAGCATAAAAGTGCAGAGGAGTAACATTGTTATATGGTTCTTTGCCTTTACAACAGTTTTTATTTCAACTCAATATCTTCAAAAATAAAGAAGTTACAGAGATTTACGCAAACCTCTGCAAAGCGTAAATTTCGCTGACGGTCATCTACAAAATGGCCGCCGAGGAGAAAACTAGATCCTTAAAAAATAAACTAACACCTGTTTTCAACTCTTCAATAGTTGTACAATCATGGGTAAAAATATAAAAAATAAATAAATTTTGACAGCAACCTTTTGAATTTTTATTGGTTGATTTTATTTGGATTGACCCTTATATGATTTGAAGGCGTGATCAAGTAAGCAGCCGTCATTTTTTAAAAAAATCTGTTCTCAGTAACGCATAAGATTACGTTATGTATCCATTACACGCAGCATTCAAAATCAAAATCAAAAATTCTTTGGATAAGAAATGTATTTTATGCAAATAATATTTTATCAACATAAGACAAAACGTATTAATATTAGATTTTCATGTAAAATGAATGCTTGATTTTGAACAAATCCAAAAATGAAAAATCGATAAGGCGATGATCGTGGAACGAAACGTTGACACATGATATTGTTGACAAAGCCCGCGGTTAATTTAGAGCAAACGTTTTTTCAAATTATTAAAAGTTGAGAAATTATTTATTTAATTACTCTATATTTATCTAATTACAAGATATCTATAACAATGGAAAATATCAAAAAGAAACGCGGCTCAAATTATACACCAGGTGAAAAAGAAATACTTTTAGAAGTAATCAAAAGGTACGTAAATAATAAAATATGAAACATAAATTGTATAATATTGTATTAAAGAAGTGAGATTTTGTGATTGATATACGAGGGCTGCTACTTAAGTATCCGGAATCTGGGATTTCAACATTTTTAAACGCAATATATGACCACCATGGTAAAATTCGTTCTTTTTTTGAAATACCTACTGGCCACGCTAGTGTTTTGTTTCTGATGGGTTTAAAATGTCATATCGCTGAAATGATGGAACTGGCACGTGAAAATATTCGTGCTATGATTTATTACGATTTTCGACGTGGTTTAACGCAACAACAATGCGTAGATCAATTAACTTCAACTTTTGGTGTTGAAGCTCCATCAAAAACCACTGTGTATCACTGGTTTAGTGAGTTCAATCGTGAACAGAGTAAGCTCACGGACGAAGTTAAGGAAGGTCGCCCGAAATCAGTCGTTGTGCCACAAAACATTGAAGCTGTACGAAAACTAAATTATGCAAGACCGTCATGTTACTTATCGCGAGATAGAGGCTATTCTAGGCATATGTATAACAAGCATTAATAAAATATTACATGAACATTTGTTCGTAAAAAAAATTTGTTCGCGTTGGATACCGCACAACTTAACTCAGCATCAAAAAGAAGCTCGCGTCGAATGGTGCAAGAATATGTTAAAAAAATTTAACGGAGGTGACTCAAAATCTGTTTATAACATCTACACAGGGGATGAATCTTGGATCTATGCGTACGATACCGAAACTAAGCAACAATCTATAGTTTGGGTGTTTCAAAATGAGCGAACCCTACGAAACTGACTTGTGCAAAAAACACTTGGTGGCCTTTTTTTTTTGGTATTAATGGTCATGTGGCCACAATACCACTGGAGAATCGTAAAACGGTCAATTCGGAGTGGTACACGACCATTTGTTTGCCGGTAGTATTTGAAGAAATACGTAAAAACAACAAGCGACGCAGAATCATTCTAAACCACGACAATGCCAGCTGTCACACATCACGCGAAACAAATACATTTTTGGAGGGTCAAAAAATAGAATTGATGGGTCATCCTCCGTATAGTCCAGACTTGGCACCTAATGATTTCTATTTATTCCCAAATGTAAAGAATAAATTACGTGGTCAACGATTTTCGACCCGTGAAGATGCCGTCGACGCGTTCAAACTGCACGTTTCAGTGATACCGCAATCAGAGTGGAAAAAATGCTATAAAAATTGGTTTCAACGTATGCAAAAGTGTATCGATCATCGCGGAGAATACTTCGAAAAACAATAAACCCATATTTAGCCATATACGTTTGTTTAATTTTTCTATTCCGGATACATAAGTAGCAGCTCGTATACTTGTACCGGGGGATTTATTAATAAAACACTCTCAGGCACAACTTATATGTCCATTCATGTAAAATTGTTAATTATTGATTGATTGAACTGATGAGTGATTGATTATTATTATTATTATCATGTATAGGTATTATTTTATGTACTTTCAGATATCAACATATAATTGAAAACAAAGAGCTCTAGGTATTTCTTCACTATCTGAAAGAGCCTATAACGATGACACAGACATTATATATCACTTTTCGGGGATATAAGCAAAAGTTATATAGCGTTTAAGATACGCTCGCGACCACTCTCACATTTAACGACGTCTTAAGACGATTTGACAACTGATTTGAGTGACAGTTAGCCTTGAGTTGCGTTTCAGTATTCGAATATTCATTTGAGTGGGTCTTAAGTGCGACTTAATTTGAGATACTCTCAAAAATTAACAGCTGCTTATCTTTTGCTTTTGAGTATGCGAAATGCGAGTGTAGGAGCTGCTTATTGAGAAGCCGTTAAATATTTAAGAGGCGTTTCAGTATTTGGCCATTAGTTTCTAAATGGAATTAATTACCATCAAATTCTAACTTATGTACTGTGTCAATTGAAAAATATTTACAATCCCTCTGCAGCTTTATTATGCTTTAAACAGTGGTACAATACGCTGTTTAGTAACTTAAATTATTTTTGTAATAAAAATTTAAACATTATTACTTACTTGGACGTCACGGGAAGTCTGCTCGTGACCACAATGTTTGCTAGTTAAAATTTGTTCTTTTTAAATAAAAATTTCATCTTGATTAGAGTTGTGATTTAATAATTTTGTATGTTTACAATATTTGTGATCAGCAAATATTATCTACACATTCAATAAGTTACTTACTTACATACACACTTACATACATTTTATCATTATTCCCAGAGTGATCGCCAGACCCTTATGTTCTCCGCGACATTCCCCGAAGACATACAACACTTGGCCGGAAGATTTTTGAACAACTACTTATTTGTGGCTGTTGGCATCGTGGGAGGCGCTAGCACTGACGTGGACCAGGTGTTCCTACAGGTTTCCAAGTTTGAGAAAAGGAATGCGTTGCACAAACTTATCGAGGAGAATGGTGAGTTTAACAGTAAATATTGTTCTTTAGTCTTCGATAAAGACAAATTGTATTATGAAAAAGCTACACACAACACCATCACATTGGCAGAATGTGAATTAGTTAATTTTCTGTTTAGTTTTATTCTTGATTCTAGTCAAGTTAGCGATCATACATGGCAAGATCTATTTCAAATCATGAGCGAGCACTCATAGTCCTTTGAGTGCTTTAATCATGTTGATATTGTCGCATTCCATAAAAATTTGTAGTGTTCTGCTAATTAGAAGGGCAATGTCGAGTCAATAGAGTCTGACACGTTATATCAAGTAATGTCATATCAAGTAATATCCTCTGCGTTGACATATAAAAGACGTGAATGAATGGTATCTTCGAGTGATTGGGAAAAACCTATTTCAACAAAAATTTTTGATCTAGATTCGTGACTGAGATGGTTACAACAATGAAGTATTCATATAAGAAAATTCAGGCGTTCATGAATTTTTAATTACAACTTTGTATTATGTGTATATGTACATGGTTTAAGTATTTTCCCAAAATTCCCAGTACAATGAGCGTTGGGTCAACTTTCACATTTACATAGTAAAATCTGTTCTATTGCAAATAGAATAAGAGTGGCTTTGGGCCACAGTCGAACAGAATAGAGCTTGATGCGGAGAGTACAATGTAATAACATTGCTCTGTAGTTTTCTCATTTGTTGACTTATTTTATGACGCCAAAAACTATACAAGTAGTGGGTGTTATTAGAGCTTATTTCATCACCAAGATTGCTCTTTACTCCCTAGAGACTAAAGCGGTAATTTCATTCCTTTAGTCCAGCTGCAGTGTTCACTGTAGAGTTTCTCTCGAGAAATTTTGCCTTACTTGAGACGCGAAAAAAGTGGTTGAGAAATCGAGACATTAAGTCAAAAATTTTCAAAATTTAATACGAAACCGACTATCAGACAATGCTTTAAATGTCCTCGTATTTTTGAAAGCTTATTTCCTAAATAATAAAAATACCTAGTGGGATAGCTTTTGGACCAGTTTCCTCTTTAAATTGTGATCATAATTAGTCTGATTATTAATCATTTACTAGATTCTTAAGTATACTTACGTAACAAAAAAGTCTATATATAACAAAATATTGAAAATTTATATTGAAAAGTTGGACTAAAATAAGTTACCTGTACCTTATTATTATTCATTGTAATTATGAAGCTAGTCTGATTGTTTGATTTTTATACCTAATTTAAAAACTGTCGGTTCAATTATACTTTTTTATAGAAAAGTATGTACTACAGGCAGAGACTAAAGTAACTTATATAGTATGTAAGGTACTAAATTATATTGTGGTGACTGGATGGCATTGTTTTTAGAAGATATTTTATTTGTTTTTCCCAAAGATAAATAATATTTAGTCCTAAAATTGTGTGTAAAAATAATGACAAAAAATCTTGCTGGATTTTATTTCGTTTAATAAAAATTTTATATACTTACTTAAGTTAAAGTCAATTGAAACTAATAATAAATGTTGTTGATTGATAAATGTTGTTGACTATTACATAAAAAGCGTAGTTTTATTATTAAAACACACATATTTAAAAAAAAAAACTATATATCTCGACAACCCGAGAATTCTCGAGAAATAAAAAAGCTCGAGAATTGAGAAACCCTAGTTGACTGTCATTTAACGTGATGTCTCCGTGCAGACGGCAAGCGGGTGCTGGTGTTCGTGGAGACGAAGCGCAACGCGGACTTCATCGCGGCCGTGCTGTCGGAGCTGCAGCAGCTCACGTCGTCCATCCACGGCGACCGGCTGCAGAGCCAGCGCGAGCAGGCGCTGCACCAGTTCAAGAGCGGCGCGCACCGCATCCTCGTGGCCACCGCCGTGGCGGCTCGCGGCCTCGGTCAGTCTCTGTCTGTGTGCTTGTCAATGTCGGAGCTGCAGCAGCTCACGTCGTCCATCCACGGCGACCGGCTGCAGAGCCAGCGCGAGCAGGCGCTGCACCAGTTCAAGAGCGGCGCGCACCGCATCCTCGTGGCCACCGCCGTGGCGGCTCGCGGCCTCGGTCAGTCTCTGTCTGTGTGCTTGTCAATGTCGGAGCTGCAGCAGCTCACGTCGTCCATCCACGGCGACCGGCTGCAGAGCCAGCGCGAGCAGGCGCTGCACCAGTTCAAGAGCGGCGCGCACCGCATCCTCGTGGCCACCGCCGTGGCGGCTCGCGGCCTCGGTCAGTCTCTGTCTGTGTGCTTGTCAATGTCGGAGCTGCAGCAGCTCACGTCGTCCATCCACGGCGACCGGCTGCAGAGCCAGCGCGAGCAGGCGCTGCACCAGTTCAAGAGCGGCGCGCACCGCATCCTCGTGGCCACCGCCGTGGCGGCTCGCGGCCTCGGTCAGTCTCTGTCTGTGTGCTTGTCAATGTCGGAGCTGCAGCAGCTCACGTCGTCCATCCACGGCGACCGGCTGCAGAGCCAGCGCGAGCAGGCGCTGCACCAGTTCAAGAGCGGCGCGCACCGCATCCTCGTGGCCACCGCCGTGGCGGCTCGCGGCCTCGGTCAGTCTCTGTCTGTGTGCTTGTCAATGTCGGAGCTGCAGCAGCTCACGTCGTCCATCCACGGCGACCGGCTGCAGAGCCAGCGCGAGCAGGCGCTGCACCAGTTCAAGAGCGGCGCGCACCGCATCCTCGTGGCCACCGCCGTGGCGGCTCGCGGCCTCGGTCAGTCTCTGTCTGTGTGCTTGTCAATGTCGGAGCTGCAGCAGCTCACGTCGTCCATCCACGGCGACCGGCTGCAGAGCCAGCGCGAGCAGGCGCTGCACCAGTTCAAGAGCGGCGCGCACCGCATCCTCGTGGCCACCGCCGTGGCGGCTCGCGGCCTCGGTCAGTCTCTGTCTGTGTGCTTGTCAATGTCGGAGCTGCAGCAGCTCACGTCGTCCATCCACGGCGACCGGCTGCAGAGCCAGCGCGAGCAGGCGCTGCACCAGTTCAAGAGCGGCGCGCACCGCATCCTCGTGGCCACCGCCGTGGCGGCTCGCGGCCTCGGTCAGTCTCTGTCTGTGTGCTTGTCAATGTCGGAGCTGCAGCAGCTCACGTCGTCCATCCACGGCGACCGGCTGCAGAGCCAGCGCGAGCAGGCGCTGCACCAGTTCAAGAGCGGCGCGCACCGCATCCTCGTGGCCACCGCCGTGGCGGCTCGCGGCCTCGGTCAGTCTCTGTCTGTGTGCTTGTCAATGCCCACTGTATGTCTGTGTGTCACTCGGGCTAAGTGCGGCTGCAGATGTTTATGCGCGTGCGCAATAAATGCCGACTGTGTGTCACTCGGACTAAGTGCGGCCGCAGATGTTTATGTGCGTGCACAATAAATGCCGACTGTGTGTCACTCGGACTAAGTGCGGCTGCAGATGTTTGTGTACGTGCGCAATAAATGCCGACTGTGTGTCACTCGGACTAAGTGCGGCTGCAGATGTTTGTGTACGTGCGCAATAAATGCCGACTGTGTGTCACTCGGACTAAGTGCGGCTGCAGATGTTTGTGTACGTGCGCAATAAATGCCGACTGTGTGTCACTCGGACCAAGTGCGGCTGCAGATGTTTATGTGCGTGCGCAATAAATGCCGATTGTGTGTCACTCGGACTAAGTGCGGCTGCAGATGTTTGTGTACGTGCGCAATAAATGCCGACTGTGTGTCACTCGGACTAAGTGCGGCTGCAGATGTTTATGTACGTGCGCAATAAATGCCGACTGTGTGTCACTCGGGCTAAGTGCGGCTGCAGATGTTTGTGTGCGTGCGCAATAAATGCCGACTGTGTGTCACTCGGGCTAAGTGCGGCTGCAGATGTTTGCGTGCGTGCCCAATAAATGCCGACTGTGTGTCACTCTTAGTAATGGTCGTTATTTCAATAACCGATAATATAATGAATTATTTTCCCGTAACGAATAACACGTTATTTAACAACGGCTTATACTGTTATCCTGCTGTTGCTGTTGACAAAAGAATCGCCTAGTCGCATTGTTGTTGTTGCCACTTGTGTGTGCGGCACGGAGCGAGCGAGTACGACTGTGCTACAAGCTACAAGTGCGAGCGAGAGAAAGCTAACCGTTGTGTAGGCGTAGGCGCTCGCTCTGTTGCCTGACTGCTTATTCTTATGATATTAACTTTTCTCACAAGGAAATAAAGTTCCTATTTGTTTATTTCTTGTAGTAATTTTACTAATCCCAAATTCACAATTTTGTACCTTCGTTCGTATGACAATTAGACCCATTTTGATTTCCAGTGTGATTTGAAATAACAATTAGGTAAACTGTTGCTGGCTTGCTGGTGCCTAAGCTGTTTTCATTTTTTAGTCACGCATTATTTGCTGTTGTGCGATCGCGCGTATGCAAATTAAATTATTTGTTGCAATAAGTAAATAATGTAAATATTGAATGTAAATAACAAATGTACAGATCAATGAACTTTTAAATACGCCAGAAAATTATATTGATTAGGTAATTAGTTTTAAATTATTTAAATTACTGCCTAATATTCTGACAGCCCTAAGCCATATTCAGAATAACTAAGCTAGCTATAATAACAATAACAATCGTACTCAACAACATTTGTCAAAACAGCAATATAACAGGATAACAGGCAACAGTTTACAATAACAGTTATAGGAAAATAACATAACAGTGTTATTAATTATTGCAAAACAGTCGTTATTGCCATTACTGGTCACTCGGTCTAAGTGCGGCTGCACTCAACATGGGCTGGGTGAACGCGAAGTGTGGTATGACTTTGTAGATCAGCTGCAAAGCCAGCCTGGGTTTGCGTATGCAAAGTATACAAAGTAGTGATGTGCCGGATATACGTAACCGCGGATATCCGAGGCAGAAGAAAGATTCGCATCCGTGTCCGTTACTTTCTGGCGGTTCTATAACGCATCCATTTAGCATAGTCTTCCTTAAAGAATAATTCATATTCTTGCGGATGTTATTTTGCAAATGATTTTTTAAGAAAGTTGAGCCCTTACGAGAATATATCACAAAATAATTCCATATTACACCACTAAACTTATTTGTAGACATTTTTTTCAAATCATGTACCAATACCAAATAGAAGCGTTATCTATGCTGCCCAGTGTCACATTAAAGTAAAGCAAAACAAAATGCAAGTCGAAACTTGTTTCAACTCAAGATCGCGCGCACCAACATCAGCGTATCTGCGGATGTTGACACCAAATATCCGTATTCAGATCTGTATCCGCGGATCTAGATTTTTGACGATCCGGCACATCACTAATACAAAGTGGCTTCAGAACCAGTGCAGGTTAGGTGTTTTGTATCACTGTGGAGACTGACTATTATAAAGTCAATGTGGGTTCAATTAGCGTGTGTATAAGCTGAGTATGTTTGTAGCTGTATAGACTGGCTGCAGAGTTGTGTTGCCTAATATAACGGATCGCTCAAAAATGCTCTATGCCAGGGTTTCCCAACCTTTATTTCACTGAGCCTCCCCAATTCAAAAACAATATTCTCATGCCCCCTTAAGTTTAAAAACATTAAAAACACATAATTTTTTTTTACAACTAAATTATTTCTTTGAATTAAAATTAAAATACAGATATTTGTAGATATTTATGTTTTAAGAATAAGAGAAGATATAATAATATGTATCTACACTTGAAAACCATTAATTACTTTCACTTTAGGTAAATATCCTAGTTTTATTTTAATTATTAAATACTAATGAGATACTTGAGCTTGCATCTTCTGTACCAGTATGTCGATTCTGGGTTCAGTCTTTGCTAGAGCGCTTAAGTACTCGATTACGCCCCCCCTGGTATTCCACTACGCCCCCCAAGGGGGGCATGCCCCCCTGGTTGGGAACTCCTGCTCTATGCAATGCAACCATGATATTAAAGGTAATGTTAAAATTACATACTTTGGTGTGTTTATTAATAGTGCTCTGAATAGGTAGTTTAATTTTATATACTTGCAGAAAGAGAGTCAATGTAAGCGTAACATGGATAAACCTAAAATGTTCTATTTTTATTTGCTATTCGTTTCTCTACGCTTTTATTGTAAAATTTTATGTTTACAACTTATTATTACAACAATAAGCTAAAAGATGGAAATACTATTTTGAAAGTTCAATATAATAATTTTACAATCTCTGAAAATAGTAAGTTCCCAGGCATATCCATACTATTGATGTCACAATATCGCAAGTAAATAAAATTAAACTACCTATTCCGAGCACTAGTTGAATAAAAATGTAATAATGTGTCACCTTATATCGGACAATATCACATTGAGAAGTGCGTCTCAATGGAAGATTGTGGTATAACGAAAATTTGAGTGTAATTTTTTGTTGCAGATATAAAAAATGTCGACATCGTCGTAAACTATGATCTGCCCAAGAGCATCGATGAATACGTCCACAGAATTGGCCGGACAGGTCGAGTTGGTAATAGGGGAAAAGCCGTTTCCTTCTTCGACCCCGATCAAGTAAGTTTACGATTCACTAACTTTCTCGTTGTATCAAATTTTATTTTATTGGGACATGGAAAAAAGTAATGCCCCCTGCTGTCCTATATCCTTTGAAACATCTTGAATAATTGATTGAATTGAAAAAATTGTCGTCTACCTAATTAGTTGTTGATCCAAAGTCCAACAGCTAATTGCCTGAAATAGATAAATAGAGTCATTTGTTCTCAGTTTACCCATAACGTGAGGTTATTAATAAGTGTTATTTTGTAACAGGACAACGCATTAGCGGCAGATCTGGCGAAGATCTTGCGCCAGGCGGATCAAGAGGTGCCCGATTTCCTCCAGAGCGGCGGCACGGCCACGTACAAGGGCAACAAATACGGAGGCAGCGATATTAGGGTGAGCCATTCATTTATAACTAGCCGTGTCCACGAATCGTCAATTTGGAATCGTCATTTTAGGTAGCATTTCGCATATTTCTCCACCGATTAAGAACCTGCAACACATTAATTTTTAATATCACATCAAAAAGCAGAAGAGGCTCAGTTACACGATACAAGTATTATATGATGTGTTTTAACAGCAAGATAACGGGAGTTGAATAATTCCAATTTTTATATTTACCTTTATGACATGTTCCTTTAATTTTGTACTTAATTGATCGTTATGAGGCCGTCCATTAATCACGTGACCTTTTGACCATTTTTAAGCCCCCGACTTGGTGATACGTAGTGAGGTTTAAGAAATATTTTCTTTCTTTCCTTCATTTTTAATGACTGAGAGTGTTATAAACATAAGAGTAGAGAAGTATAATCAGAAAGTTTCGAACTGCTAAGCAAGTTATTGTAACACGTGTTATTGTGAGTCAACCATAAAAGATAGACATATGCTGTTGTGGTATATTTTTTATTTAATTTTAAGGAGAATATTTCCGTCTTACATTATTTCTGTGTAGCTTTAACGATTAAGGTTGTTGCACACGCGACGGAAGCTTAAAAAATGGAGTAACTTCTCCCGTTTTCCCCCAACATTTCCCTTCACTGCTCTGCTACTATTGATTATAGGGTGATAAAAAGTATACTATAACCAGCTCATGAGTATGAAAAATAATTGTACCAAGTTTCGTTAAAATCCTTCGAGTAGTTTTTGTTTCTATAACGGTTATACAGACAGACAGACAAAAATTTTACGGATTGCATTTTTGGCATCAGTATCGATCCCTAATCACCCCCTGATAGTTACAGAATTGACCTCTCTACAGAGTTATTATAAGTATAGACCATATCTTTATTTAGTACATTGAAGATATTTTTCATTATTCTGTATTTTATTATGTTTCAAAGAAAAAATTAAAATAATCAGCTAAAAAAGTGCTTAAGATATTTTTAACAAAGGCCGCATCGGTAAAGTTCTGCATTTATGCATTTAAATGCAGTGTGCCAGATTTCAGTAGATATAATGTAATGTATTGCCCGATGTCATGTCAGATATAATTACACGAATTCTTTAATTTGTTTTCTATTTTACCTACGAGACTTCGCAGTCCTGTTGGGTCGGTACAGACAGTTTGAGAAACAATTACTTATAAGCACACATCTAGTTTCTCTGCGAGAATTCTCGAATCGAGAATTTTGCCTTACTCGAGACGAGAAAAAAGTGGTTGAGAAATCGACATAAATTAAATCAAAAGATTTTAAAACCTAATACGAAACCGACTATCAGATAATTCTTTAAATAATGCCCTCGTATTTTTGAAATCTTATTTCCTAAATAATAAAATGGGTTAGTCTGATTATTAATTATTTATTAGATTCTTAAATATACTTACGTAACAAAAAATCTATAACAAATTATTAAAAATTTAAAGTTGGACTAAAATAAGTTATCTGTAGCTTATTGTTATTCATTGTAATTATGAAGTTAGTCTGATTGTTTGATTTTTATACTCAAATCAAAAACTGTCGTTTCAATTATACATTTTAATAAAAAAGTTTGTAGTACAGTCAGAGACTGAAGTAAATTATATAGTATGTAATGTAAGGTACTAAATTATATTGTGGTGACATGATGGTATTGTTTTTAGAAGATATTTTATTTGTTTTTCCCAAAGTTGAAGACTATTTAGTCCTAAAATTGTGTGTAGAAATAATGACAAAGATCTCGCTGGATTTTATTTCGTTTAATAAAAATTTTATATACTTACTCAAGTTAAAGTCAATTGAAACTAATAATAAATGTTGTTGAATATTGCATAAAAAACGTAGTTTTATTGTTTAAACACACATATTTTTAAAAATTTCCATGTATCTCGACAACCAGAGAATTCTCGAGAAATAGTGGTCGAGAATTCTCGTGCTCCGAGAAATAAAAAAAGTTCGAGAATTGAGAAACAGACAAAAGTCACTCAGTAGACAATATTTTGGTTTAACATGGTCACATTTTATGATTCCTTACAGAGTATTACTATACAATTCTTTTTCCTTACAGAGTTTCAATAACGCGTCATCTGGTGTAACTCAGGGCCAGGAACCTGAAGAGGAGTGGTAAAAACGGACATCTTGAAAAATATTAATTGTAAAACAAACAATACTCCTCACAGTGCGAGCTGAGAACATTTGATTCGTGTGCAACATGTGGTGCGTGTAAATATCATTGGTGCTTATGTCTACAGTGATCCCAGTGAACAATTATATCTTTCCATATACGTTTAATAACCAGTGTACGAAGTTAACTTATATTTTGATAAACATTGATTTGACATTTGTCAGTGTTGCCAACTGTTACATATTGGAAAAAGATTAAAAATCCTTACGGTTGGAGTTGAGCAACATTTATACTAGGCCGACTTAACGGTAACGTGTACAGCCATAAAATAAAGTAAAAAAAAAACATACTAGTCGACTTGACTAGATTTATTTTGTATTCTATCAGACCTTATGATTATATACTTATGGACTACATAAGTACACAAAAATGTGTTCCCTTCAAACATAATAAAGAAACTTCTAACATAAAACCTGTCATGTGACAGGTTTTATGAACTCTTAAATTACAAGACTGTAACTAACAAATTAAAATAGTATTCTAGAGTTAAGTTTTAATTTTAAGAAAACGTTACCCCAGTACCTACTACATTTACCACGTTACATATAGCATAAGTTCCATTGGTTTTCTTACATCATCGCTGTATGTACTTAGGTTGGATTAAGTATTTTTTGTTTATCTATTTTACTATGGAAAACCTATTGGTTAATGTTTTTGTTTTTTTTTTATTTGTTAATTAAACGTTTAGCGTTCTTATCTTGAGATTGAGGGTAGTGTTTGATTAGTTTGCATTTTAAAATGCATACACACTATCTGTGATGCTAAAATATTGTGATTGCTCAGTTAATACATATTTTATATCAGGACAAAGTATATACTTCAAATCTTTCTTTGAATCTCGCCCATTGTACAAATTTATTTGCACCTATGAATGTTATAAATGTCAGAAAACTAGGTCTAGCCTGTATACAAACTGGAACAACTCTTTTATTATAATTGTTTTTTTTTTTATATAATCTGTGATGATTATTATAAGTAGAGATATATACAAACAGCACATGCCATAATTTCGTTTAGTCAAAATTCAAAGTTTATTTCCGTTAAAATCTGTTGAGCCAATTATATGACAATTAAAATTTATTTGTACAAAAAGAGTGCTGCGTAGTTGTCAACATAAGGTACAATTAATGTTGTTTGATACACTTTTTTTTATTGTTAAGTTCAATAAAGACATTGAAATAACATGTTGGTTTTATTTTATTTTTTCTATAACACAAGAAAGTTATAGGTATTAAATAGATATGGCTACTCAAAATTAAAATCGTGGAAAACTGCTGGACTTTATGACTTTTGACAGTAAACTTATTTTTTGTAAAATTATAACTATGTAGAATATACTTTTCTGTTGGTAAAGTTCACAAAATTACGCAGTTGAAGGTAACTTAAGCTAGGATAATCCACTAATTTCAAAAAATATTGACATACGAATTAACTTCCGTTAAATACCTTTAATCGTTAATTCAACATTTATTATTTCCAAAAATATATGACACATACCTTTCTGCGTCAAAAATGTTAAGTTCTGTTAAATGCGCTCAGAATGATTGATAAAATCTAAAAGTGAGTACTTGATAACTGTCAATAAAGAAAAATAAAACAAATCAATAATTCAGTCTCGTACAGTGCGGTTCCAGACGAATTTCGAGGTTTTCCCGGAGGGCTACACAAATAGGATACTTCAAAAGGGGTATAAATAGGTTTTTCAACACTGCTCGTAATTGGTATGTAACAATATCATATTATTACCAATTTGTAATATCTTTCGAATTTCAAATTCGATTACCGCACAGGTTGGTAATCAAAAGTTAATAGTTTCGTAAAAAAAAAGTCGCGCTTCTCACGTTATTTATAAGAAAAAAAAAATGAACCAAAGAGAATTTATATGCAAAATGCTGAAATATTTTTGTAAATTAAACAAGTTTGGCGTTTAAAAACACTGTTTAAAGATATACAATTATAAAAATCCTATTTGAAATTACAACTATTAAAAAGAAGTCATACATAAATATTAAAAAATATATATATATATTTTGTAAAAATTATACAATTTACTGTTTTGGCTGTATAAGCGTCGGTACCTTAGTCTTTCGCGCACAAAGCCGTCAATGAAAAAGTAAAGACGTAGAGACGTATTTTTGAAAAAGTAGAGACGTATTTTTGAATTATTAGACATGAATTTGGAATTGGAATACGAATACAAATCGTGCACGAAATTATTTTCTACTGCTTACAATTTTATAGATTTTTGAATCACTGGAATTCCGTTTCACGCAGAAAAATTCAAAACCACAACAACTAAAACAAAAATTTGGCGATATCTCACACGTGGAACGGATCACTGTCAAGGTCACGAAATCAAAAACGAGTGGGTTGAACCACTCGTTGCACAACGTTCGGTAATTCGTATACGAATCTCACGATTTCGAATGCGAATTGGTTTTCTATTGTTTTAAAAATTCATCTCCAGGCGGACCGTAGGGTTGTCTTCCACCATCGTGGTGTGAAAAAAAATATATAAGTGGATCATTATCGGAACTACAAAACGCATTTTTATCACACGTTAATAAGTTAACGATTACCGTTAACTTGTGATAACCTAATATAAAGTTAAACGCAGTTGCTTTTATTGTAACGGTGTCCAGCTCTGGCTACTTTGTTCATTTAGAGCTAAATGATCAGGTTTCATTCTCCAGTAATCCATATTCTGCTGTTCTTTCCACTCTCCGTTGCAAATATTGCATGACCCTGTAAAAAACGTTGTTATTATTACTGTTTAAGATCCTTATCTTATAATTTAATTTTCGCTTTGTGCACATTGTATTTCATTACTGTAAATTCAGGCATTGTGAATTTATTGTGATAAGGTAAATTTGTAAGACATATCGAGTGGTGATAACACGCCCGCTGGGACTAACGCAGATCCTAAATGCACCATGTAGAACCGAACTGGTTTCACCTCGGACACGCGGCGACCGATTCCGACAGAACTAGTTCTGTCTGTAGAGCAAATTACAGCAATTAAATAATAGTACATTATGATACTAGTGTGCAAAGTTGTTCATTGCATACGAGGCGGTATTGGTCGCGCGAGCCGTAAGGTGAGCGCGACAATTTAGCCGAGGATGCAATTAACAATGCTCACGAGTTTCATACGACGTTTTTCAACACAAGTTGAGGAAAAAAGCTAATAAAATGCTAATTTTTATTTATTAAAACAATTAGTAAATGTACAATTTGCGAAGTGATACTGTACAGATTTTGCGGGCATTTTTACGGGTTTGAGATATAAATTTACATTCAACAAACTTGCATTGAGGTGCAATAGTAATCAAAGATTCACTATAATTTTATTTAAATACATTATATATCATATGCTGTTTTCTTGAATTTATAAAATTTGGCTGAATGATAATTTGCCTCGTGCCTGTATGCCGATGCCGCCATGACGCTGAGCGGCGCGCGCAATGCGCTATTGCGCGGTAAAAATGAAAGTTGATAAATACATATTAAACATTAGAATACATTTATTCGAGAAAAAAGAAAGTGCTACCAGACTAAATTAAGAATGCATTGTACGTATATAAAAACGTCTTGTAACAGGGAACAACCGAATTTTATCGGGTTATAAATATTGCACACTAGTGCATAATGAAATTGCGCACTAGTGTGCAATATCCTAGTTTTTGAGATTAAAAACACGCATGAAACAGCCCCGTTATGAGAACGTGTGTTGAAAATAAATTTTCTATTCATGGGAATGCGGGTGAAGCGGGCAGTAGAGCAACCTTATGGCGATTAGAGTTAAGTCCCTAAGAGTGTACAGTAGCAACGATTTATTTACTTAACAAAAATACTCACGCTACAAGCAACACGCATAGAAAGTTGATCGATCCGCTAAGAATGAAGAAAGCTCCTGGGAAGTAGCTCAGGGTGTACGCGTAGAGGCCGTTGTATCCGACGGGGGCTACCAACGGGATGATAGCCTCGGCCGAGCTGAGCAGCCCGAACGCCTTGGCCGTGTCGTTCCCAGGGTTCAGCTTCGACAAGAACGACCTCAGTAATGGACTCGATACATTCCCGACGAAAGCTACCGCGGAACCTGCAATTCACTTATTTTTTATTAAAAACGAATAATCCGGTAATTTTCCTCACTTATTGTTAACTAGCTTTTACCCGCGACTTCGTTCGCGTGGACTTCAGGTTCGTGCCGTCTAGTCTAGTAATAAGTAAGAAATACGGTACCTAACTAAGCATTGCAGAGCCCTAATCATAGGCCTATAGGTAGCTACTGCAGTATGCTCCTATAAACTACATTTAACGATTTTTTTCCTTCAGCATAAACATGCAGATTCTTCGCTTTGGATCTGTGATATCTTCGAAAATATTTATTTAATTTACATGCTGTAAAAAGCCATATTGATCTTTATTAAATACACAATGTATTTAAGATACTTAATTGGATAAGGATTAATACTGTATTGCTTAAAATCGCTTCGTAAATAAGCCATTATTTCTCGTACAAAGTAAAGGATAAAAAATGGTTATTGTGGGTTATTCCTAAGAGATAAACATATACCATCACGGACTTTTTTGTAGACCTTTTTAAGTTGTACAATACTGTAGTAAATTGTTTTGATCTATCTTGTAGGATTCAGTCAGCGTTTGCAATGTAAGTGCAAAAAATGTGTTCTTTTTACGACCTCATAGAAACCTCAAAAATTGTAGCCTATGTGTTCACACCAATTAGCCTAGCCCAAAGTAAGGTTCTGTAAGGCTTGTATTATGGAATCTAGGGTAACGGATAGACAATAGACATATGTACTACATACATGTATTATACATATATAAATAAATTTGGTTGAAATATATTACAACAACTATGACTAAGGTACAAATGCTCGCATTCATCACACAAACATCTGCCCCCACCGGGATTCGAACCCGGGACCTCAGAGATGGCGACACCTTGAAACCGGTGTATTATCCACTCGACTATGGAGGTCGTCAGATGATCGACATGAACCTTCCAGTCCAGTTTGTACTGTCTGATGAATGTTGTGATTCGAATCAGACTAATGCATAGCTACATGGACAACTGATTGTTAACTAATTAACTGTGAAGTCAACTTTAAAACAAATAACTGTGAATTTAATTTCCGTTAAATTATCTCAAATCAGTTAAGCGACAATCAATCTGTAACTGCAAATAAGGCTAATTATCCTTTAGGTTTTAATAACAATTGGAGCATAAAAGGTCTTTTTATTGTATTAGCTTTGAAGTTTTTCAAAGTTATTCATTTGGTACTGAAATCATTGCAGACTTGAGTAATTGATATTAATTTCAACATTACAACTCCACACGTTCCTGAAAAAAAAGGTGAGATCAGTTAGTTGACAGATAGTCAACTAATTGATCCTATAAGGGTTCTGTTACGCGAATGAGTACGGAATTAAAAAAAAAGGAAAAAATTAAAATTGCAAAGGAACTTAAATAAACTTTTCACTCAGATTTCGAATGATAAACAGAACATTCCGAGGTACGTTCTTAACATTTTAAAATACCTAGCCAAAAATCACATGGAATCGCTTACCTAAATACATATGAAATGTTGTAGTGGCTAGGGCTTTGACAACATGCTCGAACATACACGACAGAAAGGCAACCGAAGACAGACACAAGTCGCTGATTTTCATCAACCTCTGCACCACTCCAATAGCGATGACCGACCCCACGAGCCATATAAGGGTGCTTACGGATGCAAAGGTCGTAAAGTCTTTCATTGTCCATTTGATTTTATTCCTTGCGTATAAATAAGAAAGTGCGGATTCGCCGTACACAGTAAAAACTGACAGGGTCGCTGTAGCCATTGTAAGCATCGTGAGCGCTCGACGGTAGTTCGGTTTTTTCTTAAAATTCTCTGTCAGCATTTCTTTTAGATGGTCAAACCTAAATAATGATGTCACGGAGCCCTGCAGACAAATTTAGTTTCCTTAAAATAATCATTATACCTAAATGAGAATTACCTAAGTTTGTTTGAACGCAAAGAATAAAAAAGTGACAATTTGATATGAACACCACAAATATAAGAAATAAATGTACCTTAAAAGTTATGTTAATTAGGAATATAAAGTTTCTCTAACAATTAAGTTATCTGACCGTTATTACTGTTAAGGATTACTTAAATGATATCAATGCTTGAGTTTAATTTTAATGAAAATAGTTACGTTACCGAATATTTAGTAAATAACACTTAATTACAAACATTTAATTACCCCTGCAATTTTAACGTCTTGCACCACTATTTGGGTTGGCTGGAAGAGATCACTTTTAGAGATAAGTCCGCCCTTGTACACTATGAATAACTACAATTTTTATTTTTTATTGTACAATAAAGTATTATATATAACATAATGAAACTATAACTTTTATATACATAACGTGAACTTGTTTAAGCTTGTAAAGGAAGTTGGGTTATGACTAGAGATCGTATAATCGGATGCATATTTACCTAAAGTTAGTTTAAGATAAAGTATGGAAACGGCTTTTTATTGTTTTGTTAAATAAAAATGCCGGGATTGCGGAATTGGATAGCCGGATGTTTATTTATTTACCTAATTTAGTTTTCGACAAAGTATGGAACTGTCTTTTTATTTTATTTCCATAAATAAAAATCCCGGAATTCCGGTACTGTAGAACATTTTGGTTGTTTTGTTGTATAAATGATCCCGGAGTCTCGGTCTTTTGAAAATAAATACCACGTGCTAATTTAGTAATTTTCAAACAATATCACTACGTTAAATTTGCAGTCCCGTATTTTCCCGGGATTTTTATTTAACAAAATGTATTTTAAAAAGCCGCTTCCGTAATTTGTGAGCCAAAAATTAACTTTAGGTAAATATGCATCCGATTATCCGATCTCTAGTTATGACTATCTAAACGCCAGCAATTAAAGACTCTGTAAAAATACAATACACAAAAACTAATAGCCTTTGCTGATTCTTTCCAGTACAAGATCTCCTGAGGTAGACTCGTGAAACAATGGCGTATCATCTTTGACGTGCCAAAGTGATTGTAACAATCTTATTTGAAGAATAAATTTTTGATTTATTACTTTAAATAAACAAATGAAAAATGAGTGCTATAGTATTACCGGAGTAGCTGTTTTGAGAGATTCTGGCAAGAAGATAGCAGTGTAGGCGTAAGCGATCGCGTTGAGGGCCGTCGCCAGCAACAGCTGGTACGAAATGTTGCCGAATGCTTTCAATATAAACGGACTAGCCATAGAGCCCAGAGCGTTAGGCAACGTGAAAGATAGTTGCACAATCATTAATCTGAAAAAGGGTGAATTATGTTAATTGCATATATTACGGTGTAACAGATGTTTAGAAAATAATATCAAATCATTGATCCGTTCAGTACGCATCCGCAATAGGAGAGACAACTTTGCACAGCGCCCTCTCGTGAAGAGCGGTCGCTCTTAGGGGGCGGCCATAATTTTTTTTAAATTCAAATTAAATTGAGCTATTTGGTATTTGATACTCAGTAGATGTATAACGTCGAAGTATGAGTGAAATAATTTTCTTTCGAACGAATTAGTGAATGATCTTAATCGCATTACGATTACGCTTAAGATTAAATCTCAAGCGTGTACAATCTGAATTAAATGGATGGATTTATATTTTTTTTTTAATCAGAACAAAATTGCGTGATGTTTGCCGAGACCCCCCTCTCTCCAACGTAAGATTAGCGGAGATTTGACTTGACCCCCTCCCCTTAAATATCTCACGTAATTTTTGGATGCCCCCTTTACTTATATGTCACGGGGCACTTATATTATTAGGATGAACTATATTATTATATAATTACTGACGCTGAGTTTGATCGGTCGGTCATATCGAACGATGATGATATTTTGAACCAGACCCTATCGTATGAAAGCAATTGCGAATAAGGACAGTTTCGAGGACTAGATTTCTTTATTGAAAAAAATTACCAATAATTTTTATAACGGCCCATTGCTGCAGAACAGTAACAGTGTACATTGTTCTCAAATGATAAAAATGACGTGTAATGTAATGAGTGAATCATATTATTACTTCAAAATTATCAGTCGGCACCCTTTTCTATGAATTTGTTATCGTGATTAAATATTGGCTTATCGCATTTTTGTACGAATATTTTGCGCGCGAATACATACTTTTACCCGCACTTAGCCTCACAGTTGGGCCATTGTGCGTCCTGTGCTGGTTGACTTCTGTCTTACTCCAACCACCCCAGATCTTCACAGAATGCCAGACGCCACTCGGGGCTTCATGCTTCCGTTAGGAATACTGGGGAGTGGAGAAGTTTTTCGACCACAACCCGTTAATCGACTACACTTCTGCTACTCCATGCAAATATGTCGTGGTCTTTCCTCTGCCTCAATGCATCCCCTACATAGAGGGCTGTCCGTCACACCTACTTTGAATAGCTTGTTCAAGGGAAAAGGTCCGTTAAAGCACCTATGACTTTCCGGATTTTGTCCCTGTTTAATTTTATAAGGGAACGGGCAAGCTTTTTGGACGCTACCGGGACTGCGTCTTTCGCTTATTTAGGTATATACATATGACATCTGTCTATAGATGATTTATATAAAATAGCAATGTAGCAGTGCTGTTTTCTGGTATGAAATTATTGGGTATTGTGACTTTACATCTTATGCCTCAAGCAGACAATGTAAACTGTGTAAGTACTGCTATCGTAATGTGGTCCCTACTACACCCTAAAGGACAGACAGCACCGGGAAGTCGTAAGAATAGATTCCCACACCGCCGCGTACCTGGCGTTACATCTACGTGCTCACTGCACCAGTGCGCCCTCAACGTTTTTAAAATCAACCTAATATTTATTTAACCTTTAGAACCACTTATTAATGATTTAATTACACAAAGAATTTAAGTGTTACATTATTTTGCACACAGATACGTGCAAGGACAAAATAGGCAATCTACACTTTTGTTTGCTTTTCAGTTCTTTTCCTTTTAACCAATCTAAATGATTCAAACACAGGTAAAACTAAAGTTCGATTTTTAATTCGAGTCAGTAAAATTACATTTCCAGTGTCATGTGTCACACAAATCATATTATTTAATATGGTATGTATTACATATTTACAATAAAAAAACGCTTTGATACCTAATAAAATAAAGCATGACTAAATGTCTAAATCTATTGATTGCCGAACATCACTATTGTAGTGGGTTGTAGTGGGTCACCCTTTTTTGTATCAGTGACAGTTGCACTTGTCATTTTACTGACTCGAATTAAAAATCGTAGTTTAGTATGATTTTTTACAGTTTAAAAGCAAAAGCAGTACAAAACTGTTGGAGATAATTTTTGGCTGTATGCGTCATTGACATTTTACTTGTGCTCTATTTTTCATCTCTCTATATTGATTCATCTCTCTCTATGCTTTGATCGATGGTTGTTAACATTGCGTATAAAAAAACCTTAAAACTAATAAACTAGAATAAAACATATTGTGTTTAAAATACCAACTAAAACCTAATAAAACAACACAAACTACCTGATTCCCCGTGTCTCAGTAGAACTAATGTCACTGACATAGCACAGCGCACCAGTGAAGAACACCACGTACCCTCCGCTCAGGGAAAATGGCAACACTGTCCATATGAAGGCCCAAGGGTTCAGTGTATCGATAAGGCTGTAGATTACCGCCAGAGCGTTGCTCACGAACAGACCTGTCAAAGAGATAAAGAATTAACTTCTTTATATATAAATTAATATTTTTCTTTCTTTCTATATACGAGTATCAGCTTTCGCCCGGCTAGACTGGAAAATCCTTACTAATATTACAAATCGGAAAGTGAGTTTGTTTGTTTATTCCGCTTTGACGCCGTAACTACTGAACCGATTGCTTTGAAATTTTGCAGACGTAAAGATAAAAGTCCGGATTAAATAATAGGCTACTTTTTATACCGGAAAAATCGACAGATCCCACGGGATGCGCAATAAAGGTTTCGCTCAAAAACTACTGCAAAGATTTTCATGCGGTTTTCATCAATAGATAGAGTGATTCTTGAGCAAGGTTTTGCGGTATTTTTTTATCTCGGAAAAACGGATAGTCCCACGGGAAGCACGATAAAACCTTCGCGCCATAAACCGACTTCCGCGCATATGTAGCCGTGGGCAAAAGCTATGACCCTTAACCCTCTATAGACCCAATCCCGAACTCCACACGGGCGAAGCCGCGGGCAGAAAGCTAGCCTGATATAAAATCAGATGCACAGAGTAGATTTTTTCCTACTTGACAATATAAGTCTCAAGTTAAAAACATATACAGCCAATAATTTAAAGGTAATCTTATATATAAAAATGAATCGCATAATGTGTTGGTAAGCGCATAATTCAACAACGCCTGGACCAATTTGGCCAATTCTTTTTTAAAATGTTCGTTGAAAAATTCGAACAATTATCAGAAAAACTCTAAAAACAGCCTTTTATTTTCCCATGCAAACGTTTTCTAACTAAAACGTACAGTCGAATTGAGCTTTATTGTTATTGTATAAAGTTCATATTGCAAGCACTCATTGTTGTCTAAGCAATGAAGGTGTGTTCCTAACATCAAAGAGTCAATTTGCGCTTTATTAACGCTACATATAGTTGAAATTCAATCATATCTATCAAAACAGTGTGCGTGCGTGCGTTCCAAAATTGAATAGCCACAAAATGTAATAGGTCATTCAGACTTTTTTGCGATTTGGTTGGCTATGCGACATTATCTATAAAATAATTAGGAACAAAAAACTGCCACTATACAAATCTTTTTTACAGGACGAAGTCTGTCGGGTCCGCTAGTTATAAATAAATTTAAAACATTTAAAGGTAACGTAGTTAATATTACTATTGTAATAAAATAAATACATCAACTACTTTACTACAAAAAAAGGAGTTACAAATAAAAGTGAATGAAACACAACTACCTAATCATGTCGAAAAGAACCTTAAGCACAATTAATAATACGAATATAAAAAAAAAAAACGAATTGTAGTAACAGGGTAATCAAATCACCCTTATTTGCAGTTAGCTGGTTTGTTTATGCATCTATATGATATATCTCATATGATTTCTCATGGTCAAAATTACCCCGGCAGTTACGTGAATCTGAATTTGTCTCCAGACTAAAGTTTTTCGATCAGTGGCTATGAGTACCATGAGTTTGCTATCGTTTTCGATAGGTATTTGACGTATAGTACAACAGCCAATGCAATAGTAACTACAGAAGTCATGTCAGTTTAATGTGAAAGAATAGTACAATTACGTTCCGCTAGGGGCGCTGTACAATACAATACGCGTGCCTACTTTCACTATATACATAACTGAAGAAATTGCAATTACATTATTATTCAAAATCAAAATCAAAATTAATTTTATTCAAATATGACTTTATAGAAAGCTCTTTTGAATCGTCCAAATTTTTTTCCATTCAGGACGTATTTTTTAGCTGATAAGAAGAATGGGCGCAAGAAACTTAACGGCTTCATCAAAAGTAATAACAACATTTACAATAAATTATGTCGTTACCATACAACGTACATATGTGTTACAATTTATAAATGAAAACAAATATTTACACGTTAGAATGTATCCTCAAATCAACACCAAGCATTGGCATCATTTAAATAATCATTAACTTTGTAATAGCCCTTACTCATTAGCGTCTTTTTAACATGACCTTGAACTTATGGAAAGGCAATCCAGCTACACTATGTGGAATCTTGTTATAAAGAATTATACATTTGCCCATAAACGAACCTTTAGTTTTTTGTAGTCTGTACGTTGGAACGGCAAGTTTATTTTTATTTCTTATGTTTAAATTATGCATTTGAAAATTAGTATGAAATGTGTATTAAGAAAGCAACGGTTAATACCTCAATCTAACTTTGTCACCGCAAAGAAATATCACTTTCGTATCCACAAGGACTTGCTGATTAAACAGTATTCGGTGACTCATGCATAATGTGATCGTTAATCTGTATTCAATGACTCACGCATACCGTGACATTGACCTACAAATTATAACAAGTGCGGGGACTTTTTCAACTAAGCCCCATACACTTTAGCAGGTACTTTTTCACACTTGAATGATGTTCTCACGTTTTTTTTTCATTTATTTTAATCTTTATTGCACAATATAAATGAAGTGCAAAAAGCAGATTTAATACAACAAAGCATGGTCCATCAGTCAACCAAGTGGCTAGTTACAAAGAACTGTGTTTATATACATTTATATATAGATATATAATCTTGAATATAACTGAATCCGGAAGATACCCCCCAGCTGCGATGTTTCCTGAGCGCTACGATATGTCTAACTTCAAACGAGGCTTAAAAAGAGTATTTCTCTCCAGGTAGGCAGCGGCTCAGCTGTGCCCCTGGCACTGCAGATGTCCATGAGCGATGGTTACCACTTACCATCAGGTGGGCCATTTGCTCGTCTGTCACCGTACGGAATAAAAAAAAAATACGGTGTTTAATAATGATGGAAAAAACGTATCTTTCTTGAGATTGGATCATTTGTATCCGGAACAGTAGAAAGATTCAAATCAGTAAAGTGCTTCATTTGCATCATTTGTATCAGTGACTCTGAATCGATTAAATCGGTTCAGTCACTGATGCAGATGACACAAATTGACATTGTCAATCGTGTAAGCGTCGCGTATCGAATGAAACCGAGATGCAATTGAGCGAAGTGATCCGAAGCGCTCCGACTCTGTGGGCGTACTCTTAAAAACGATATTCGATATATCGTGGACTTGGTCGTGTCGTATCCTACTCTTAGTTACTATCGTTTAAAACATTTCAATGGACGATCGAACGAACGATATTAATTTTGACATAAGGAAGCCTCAAATGACAACGATGAATTGAATTTGACAGACGAACATTCGCAAAATAAACGTCAAATTTACGATAATTACAACGACACCTCCAACCGTATCGTATTACTTCTCGCAAATTTGACGTAAATTTTGAATGTTCGTCTGTCAAATTCAATTCATCGTTGTCATTTGAGGCTTTCTTATGTCAAAATTAATATCGTTCGTTCGATCGTCCGTTGAAATGTTTTAAACGATAGTAACTAAGAGTAGGATACGACACGACCAAGTCCACGATATATCGAATATCGTTTTTAAGAGTACGCCCCCTTAACTATTTACTTATCTTAATTGTGCGAGCGCCGCGTGCCGATTGAAACCGAGATGCAATTGAGCGAATGATTCATTTGAAGCGCTGTTAGAGATTTGAATCAGTGAATCACTTGGAAGAACACTGAGTCGTTTTTGTAAAGATTGACACATCTCTAGCGTTTAAGTAAACAATTTCAGATAATGTGCAAAGAGTTTTGAATTTGCCGCTATTCTTTCTAGTCACGCTTCATTGGTCAGACTCTAGTAAGCGTTGCCAGATATTTTGTTTACGCTTACTTGCAACACCAGAGACATTAATATAGTTTTAAGATTTCTAAAAAATGTGCAATATTTTTTTTTTATGTAATTCAAATGCAACGAACAGATTTCTAGCATTCTCACATAAAATTAATTTTTTTTTATATAGAAAATATACGTATAAACGTACAAACAACAAAGTTATTTTGAATTTTGTTTATACGCTTATATAAATTAGGCGGTTTTACTCAATTATGACGTCACGAGTGCAGTGTTTTTAATATGGAGCGTTTTGAGCAATCTGTCAAAGCGCCGCAAACATGTCGATGTATCTTCAAAAGCAATAAACGCAGATATACTGTTGGTTCTACAATATTTCTCAGTTAAAACAGTACAAATCATTATATATGTATGTAATAGAAAAATATATCATCTACCCAATTGTAAGAGGAGTACACTCACGATTTGCCTATATGGTTGTTAGAACTTAGGCACAGGCTGAGTTTAGTCGGCAGGTCACGTGGTCAGACCGGTCTGGCCGCGTGCAGTCCGACATAACCTCCGTGACAGTTGCCGTTGCGGTGGTATCCTGGGCACGTTTCGTGCTCCTTGTCAGGATTCTCAGCCTTCCTCTCCTGAGGAAAAAAAGAGGAGTACATACATACCTAGCATAGGCCATACAATCATTGGTTTCCTGCCGTGCTTGTCAGACCAGACGCCCACGAATAGTGACAGCGCCGCCGGCATCAAGGCCTGTAGTATGGACTGCACCGTCAGCAACTCCGTCATGTACGTCTACAACCATATGGATCGGATTATGATGATGTTGAGTCTGTTATTAAATAAATTAATTAAACATATAACATGTACACACACATACACTTTTTTTTATTTATTGAGGAACAGCAAACAGCTACAAAATACAAATCATTACATAAAAGTTGGCAATATTGTAGCCCACAACGCCCTCCACGTGTTACTCAATTAATAATAACAAAAACAGTCGCGAGCCGCTGTATAATACTAACAGTATAAAAATAAATTGTAATTGTGTTACAAAGTGGAACAGAAAATAAAACACATACACGTAATAAACATAAAATTAATTAGTTTATATAAATTGTTCTTGTTAAGAAGTTGTTCGAGGTGGGCGCTTATAACAGCGACACAGTCTTCGACTTATGTAGTTATTAACGTTATATAAGTTCGTAAACTTTATAAAACTTAGTAATTATTAAATTTTATTTTTTTTATTTTTTTTTTTTATTTATTCATCAAAAAAAGTTACAGACATTTCTTCAATCGAACAATACAATATAAACTAAACAGAAGTTTTTCCATGTACTGCCGATTCGTTTAGCACTCACACATATTATATAATATTTAAAAATAATAATGATACTATTTTTTATGTGATTATGTTAGTATGTAAATATTATGGCTATGGTTTCATTACACTTCCGCCGATGTTTGCCGAAAATTGCTAATGGTGGCGCTGTGGTCCTGACACTGTTCTACAAATCGGATGATTCGGGGGGCCCAGGGTTGATCGTGCAATGCACCAATGTGAATTTCCTGTATACATTTATCTGACGGTGAATGAGAACATCGCGATTCAACCTGCAGACGCAAAGAAATTTAACTGATGTATGTATAAATCAACCAATCCGCATCGGGTCAGCATGGTTGACAAAGGCCCTAATCGCTTTGTTTTTTTTTTATTGGATAGGGCAGCAAACGAGAAACGGATCACATATGATAAGCAATAACCGGCCGACCTTTTAAATGGGAATATGCTCTTTTTTTGAAGGTTTCGATATCGCATTGGTTCGGAAATACTGCAGGCGACAATTCATTCCACAGTTTAGTAGTGCGTGGCAGAAAATTCCTGGAAAATCGTACTGTGGTGGACTGCCAAGTGTCTATAGGTCTTTGTAGGAGAAGGCGGGCACACGCAAGCGCAATGCTTAAATTAAAGCCTAGTGACCCTACCGTGGACTGCGTGCGCGGCTGGCTACCGCGCACGCTGAGGCGATGTCTCTCCATCTAGGGGATTGTCAAATGTTCTCGGACAATCCCCCCCTTGGCGTTGGCTCGACCAGTTCTAGGTCGAACCGGCCGCAGAGTACATGGCGGTAGAATCGCGTAAGCGGACCCCGCCATGTGCCCCGCATAGGTCCAGAGAACACTGGGGGGTTTCAGTGAGTAGACCGGTCCTCTCAGACCGGAGAGTCCCACACACGGCAGCATAAAGCCACATAAGAAGTATTTCCCCTCGGAAAAGGAGAAAAAAAAACTCCCTAATCGCTTTAACATAGGGTAGGTTCGTACCTCTCGGCGGAGACGTACGGCTGTGATGTTGGCGCGAAAATGAGAAAAACATTTAACACAAAAGGAGAATGCAACAGTATTTATGGATAGACTAAATATATTATTACAGTGCCTTGTGCGCCTCAGTGGGGATGTATATGATCTGTGATGATGATGATAAACTCAATCTTAAGACCAGTCTCTACCACACCTGAACGTCGTTTTCCAGCGTCTGCGAGTGGTTGAGCTCCGCCGGCTCTAAGAACGAATTGCACTCTTCGCGCGAATAGTTAAGCGAATTGATGCACGCGCGATACATCAGCAAGTTGCTGGTGGGGATGGCTGAAATAAAACAGTGTTTGTGATATTTTCCTTACAACGTGATTAAAAAGCAAAGTGTCGACATACAGCGTAGCTCTTAAGACTTTGTAATAACGTCAGAAAAAAAATAAAACAAAGTCACGTATTACCGAAGTAGGTGGAGCTTTAAAAGTAGAATATAGCAAATCGATTGTACCATTGCGATGCTTTAGTCTACAGGAGACAATAGATGACGGGGCCATGATACTCAAACATCATCAGGCCCTTGCACACCACAGTTGGCGGCAGAGTCACAATGGATCGAAGTGCGAAGATACGGAACCACTCACTCCTTCTATCTATCTTAGGGGCCGGGGTGGCTACCGTGAGGTGCCAACGCACTTCGACCCATTATGGGTCTTTTGTGCTACCCCATTGGTTCCTACTCCTTAATGTCGTTAGACAGTTACTTGACCACCGTCAGTCCAATCAATCGTGCTCAAGAGCCTGATTATGTCCCTTGGTGGCATTACCCTAAAGTCGTTGGGTTTTGGATATCCAATCCCTATCAACCTTTGCCTACTTCCGGCCAGAGCATCGCAGTTGCACAATAGATGTGTCATGCTCTCCTCCTCGGTCTTGCAGGCCCTGCATAGAGTGGTCTCAGTGAGGCCCATCTTGTGCAGCATAGTCCTAGTACCAAAGTGTCCTGTAAGGGCACCAAGCACCAGGCGGGTGTGGAGCCTACTTGAGCTCAGTGTGAATCTCAGCCAGTTTTCTGAGCCCATAAAGAGCTTGGCGTGCGTCATTCCCTTTAGGTTATTCCATTCCTCTGTATGCCTCGCATGCGATTGCATTCTTATATGTGTTCCCACTCACTCCTTAGAAGCTTTGTAGCAAAATCGTCTACTGGATGCTGAGGATGGCTGCTTGTCCACTTTTCGTTTCGTTTCGTTCAACGTTCGTTTAACTTGAAGTTAGAAGCATACGTCATCTTGCTTTGTCGACCAGAGAAATCTTTGGTATATACAACCTTTTTCAAATTTGATATATGTAATAAGCTTTTAAGTTAACATTTTTAACTTATAAGTATAACTGCTGACCCGACAGACGTTGTCCTGTCAAATGTCTCAAATGTTTTTAAATAAATAATTTAGCTAAAAAAACAATATCTAGATGACCGTATTGTCAATCTAAATCATCCTCAAATCCCTTGGAATACACACAAAAATTTTATCAAAATCGGTCCAGCCGTTTAGGAGGTGTTCAATGACTAACACACGTACAGAAGATTTATATATATAAAGATAACTATAACTTAACATTTTGCTCTTCAAATCTTCTACGATTTGTAAAATTGTTAAATCATAACATTAATTTTTTTTTTTTTTATTGCTAAAGTTGACGAACAAGCAGGCTGCCCACCTGATGGTAAGTGGTAACAGTCGCCTATAGTACATGTGGTTCCCACGAGATTCGCAGCAAATCTGCAAACCTCATAAGAACCACAGTGTACGTTGCCAACTTGTGACATCAGATGTAAAGTCACAGTACCCAGTAATTTCACTGCCTATCTTACCCTTCACGCCGGAACACAGCAAAGCGAACCCTGCTGTTTGGCGGCGGAAATAGGTAAGACGGAGGTACCCATGCAGACGACCCTGGTACAGAGTCTACCTCTAGTAAAATAATCGTATTACATTAACAATTGTTGAAATTATATATTAATCTACTTATTAAAAGTACAATTTATATATTTATTAAAATTTTAGCTGTATCGTGAATTCATTTTACTATTGGCCACTAATATAATATTACACTGATAGATAATATAATATTATCTCCTTATAAAGACGCCATATAAGCTTACACTTTCTTACCTGGATTTTAGTTTGTTTTGGTTTAAATGTTGTTTCTATATATATTTAAGATAGCAAAGTAAGTTTCTATAATTGGCCTATGTACAGACTTATTCTTTATAAAATTGTTAAGCATTGATTTAAATCGAATAATAATAACTCACCTGTAGTAGAAACAACTAGCATAAATAAACACACTGGCACTTCAATAGTTATTCTAAACTTTGTCAGATTCTTTTGCTGTTCATCAATGTCGCTGCTAGATTCAGCGGGCACATCGTCTTGAGATTCCGAACCCGAACTTTCATTTGGGTCCATTTTAATAATTTGGCAAACGTTAATTTACAAAGATTCGGTACGACAAGCGCGCGCGCATCGCCGGCGCCGGAATGACTCTTACTAAATACTATATATGTTTACAAGCAAAATGATTCGCCATTTTTTAATCTCTGCATGCATACTTGAATTATATCCAGTGTGGTACAGGCGGTCCTCGACTTACGTCGTTTCGATTTACGGCGTTTCAAGTTACGTCGAACAATGTTTTGACACTATTCCTCAAGCATACGTCATTTGTTTAGATTTCCGGCATATCGGAGAATTCACTTGTCTTGCCTGCCATGAAAATTTTTGAAGAAAATGATCCTAATTTAGAGAGAAGTTTTAACGTTAATAACAAATTTTGTGCAGCCTATCACTGTTACCAAGATCTGTATGATAGCAAGAAGAAAGAAGCCAAGCAATCTAGAATGATAGTTTCTTTAAGCCAAAAGTTTAATTTATTATTTATCATTACATATGTATAAGTTTTATAATATTATTGAAACTAGCTGTGCCGCGACTTCGTCCGCGTGGAATAGTTATTTTGCGCACCTCAGCTGTTACCCGATCTTGACAACGCGACATATCCAAATTTGGTACCATAAAAAACGGTCATTGTGACTAAACCTTAAAAGATAGACATATGCCGTCGCGGACTTTTTTTTAGATCATGTATAGAGGAATAATTCTTTCATACATATTTTTTGTGTATCTTGAACCGTTTTCGCAGCGCACGCAAAGAAAGCCTTCAAAAATGAATAATTTTCCCCGTTTTTTACACATTTACCGCTCTGTCTTTGCTCCTATTGGTCATAGCGTAATGTTATTTAGCCTATAGCCTTCCTCGATAAATGGACTATCCAACAAAAAAAGAATTATTCAAATCGCACCAGTAGTTTCGGAGATTAGCGCGTTCAAACAAACAAACAAACAAAACAAACTCTTCAGCTTTATTATATTAGTATAGATTAATAACTCCAAATACCAAAAATAACTAGCAATTTCATAAGTGCATAATATATAATTATTTTTTAAGAACTTACTTTTATAATAAAGTACGTCCTTTGTTATAAATGCAGTTTTTTTTATTATTCGAGTCGTGTGGAACCTAACCCTTGAGTTTTACATCTATACTAATATATAAAGCTGAAGAGTTTGTTTGTTTTTTGTTTGTTTGTTTGAACGCGCTAATCTCCGAAACTACTGGTGCGATTTGAATAATTCTTTTTTTGTTGGATAGTCCATTTATCGAGGAAGGCTATAGGCTAAATAACATTACGCTATGACCAATAGGAGCAAAGACAGAGCGGTAAATGTGTAAAAAACGGGGAAAATTATTCATTTTTGAAGGCTTTCTTTGCGTGCGCTGCGAAAACGGTTCAAGATACACAAAAAATATGTATGAAAGAATTATTCCTCTATACATGATCTAAAAAAAGTCCGCGACGGCATATGTCTATCTTTCAAGGTTTAGTCACAATGACCGTTTTTATGGTACAAATTTGGTCGAAATAATTTAAGTTGTATCAACATAATAATATTAATCTTTATTCAATATTCCACGCGGACGAAGTCGCGGCAAAAGCTAGTGTAAACATATGAAAAATAGTCTCGACTTACGTCGTTTCGATTTACGTCGCGTATTTCGAAACCTAACATGCGTAAGTACGAGGACTGCCTGTATTTATTTTGAAACCGGATCTTCAAGTAAATATATTAGATAATTAAGTATTTGCTTCTCGTAAGTTGGTATTAAATATTCTATAATGAGCATAAGCTTTTTGTTAGCAGCTTATCAGATTTTCCCATAGGAATTAAATATTTTCCTGTAGTAAAAATCATCTATGTTCTTTCCCGGGTCTCAAACCATACTTACAAAATTTTATCAAAATGGAATTACCAAAGATTATTCTGAACATCAAAACTAAAAAAAAAATCTTTAAATTAATACGAGCACTTGTGTATTTTATTAGGGATGTATTAAATGTGAATATGTATACTACGAGAAAATGCGACAGCAACTTAATGTAATTATAGTCATTTACTTAGTGAATTTATCAAATATTTTATTTATTTATAGAAAATACCACCTTTCCACTTAGATAATACTAGCATTAATATATCAAATTTTACTATAGGAAATATGTATATTTCCATGGTAATAAAATGACATGAATAAATTTAATGACAAATATGTTACTCAGAAATAATTTAGTACCTATTTTAATAATGAATAAATATTTCAAATTAAACTAACAGTTTTTGTGTTTATACGTTACTAAATAATATTAATTATATCTATTATTTAATATGTATAAATTAATTTAATGTATGCCCGTAAACTTGCCCAACTATCTATTGCAAATGAATGAATGCTCTTCTGAGGATAAGTTCCAGCTAAAATATACGGTTATTGTGGTACAATTGTATCAAATTTGGTATTTTGATTGTTTAATTTTAAATAAGATTAATATAAGTCTAATTAAGAAGTCAGGTCAATATAAATCTCGGGAAAACGCAGTGTTTAAAAATAGCATACTGTTTCACTTACACTGTTAGTCAAAAATGCTATCTACCAGTAGGAATTATCAATACTTTTTGGTCGTCTTTTTTGTCATATCTAAAAGCAAATGCTCTGCTATCATTTTAAGTTGCCAACAAAGCTACATAATAATAAGTAAAGTGTGTTCTAATTGTATTAATTTTGTATTGTGTTACTTTACAATATTTTGTATCTTCCCCGAAGTACTGGAGACCTATTTTTGAATTACAAATGCGACTTCGAAATCACCGATGTGACTAATAATCACCGATTATCAATAATTCTTATTTTTGAATATCACTGATGTGACTACTTAGTCACAGGTGTGATTTCATTACGAGTGCCCTCACCCACTCGTAATCAAGTCATACCTACTTGTGGAAATGTTATCTGTGTTTTGTTTGATTTTTTCAGTCTATATATACAATATACATATATGAATGTAGCACATATATATTATATATATGTATATATAATTATTTATTGCGGTTATTATACACATATACATATATATATATATATATATATATTATATATATATATTATATATATATATATATATATATATATATATATGCTACATTCATATATGTATATTGTATATATATAATATATATAATAACCATAATGGTTAAGCCGGCAATAACTGGCAGCGGCTACATTCTGCGTGGAACCGAACCGAACCAACTCTTACATTTATGTGTGTAGGTACTTTATCTATGTTGGCAGCTCTGCGATCGACTTTCCAAAAATTGGATGTTTAGGAATCCGTGACCTCAAAGTCACCGCTGACTATTTAGTCAGCGGTGATTTCGAAATCGCATTCGTAATTCAAAAATAGGTCTCCAGATTTCATTTCATACTCTTTTTCAGCTTATGCTGTCCGGTTATGGAAATCTCTCTGCCTGAGTGTCAGGAGAGCGCGACCGCCGGAGTCTTTTAAGAATCAAGTTCGTGCTCACTTCAGTGATTGCTTAACTTAAAATAGTTATAACCTATTTTTGTCCAGTCCAATTACTGCACCCATCCCCTAAAGTTAGTACTTCCTTGATCCAAAGTTGCCTGGAAGAGATTGCTATTTAGCAATAAGGCCGCCTATTGGGCATTTGTTATTTGTTGTATTTTTTTTTATATTTCTTGTTTTTGGGCGGTATTTATAAAAGTTCAGGGTACATACATCCAAAATTAAATAATAATTGTAGGGACGCAATGATTTTACTGTGTGTAAACAATTTGAGTAGTTCCTTTGTTTTGTACTTGGAATAAAGAGTTCTTATATGTTGTAGTTTCGGTATAAAGCAAAAGTGAAAACTGAAAACAGGTGCGCCATCTTCTCGCAGTTTTATTAATTAATTACGGGGTACTGTAACTTTACAGCTTAGCAATGTGCAGTCTATTCTGGGGATTGCAAATCTAAAATGTGTGTTTAGGTATTGTAAGCAAAACACTCCCCAGAAATGCGTAGGAATCGTAGAATAGCGAGAAAATATAACTAAGCTCCTGCTCCCGTTGGTATCATCCGGACATAGAATTTATCGCAGAATTTAACCGCCATCTTGAATTTTTGACAATACTTAGTTATGCTATGAGGCGAGCATTTTTGACTCACAGTAAACTAATAACGGTGACACTGCTGAGTATATTTCAGAGGACAAGTGATTTTTTTGCAAGTACTAAGTGTATTAACTACGAAAAAAATTTACTTGACTGTGGGAGAAGTTAACACACTCACTCAGTCTGCATACTGGATGTAGCTATCATCTACTAACGACTTTGTCCCCAATCTCGCTCTTCTTGGCCCAACATTTCGGACAAGCTCGGGCAAAGGGCTACAAAGCCGAACCCGCCAATACGTAAATGTCCCATGTTATATCGATTAAATGTATTCACATGACAATTTTATTGATTCAAAAAGAGCAGTAAAATATTTCTTGAACTCACATCAGTTATTCTAAACCCAAGCACTATAAGGCTTGTGTTATGGGATCTAGGGTAACGGATAGAGATACATATATTATACATAAAAATATATATTAACAACCATGACCAAGGCGAACATGCTGTCATTCATCATACAAACATTTGCCTCTCATCAAAATAGAACTCGGTACCTCATAGATGGAGACACCTTGAAACCTGTATACTAACCACTCTCAATAAAAACATGGTTATAAAAAGTACTTAGATAAGTCGGAATATATCTTCGGCTTGGAAGAAGATTGTTACAACTCAAAATACACAAACTTTCAGGGGAAGCGTGTAAACATTTTACTGGATAAAATGTACTCAGATCTCGATCCCATTAAATAATTAGAAACCATATTCTTTACAGGTCGCTTTATTATTATATAGACATTTATTATTATTATAGACAAATTGAAGTTGTTTTATTGCGAAAACATTATAATGCATTTTTTTGAGTTATGACAGTCTTCTTCCAAGCCGACGATATAGTCGTACTATACTTTTTTGGTGGTGTTGCCAGTAGTGATATTAGTAGATTTAATCAACAGACTATAGATGTGTCCGATATCCGTCTCATGCATAAAGATTGGTCAATGTTCCCCCCCAATACTTCCCCTTTAATAATATTATAGTATTAATGTGTAATACAAAGTTAATTTAACAAAATAAAACGAAAATTTAAAACAATGGGTATGAAACATTTATTGCTAATATGAATGAATACATATAACCTTAAACACAATATTACTAGGTATCTATTTATATCACATAGTTTTTATTACATACAAGGCACTACGTGGTCAACGAATACACTCAATAGAGTTCATTTAAACAATGTAAAGTCAATTTTGATAAATTTTATCGACTAAATTTTTTGTATAATATTTCTAAAGCTATCTCACTTTTTGGTACAATGAAATGTTGTAATTCAACTTCAAATAATAATTATATCATAATAAAATAAAGGTATTCAAACTACGCACTTTCTTCTAAATACGCAATTTGATTAATTAAGTACTTTTAAGGCCATTCATTCTATTCTATCTATAGGGTATTTATTAAAATACCAACAGTTACAAAATTCGAAATTCTAACAAGGTGTTTGATACATACCCTACAAGCCGCAGTATATTAGTATCATAAAAATCTGTAGAAATATTTACAAAATTAATTTACAATATTTATTTTACTTTTATATGACTATGTTACGATTTTCGCTTAATAAGATATACACATACCTTCATGTAATTATTTTCCAGGTTTTTATATCAGTGCGACTTACAAGGCGTATTGTATTCTACAAAGAATCTGTCAAAAGTTATTTTATCACATAAATTGGGTACTTAGATTATTTATTACTAGCTTTCTGCCCGCGGCTTCGCCCGCGTGGATTTCGGGATTGGGTCTATAGAGGGTTAAGGGTCATAGCTTTTGCCCACGGCTACATATGCGCGGAAGTCGGTTTATGGCGCGAAGGTTTTATCGCGCTTCCCGTGGGACTATCCGTTTTTCCGAGATAAAAAATACAGCAGAACCTTGCTCAAGAATCACTCTATCTATTGATGAAAACCGTATGAAAATCTGTGCAGTAGTTTTTGAGCGAAGCCTTCATTGCGCATCCCGTGGAATCTGTCGATTTTTCCGAGAAAAAGTAGCCTATTATTTAATCAGGACTTTTATCTTTCCGTCTGCAAAATTTCAAAGCAATCGGTTCAGTAAGTTACGGCGTGAAAGCGGAACAAACAAACAAACTCACTTTCCGATTTATAATATTATATATGTATATATTTTGTAAGTAAGGATTAGTTATACTAACCACATATAAAACAGAGACGCATGAATTCCTCGTAGGAAATAGCAGCATTTCATTAGTTTTATTCCCTCGGAGTAGATAATGGAATGAAACTTTGTATGATAACCCTTCATTTGTCGTGCATCATCAGTCCACGCAGATGATGCTACAGACAGCAAGCAAGTCATCCCAATATAAGAATCCCGTTTTGACAGATGTCATCGTTACAATTTATTTCAATATGTCATTTTTCAAAATTCAAAAAAATAATTTCAAATCAAAAAATAAAAAAAAAAACAAAATTTAAAAATCTTTATTAGGGATCAAATTTAAATGCTTATTTTGACAGATACTATGGTAATGTCATCTGTCAAAACGGGACTTCTTAAATAATATGTACCAATATAACATTAGTTTTAGTTAATACAATTGATGTATTGATTGATTTAAAATTGATTTAGTTAATAAGTAACAGATAGGTTTTATAGATAAATACATATAAACAAATCTAGAACATTTCTTTTTTTTTTTTTTTTTTTAATTTCTTAATTTTTAACGAGGCTTTGAATACTTTGGGTGAACATGTCAGCCTCATAGGAATAATCACATATTTACATAACATACAAACTTACACATACACAATTGTTATATATACAAATATTAGTTTGCCTCCTCAAAGGACAAGCAAACAAACATATATAATTTTTTGGCTAAGCTGGACAATGGTTCCGTCAGCAAACAATTTTATACTGCCATTAGCCAAATCCATTCCCACGAGGAGTCTTTCTCTTAGCTCAGATTTCGGGCACATTCCAACAACACGTGATAAATATCATCGATCCTGGAACACAGCTGGTTATCGCACAAAGGTGAGGTTTTCACACCAACAAAAGATGATAAAACTTGTTTGTTGGAACATGCCCAGACCGTAATCGGAAAGCAGAAACTAAAGCTTTCTAGTAAGGGTTGATGAGTCACTGTCAAACCAAGGATTCCATGTAGGTTTTTCTGGATTGTAACCATACCAAACTCCAACGCCTCTGACCAGGGTCTCCCCAAAATGATATTCCCATTTTCCAAACATCTTTTCTTTATTATTGGAATAAATTCACTAGCCAGGGGTCCAGAATCCATAGAACATTTCTTACATTAAAACATTTTAACATGGTCTGACTGTAAAGTGTTAATTAAATTAACCTCCGTTTTCAATAAACTCTTTCAAATTAATTATGACGTCTATTATTTCAGCATTTATGTAATTAAAATTACACGATTATGTAATCACACCGATAAGAGGGGGCATTACCATTGCAAAAACAAAATTCTCTTTGTCAATTCGATGTTTGTGGTCACAAAGTCAAATCTGCGGTTAAGTTATTTTGAGGTCGAATTTAATCACTAATACCTACACAACATACTGTGCTACACAAATTTGTTAAAATATTTATGTGAGTTTTAATTTGAAATTGAATTCGATTGTATAAGTATAATTTTTAATAAATTTTAAAAGCGTTTCAGACAAACGCCTTTAGTTCCTTAAATACTGAGAATAAGGCTGGTTTTTGTATTATTCTAAGCACGATTCTCGAAAATCCATTGTCTCTGCTTCTGAGATTAGAGCATTCTCCAATGATAAGCTCGCCATTATATTCAAAACAGAATAATGCACACATTTTTGTAACACATTAAAATATACCTTTATAATAAACAAACAAAACACTGAAATAATTATTTAAATTTATGTTAAAAGTTTATAATGCTTTTAAATCGTCGGTTAGTCAAAAAGATGTGATATGTAACATAATATCACTAACGCAGTACAATTTACATATAAAAATGTGCTTTGCAGGATAAGAGATAGCGTGTAATTTTTAGTAGCAAATTAACATATTTCATTGTAACTAGTTCCGTTCCTTGGTAATTAACTTAAATTTTCATTGAAATATGTTAAATCGCTAGTAACATAACAATCTGAATTGCGTGCTAATTCGATATTTTCAGTTTGGCCTAACTAATTAATAACGATACTTAAAGAAATATAAAAAAAATTATACTATGTATTGCACGTTATCTTCCATTACGTTATAGAATACATAAATGTATAATGTATAAATATATAATACACTATGTACTCTGAAAATGAAGTTTGTATAAAAATATTTATTATTTTATAATAAGTACTTTATTCCCAATTATTGCACTTACACCCTATTAGAATTTCCTTCATGAACATTCCTAGTCCAAGGTTTCTGCCTTCTGCCACTATTGTACACCGTATTGTACAGTTACTACACACTCCTGTACACCTTATTGTAAAGTGTGTAAAAAGACATTAAAATAAGTTTACAAATGGATTTCTTGCAAGCAACCCATGGCAGTGTAAGAAGTAGATCGGTACTTGTATGGTATTGGATACTTAAATGAGTATTTGAAAAATTATACATAAGTGTAATGTAATACATAAAGAAACATAAATTAATTAAATAACAATGATGAATGATGATGAATTCAATGAATTTATTGTATTCGTTGAAATATATAATAATAATGTAACTACGTTAATAATAATAAAACGTAACGTAAATAAGTACCTGATGCAATAACGACCGCATGCTACACTTTTAAAATAGTGAAGTGAAATACCGAATGTAACACATTGTAACTTCTACAATATTGTTTTGTTGGTACAGTTTAATTAACACAGTTATATTGCAACAAAAATATAATCTTATCAAATGAACATGAATAAACATTAAGACTGTTCTGGCAGCGATTGATACGCAGTGGAAGCCGCGTCCCATCTCAGGTACATAACGTATCTGTAACAGTATTCAAATATTGTATTTACTTGTAACACATTTGTAGCTAGAAGTAAACAATCCATTGGTACAATTAACACAGTAAAATATCATTCCTACATGTAAAGTTGGTACACATTAAGTCAAGCGTTGGTAAAGACATTGGGTAAATAAAGTTATTGTGTGGACGGAATACGGACACTATTCGCTTGGCAGGACAACGTTGACCCGAAATGTATTATAACAGCTCATATACGTCCCCACTAGAGATGTGATGTGATGTCAATCTTTACAGTAACGACTCAGTGAGTCGTTTCTTCCAAGTGATTCACTGATTTAAATATCTAACAGTGCTTCAAATGAATCATTCGCTCAATTGCATATCGGTTTCAATCGGCACGCGGCGCTCACACGATTGTGATAAGTAAATAGTTCAGAGTCGGAGCGCTTCGGATCACGGCGCTCAATTGCACGGTGCAATTGCAATTTCTCGGTTTCATTCGATACGCGACGCTTACACGATTTACTCAGAGTCACTGATAAAAATGATACAAATAAAGCACTTTACTGATTCGAATCTTTGTACTGATCCGGATACAAATGATCCAATCTCAACAAAGATACGTTTTTTCCATCATTAGTCCCCACCGAGGGGCACGAGTCTATACTAACTAAGTTAGAGCGATTAGGCTTTAGTCAACCACGCTGGACCAGTGCGGATTAGTTCGCGACATACAACTTTGAATTTCTTCGCTGCTATATACAGGTTTCTTCACGGTGTTTTTCTTAACCGTATGAGGAGGAAAATCGAAAAACGCAACACATTGGCTTATGGCAAGATCGACCCCAGGCCCTACGAAGACCAATGCCGAGGCCAGAGCGCCATCGACGCTCCAAACAACCCAACCCAAAGTGTACATAGCCGGCATAAATAACGAAAAAACTTCATGTCACTTTTTCATAGTTCAATAGATTCAATTTAGTCAAAAACAGATGATTCTGTCATTTGTTCAGAAGTTGGGAGTCTCAGGCAAGAAACTCGGCAAGGTCAAAGTTATATCCCCTCTTTTCAAATCGACAATACAATAATAATTAAGAAAATGAAATATCTGATGGAGGAATTGGACCGTTTGTAAGCCTTTGTTTGTTTCTCTGAGAGTTTTGCCGTTGCCTTACTTTGCACTTACATAAGAGATATTTGTAAAAAATATCAGCATTATTTTCAATTAAACAAAGAAGTTGTTAAAAGATCTACGAGATATCCGCACAAGCTGTACGAACGAAGTTATCTTAAAATTTATGGAAAAAATGCTATCAAGATTTATAATAAATTACCTGACATTTTCAAGGAATGCCGAATAATATATTCAGGAAAAGACTTAATGAATTATTATTTATAAACTGTATTATTGTGTTAGCGAATATCTTAATGATAAATTTTTAAGAAACTCTATTTAATTATGGAATTAATATAGTAACAAACTAAAATAATACATTAATACTGTCATTCCAACATAAAATTTTAATATAATAGGTTTTGTATTTAATTAGGTTTGTATTTAATATTGTTTTGTATTTAATTTGATTTTAAACGTTTTTACTACCTATTAAATAACAAATATATTTGCATGCTTTCGACGTAAGCGGAATTTGTGACACACAACTATCTAAGATCACATTATTGTACATACCATATTCTGTGCAAAGAAATGATATCTCCATTTCTTTTTCGGTTCCTAAATCATAAACTTGCGAAGTGTAATAATCAATATCAAAACATTCGTTTATCAAATCCAAACCGCTTGGTCAGACACATAATCAGACACTTTATAATAAGAATTTTTCATAACTGCATCTTTAATCATAGTATTAAATAGATTTAAACAAACCTCTTGGATATTACATGGAATTTTATTGTACACACGCACATTTATAAAAAGTTTTTAATTTTTTGAAGCCTTTACAAGATTTAGAAACGTATATAACATTCTCATAATTACATTGTGATGAATCTGTCATAATATATTTGTCTTTGAATTCTCCTCTCGGTCTCTTATCTTAAGGTCGTAAATTATTCGTGTGTAATGGCATCGCAATATAGACCCTACATATGCACCTAAAGAGGCAAGAAAAACACCGGGGGATTTTAGTGCACACATGCCCGCCGGGAATGGACGGGTATGGTGCGATATCATGCATTTTATATTTATTTTCTAGGAGGTAGACTCTGTACCAGGGTCGTCTGCATACCTCCGTCTTACCTATTTCCGCCGCGAAACAGCAAGGTTCGCTTTATGTGTTCCGGCGTGAAGGGTAAGATAGGCAGTGAAATTACTGGGTACTGTGACTTTACATCTTATGTCACAAGTTGGCAACGTACACTGTGGTTCTTATGAGGTTTGCAGATTTGCTGCGAATCTCGTGGAAACCACATGTACTATAGGCGACTGTTACCACTTACCATCAGGTGGGCAGCCTGCTTGTTTGTCAACTTTAGCAATAAAAAAAAAAAATTCCGCCCGAAAAAAAAAGCTCGAAAAGCTCTCCTCCGCAGCGAAAAAAATTGTCTAAGCTTCGGCTGCATTTCCCAAAGCATAATGCTAAACTTACGACATCACAATATTAAAAATAACTATAGTTTCGATGTATAAGTTAGCTGACGAATAAAAATAACTATCTGCGAAAAATTTGTCACTAAGAAAAACAGATTTGAAATACACTTTAATCAATCATTCGGAAAATCCTCTAGGTCCCATAAGTAGCGCTTACTATAGCAACGAAGACGAGAAGTTTATACCATAGCCTGAGGAACGTGTTCCAAAAAGAAATTTCTTTAATGCCAATTATTCATGGGCGTGAATGTGAATCCCCTGCCGATGATTCATTAATCATTTCTGAAAGTGATTGCCTGATCTAATCAGAGATTGATTTGCTATGAATATTGGCTTTGACAATCAGCTTTAAGACGGGTACACCCCCGTGTAAGTCAAACCATGATGAGTCCCGAACGCGATTCCGTTACCATTAGTCATCGTTGGTATATCAAAACTGTAACCTGTATTTTTTGTTTATTTAATATGACACTTACACTGCCATCGACAAAAAAACCATAAACAAGCACCGCTTGCCGTTTAGGGATCCGTAGCCAAATGGCAAAAAACGGAACCCTTATAGATTCGTCTGTTAAATTTGGTAGGTAGATGTATTCTGTGAACCGCATTAAGATTTTGATGCAAAATAAAAATATGAATAAATATTGGGGGCTCCCCATACTTAAAACTGAAACTCAAAAATTTTTTAATCAAACACATGCGTGTGGGGGTATCTATGGATAGTTCTTCAAAAATGATATCAAGGTTTCTAATTTTTTTTTTCTAAAGACAATAGTTTACGTAACAAACGCTTCCAAAGTGGAAAAAAGTGCCCCCCCCCCCCCTCTAACTTCTAAAATAAGAAAAATCTACCAACGAAAATTGTTTTGAACGAGATCTAGTAAGTAGTTTTTTTTAATACTATCGTAAATCGTAAACCGCTTCCTTTAATTTCATAAATCAATGGTACGGAACCCTTTGTGCGTGAGTCCGACACGCATTTGGCCGGTTTTTTTAACTTAGTTAAATCAATATCTACTGTTGTTTGTGTAATTGATTATTAAATAAACCCGTTTCAGCTTCACACGGCTGGGAAATAGACATTTAACCGCGGTAAAAATTATATTACAGGATGAATATAATGAAGGATAATGAATTGTTGAAACTCTTAAATCAAAATTCGATTTCAGCTGTCAATATTTCAGTCAAGTAAATATTTTAGCAAGCTTAACTTTTGTACGAAGGTGAAGTGTTATGTAAAGATGAATTTTATTTACCGTGATAATTTACGAGTACTATTACTACCCAACTTCGCGATAAGTTACGTAGGTACCTCTCTTTTTGCCGGATAATAAAATATACAAGGTGTTGCGTAAACCCACAATTGTTATATTTATTTATTCCCTAGTAATATATGTTTGTACTTACCAATCAGTGCTTGAGCCAAGGCTTATGTTGTAATTTGTATGCTAATGTGCCTTTTTTTTTATATAAATATATATCATATATTACGATACTTGTAGTGTGAAGTGTGAGATCGCGTGGCCGTCCACTTTCTCATCCAATCCCGTCTTCAAGACACTATATTTTTGGTGCTTGTCCGTAAGTTATATATTCAAACTAACGGACCCGACAGACTTCGTCCTGTCAAAAAGATTTGTTACAGTGGCAGTTTTTTGTTCCTAATTATTTTATAGATAATGTCGCATAGCCAACCAAATCGCAAAAAAAGTCTAAATGCCCTATTACATTTTTGGCTATCAATTTGGAACGTGACATTAATGGCCGTTTTCACCAACCTTGTCTTAGCTTAGGTGACTCTAAGAGACATGCTGTCTCACTCTTTTCAGTTAATATAAAAGGTGACAGCATGTCACTTAGGAGTCACCTAAGCTAAGACAAGGTTGGTGAAAACGGCCATAAATCCTCCAACGATGTATTCTGTGCTCCAACGCACGCACGCACACTGTTTTGATAGATATGATTGAATTTCAACTATATGTAGCGTTAATAAAGCGCAAATTAACTCTTTGATGTTAGGAACACACCTTCATTGCTTAGACAACAGTGAGTGCTTGCCATATGAACATTATACAATAATAATAGAGCTCAATTCGACTGTACGTTTTAGTTAGAAAACGTTTGCATGGGAAAATAAAAGGGCTGTTTTTAGGGTATTTCCGATAATTATTCGAATTTTACTCATTGTAAAAACCTTCCTTGAACTTCAACGAACATTAACAAAAAAGAATTGGCCAAATTGGTCCAGGCGTTGTTCAGTTATGAGCTTACCAACACATTTTGCGATTCATTTTTATATATAAGATAAACCCGTATATAAAGCACTGTGTAAATTACCGTAAATATTCAATTTAATCCGAATTTAATTACTGCTGAAAAAATGCGACCCAGATAAATGCGTAGTGACAGTCAAGTATCGAATGTCAAAATCTTTTTTTTTATTGCCCTTCCATTTCTGCGGTCCGAATGTCATAAATCCTAAACACAAGGAATAACATAATTATTCCTTTACACTTAGCAGCGGTAGTCAGCAGCACGTCCAAAATACACGAATGAACTACGAAAACAGCTTCTATTTCTCAAAGAATAAAGGTGATTTCTAGGTCAACGCGCAGTCTAACTATCAACCGTCACAAGCATGGATCGATTAGTCGATAATTTTAAAACTAAATTTTCTTATATCGAAATAAGGAGTAGTATCCGTTTATGAGTGGCGTTTTTTACAGCTAATGTGTAACCACATTTTAATCAGTCATTTTGAAGTCTTCACTTACTCGACTTATCAAAGTCAAATATAATAATTATATTATTATTGAGTATGTATTAACAAATAAGTGATATAAACGAACTATACAAATAATTTAATCGCTACTAACGTATTACTGTCCGACAACAAATACATGTTGCTATGTAGAGCAATTGTGTGTACTTATTTATTATAAGTACTTATAAGTATAGATAAATATATATACTACATTCGTAAAAAAAAATGTTTTACTAAGTTGATATCTAAACGAGTTGGCACGTATGCTGTTTTATTACAGATGATGCGTGTCTATAATGTGCAACGTTAAAATCTGACCAAATATGAATTGAATAAGTAAATAATACTTGCTTTGAGTTTCAACATCCATCCAATTTTTGAACAAATAAAAACAATTTTTTAATTCTGTCAATACTTCGAATTTCAAATCGAAGACAACGAAGGAAACTATCCATAAAAATGGCGGATCTCACCATATCTTGTGTTGTGATTGGCTGAGCTGTATTACCAGTTGAGAAAATTGTCGATTTCGAAATTTTTTACGTATTTATTTGACACACAAAACAGAATATAATCTATTATTGATACATTTTTTGTATATAATATAACAGACCAGATTACATTCCTAGGCATGTGTGTACAACATGAACGACACATAAATAGAGTAGTACACATATATGGCAATATAAAACTTTAATTTACTTTACTTACTTTAATTATAAAACAAAACATTCAATATATTGATCACGTATTACACAATATATACATGACGCTCTTTTTAAATTGTTGAGACTTTGTCCAAATATGTCTATTGTCTCGTTATGATTCTTTGAGACATCATTGTATTGACGACACATCCTGACAATTGGACTGTAAAAGGAAGTATTATTTTTGAATACCTGCAGTGAGAAAACGTTTGTAAAGCCGTTACACGCCCTAGGTTTATTACTTGATTAATTGTGAAGTGATGTTTGCCTATCCATGTATCCCAGATCAGAGACTTACCCGATCATAACAGCAGAGGCCACGTTGAACACGCCACTGAGTATCATCACCGCTCCAGGCAACGTGGTGATGGAGCACTCGTAGACTGCGTTATACAGCACAGGCGATAGAAGAGGGCACACGCCGTCGATAGCACACATCAAAGCAAACACCTTCGCGATGTCCTCCAGTGGCAATATTTTAGATATCGTGGACCGTATTAGTGGGACTGATAGAGCACCAAAAAGCGCCACGCCAGAACCTTAAATCATTAATATATATATATCTAATCTCTGCAGACTCTATCTTAAATCATTAATATATATACATTTGCAACAGTGCAGAATCAAATCAAAATCAACTTTATTGAAATATGACTTTATAGAAAGCCCTTTTGAATCGTCCAAATTTTTTTTCCTGGACGTATTTTTGACGTGACAACGTCTATTAAATTGGTACGGCGTGGAGTCATTCTCGAAAACACCGTAACGGCCGAATCTGACGCCACACGGAGTCCACGCCTACTTTACCCCCACCCCTAGAGCGCCCGAAGGCATACTCGGAAACGGCGTAACGGCCGATCTGACGCCACACGGCAACGTAATAAAAATATAAATGTTATACATTACTTTATTTTAAATAATTTCATTGCACCCAGAAAAAATGACCATGTAATAGACGTTGTCACGTTCAAATATCGGCAGTAGACGGAGTTCTACAGACAACCAATTTTTTTAGCTGATAAGAAGAATGGGCGCAAGAAACTTAACGGCTTCATCAAAAGTAATAACAACATTTACAATAAATTATGTCGTTATCATACAATGTACATATGTGTTACAATTTATAAGGGAAAACAAATATTTACACGTTAGAATGTATCCTCAAATCAACACCAAGCATTGGCATCATTTAAATAATCATTGACTTTGTAATAGCCCTTACTCACTAGCGTCTTTTAACACGTACCTTTTAACATGTACCTTGAACTTATGGAAAGACAATTCAGCTACATTATGTGGAATCTTGTTATAAAAATTTATACATTTGCCCATAAATGAGCCTCTAGTTTTTTGTAGCCTGTACGTTGGAACGGCATGTTTATTTTTATTTCATGCGTTTAAATTATGCATTTGAAAATTAGTATGAAATGTGTTACAATTTTTGTACACATAAATCAAATATACATAAATATACTGACCCGCTAAAGTCTTTATATTAATCTGTTTAAATAAATCTCTAAAAGAAATTCTTGCTCGTAAATTATAAATACAACTAGTTGGTGCCCGCGACTTCGTCTGCAAAGATGGTCGATTTTTCCTACTTACTTGATACTTATCGTCAGATAAGTTTCAAGTAAGTAGTAGTATTTTGGACATTCATTTACGAGTTATTAATACATATACATACACTCACGCCTTTTTCCACGGGGGTAGGCAGAGATTACGTCCTTCCACTTGCTACGGTCCTTACATATCTCTTTCGCTTCATCTACTTTCATAACATTCCTCATACATGCTCGACGATTGCGGGTACTTCTGACCTGGCCTTTTTTGAGGACACTTTCGATTTGTTCGAAATATGTTCGCCTAGGTCTTCTCGTCCCGTGTCTGAATGACAGATTGTATAATGAAGTGATTAGAAAGAAATGTGTTTTGAAAGAGGATATCGTGACAAGAATAGAGAAAGGGATGCTTGGGTGGTTTGGGCATGTGGAACGGATGATGAAAGTAGACTGACCAAAATGATTTATGAAGCTGGAGTGAGTTATTAATATTACGAGTATATACGCCAAAGTTTATAACTATGGATGGATGTTGGTAATCTTTCATGTAAAACTACTGATTTCATTTTAATGACACTTTACAATAATATAGCTTAGGGAGCGTTCAAGTATTACGTAACGCAATTGTTGAAGATGTTTGACCCCCCCCCCCCCCGCCCTGTAACGCACCGTAACGTTAAACAACTTGCGTGAAAAAATCAAAAATGACGACCATACTAATACAATCGAGGGATTCCCCGTAAACGTAAACGAAAAGGGTTGCCAATCAATACATAGTATAAAACAAAGTCGCTTTCGCTGTATGTCCGTATGTATGCTTAGATCTTTAAAACTACGCAACGGATTTTGACGCGGTTTTTTTTTAATAGATAGAGTGATTCTTAAGGAAGGTTTGTATGTATAATAAATGCATAATATAGTAGAGAAACACTGATAAATTTAAAGGTTTCTACTAATGTGATGTCGTAAATAAGCACGTTTTTTTGCGCTTATATTGCAAACGCTGGCTGAACCCTACGAGATAGACCAAAATAATGTACTACAGTATTGTACAACTTACAAAAATCCACAAATAAGTCCGCGATGGTATATGTCTATCTCTTAGGGATAACCCACCATAACCATTTTTTCACTGCACCCGTGCGAAGCCGGGGCGGGTTCGCTAGTTTGTTAATAAAAAAAGAACAATACGGTGTTGTAAGAAAGACCCGCTCCTGTCCCTATAACGCATCGTAACATTTTACCGAGACCCCCCCCCCCCCAAATTGCGTTACGTAATACTTGAACGCCCCCTTATACGTCAGAATAATACATAGTAATGATGGAAAAAACGTATCTTTGTTGAGATTGGATCATTTGTATCCGATTCGAATCTGTAAAGTGCTTCATTTGCATCATTTGTATCAGTGATGCAAATGAAGCACAACCGATTAAATCGGTTCAGAGTCACTGATACAAATGACACAAATTGACATTGTCAATCGTGTGAGCGTCGCGTATCGAATGAAACCGAGATGCAATTAAGCGACGTGATCCGAAGCACTCCGACTCTGAACTATTTACTTATCTTAATCGTGTGAGCGCCGCGTGCCGATTGAAACCGAGATGCAATTGAGCAAATGATTCATTTGAAGCGCTGTTAGAGATTTGAATCAGTGAATCACTTGGAAGGAACGACTCACTGAGTCGTTTTTGTAAAGATTGACACATTTCTAATACATAGACTATAATTTATAAAGATACTAGCTAGTGCCCGCGACATCCTCTGCACATATAAACTAAGATTTTTAATTCGAGTCAGTAAAATGACAAGTGCAACTGTCACTGATACAAAAAAGGGTAACCCACTACAAGCCACTACAATAGTGATATCGGCAATCAATAGATTTAGACATTTAGTCATGCTTTATTTTATTAGGTATCAAAGCGATTTTTTCTTGTAAATATGTAATACATACCATATTAAATAATATGATTTGTGACACATGACACTGGAAATGTCATTTTACTGACTCGAATTAAAAATCGAACTTTAGTAATTTTATTCCTACTTAATTGATACTTATCGTCATATTTTGGACAATGCACACAATATCTTGGACATCCACTCATACAAACTTTGGCGTTTATAATACTCGTACATATTAGTAGGGATACACAATACAATTGACTTTACATATAAAAAAAAATATTCCTGCTATAATTAACTTAAAATATTTTTAAAATATAGCTTTTAAGCAAAACACACATAATTATGATGTAAAGAAAATTTCGCCTTTGCCAAAGTCTTATTTGGACAAAAGCGAAGCATCATCAATATGGATGCGATCCAAAATTTATTATCGCTACTTGAATGTGTGCGCGTACTCAGGTTACTAATTGATAGACCTGAAGACAGTACATTACTTATTTTGAATAGTAAGTATTGATCAATGTCGTCATTGATTGTAAACCATTTACAAGTGCGCAAGCGCAAGTTTGCATGCAAATGACGCACTAGAGCGGCGACAGCAAATTTCGATTATCACAGTAGATAGAGTATCATAATAAAGATTATAATTTTTTTTGTTTTCTTTTGTTTGTAATCGTAGTTATGAAAACGAAAATGATTAATTCCACCGTATGATTTAGAATGAGTTGAACTGAAAATTTCAATAGATAAGAATAGATTTACGAAAATAAATACGTGTTTCTTATGTTTTTATTTAGATTTTCTAGTTGACAATAATTGGATAGGCAATTAAAACTACTTCCTTCATATCATAATGATGTAAAGCTAAAAAGTTTGTTCGATTTAACATGATAACCCCAGGGTAGCGTAAAAACAATAACTTGTGATAATGACTACAACATTGATAGTAATTAACAACAATCAGCGACACGTCAAACTTTACATTTGCACTCTCAAATCCACTGCTATTATCAGTGAGGGAAAAATGAAGAAGTAACTAGTGTGAATTCGACCATTTTCCAGAAGAGCTATGAATACGAATGAATGAATATGTTTATGTTTGGAATTATGGGTAGGGGAAGATCTACAAAAGCAATGCATGCGAATGTGTAAGAGAAACGGAAGACATATTGAACCAACCTCACCTAAGAACGGGGCAAAAAGGGGCAATCACTAAATGCGTCGCCCGCTTCACTTAGCGCTAAATTAGAAAAAACAAAACACAATTGAATTACTTACTTAAATACATATGCCATGTGGTGACCGCAAAGGCTTTAATCATGAACGCCGCAGCCATAGACGTAAATGACACCATAGAAAACACCAGGTCGTTGATCGGCAGGATTTTCTGTATCACAGCCGCTCCGAAGATGGCCCCAAGGAATGATATGGTGGTACTGACAGCAGAAAACATTGTGAAGTCCTGCAGAGCCCAGTGCAATTTCTCCCGCGTGTATAAATAGTCCAATCCAAACAGGCCGTACAACACGAATATTGACAAACTGTTGGCTACGGTCAGCAGAAGTAGTTGGGCTCTCATATGGTTCGGACGACGCTTGAAGCATTCTCGAAACATTTCTTTGATCAATAACACATCTAGAACCGTTGTGAAGCCGCCCTGGAAAACGTTACCTCAAAATAACTCGTTTACTTTGTTACTAGGACACAGTTACGTAAGGCAATGGATAGAGCTCAGAGTTGTTCTGCGTGAACGGATCACGTATATCTGAAATCCACACAAGAGCCATTCACCAAGATTTACAGTGGGCAGGGCACTAATCAGAGCGTTGGTAGGCCTTCCAGAAGGTGAACCGACGATTAAGTGATCACAGGACAGTGCTGAATGCTAACAACGAAGGTCCAATGGCTATGCAGGTCCTTGAGGTAGCCCTATGTCAAACAGTAGGTACTTCTTACCTAATACACGATTCGTACCCAAACAAAAGCAGCAGCGGAGTAGTGATTTGACTCTAAATTTTGCCACAGAATCAGCCGTCAAATTTGAGTAAATTTGACGGCTGGTTCTGTAAAGAGAGTTCTTTATTGATCTCTAATTAAAGGGAGTCTGACTGTCATTCAGTGCCTTCAAATTTATAGTGTATAAAACACAAGCTCCAAGAAGATTCATTTGTATCGTTGACATTGCCAGTACGATGGAGTCCGATGTTTTAAGTTTGAACTATCAACGGTACTTCGGAAAATACATCGCACGTCCCTCTCAACAGAAGAACGAAAAAATACATATCTATGATCAAAGTACACTTACGAAGAAATAAAGGGCCAGCATGGTTAACTAAGGCTTAAGCACGCTAACAATAGTTAGTTATATGAGCTGTGAAAATGAATAATACTTTGTAACTTATTTCAAACTTTGTTAGTTAATGTTATCCATTGTTGTATTTACACAATTTGAAGTTTAAACGTACTACCAATCAATATATTTCCTAAATCTTGAAATGGAGGCTAATTTTAATACAAAACCCCATGTGAAAAATCACTGTCCGTATTACATACTTTTTTTTAATTATATCTGTTACTCTTGTGTGCAACAATGGACGTTTCACAGCAAATTTTTCATACTATAATTGTCTATGATTAACGAGAGTTAACGTTCACTAAATCTCATGCACATTTACAATCTGCTTGTACGTTGGTAACAGTATTTGAATGGTATTGGGAATTTAAAAATCTAAGTGATGACTCCAGACTGCAGACACTGATGAACAGACTAAACTTAGAGAAATTCAATCAATTTTCAAAATAAGTATTCTATGTGAACTCATGGCTGGCCCTCTATCAAGTTTCGATCAATGAAACTCCTTGGCCCGATAAAAAGCAACTCGTTTACGGTAATAATTAAGGCCATTCGATCGTTTGTTCTTAAAGTATTAATTATCTTGCGTGTGCGCACGACTAACGATTGTTAAAGTTATTGACTATGGCCTACGATGGGTGAACTAAACTGAAACTTTCCTAGCTCCCTTGCTTCTTAAGGCATAAGATGTATAGTGGTAGCAAGGATTAAATGCAAAAAGAAACTATTATCCTCAAAAAAAAATTATTGCCAAATTAAAAATATATTTTAGTCTATAAGACATTAAAAGTCTTAGCTTTGAAAACTTCATCAAAAAGTTTAGACGTGCCTATTTTGAAAAGGTCTGACTGCTAATGAAGCAATTTATAGCTACATTTGTTTAGTGGTATTACTCTTCATTCAATTCAAATTACTACTTACAATCTTTTGTAAACTTACGTTTACTAAAATACAATACGTTAAAATAAAATACGTTACTTTAAATACAATACTACTCTTTCACTAGCTCTAAGCATTCGCTTCATTATGGTTTTACATTTATATTGTTAAAAGCTTAATCATTAGAATTGTAATTTAATAATAATAAAATAATAATAATAATCTGACTTAATAAAAAAACACATACCTCGATAGCACCAGTCAAAGACTCTATCATGTAGATATTCGTGAAAGCATACGCGAGGACATACAGACTGCAGACAATTAGCAGTAGATAGATGTTCCCCACGGCTATCAAAAGATAAGCGCTGAGTACAGAGCCGATGACACTGCCCACAGATATTGCTGTTTCCAATAAGGTCATCCTAAAATACATTAACACCAATTATTATCATTAAAAGTTAACTATACTATTACGGTATTTTCGATTAAATATGGTAATTTCAATTTAACAATAATTTATTATGTAAAATTATGTAATTGTAATAAATGTTATTATGTAATATAAATAGGTATTTACTTAATAAACTTATATTGTACGGACGTACATCTAACTTTCAAACATTTTTGATGTAAGACTTATAAAAACAATTTTTGACATGTCTTGATCCATATAATTTAATTTTATCTATATGTTGAAATACATAATCTAGTAAGTAGCTATTAACTATTTATTTTGACTATTACTGAAACTTTACAAAAAACAAATGGCTAAACACATTATTGAGTGAGTTAAATAAATAATAAGATGTGTTTAAAAGCTTCAAGGAATAAATAAGGAAAACTTTAATATATATAAAAAAACATACATGTACATACAAAACGGCTATTTCATAGGTGTGTACTGTGTATATATGACACATACAATCTCGCCTGCCGTTAACCGAAGCTGAAATACGCTTACTTTAAATACTAGGATTTTTTCTCTCTGGAGAGTAGATCCGGGTTGACCTTTTGACTAAACTCAGCTTGGGCTTGTATGTAATGGGATTTTACTAGGTTCAATGCAATGATGTTATATTTAAACAAGAGTTAGATATCGCACTAACTCGTTGAAACTGAGGCGTTCAAATTCTTTTATTTCATTTAGTCACGTTGTAATGGCGGGAGAATATTTCCTCGCTCTTATTCTATGTTTGGCTAGCACAACGCTATCTCTTTCCCTCCCATACTTTTTGTATAATCTATTTCGTATACTAATTGTTAAAGATTAAACGTAATTCATCATCATTATCACATCTCATTGCATCTCCACCGAGGGTCATGAGCCAATCCTATGTTAGAGCGATTAGGGCCTTAGTTAACCACGCTGGCCCGGTGCAGATTGACAACATGCATCTTTGAAGGTACACTCAGGTTGCCTCACGATGGTTTTCTTAATTGCAGGAGCGTCAGATAATTGTACGTATGAAATACGGTAGGAACAACCCTGAGCCTCTCAAATCATCAGATTCGTAGACCAGTGTCCAGACACAGCGCCACTGACACTCCTTAAGTATGTACATGCAATATGGGGTCAGTTTTTAAACGTCACAGTATGGATATGCATTCAGAAGTCAAGAAAGCACTACCACATGCAAGACCACCAAAAAGCAAATATTGTATTATTACCTAAGAGATCTACTGCTACTTGTGGTAATATCACTTAAGTAGCAGAAGGCTCCAGTGAACAATACACTGTAACCTCCCGTCAAGGAAAATGGTACCGAAGTCATCAGATACCACCAGGGACCAAGATTTTCCAGCATGCTGTAGACTACGACCAGCATTGAACTTATAGACACACCTAAAAGCATAACAATAAAATAGCTCCAATCTTATATCTAACAGTATCAATTTAACCTACAATCTATAGAACTTTATATATAATTGTATTGGTAAAATTTTAGTTATATACATATTGATTGACAAGACAAGTAAATTGAAGAGTAATGATGAATCATATGATAAGTCAGTAAAAGCTCAGTTAAGTCAATAAAAGTACTCATAAAAACAATCATCTTCACATTTGTATTTATGATTTGCCTAAATGAGTCTTAGAACTTAGGCATAAGGCTGAGTTTTAGTTCGGTAGGCCATACCGGTCGGACCACTCCGGCTGGTATGAATCCGACATAACCCCGTGGCACTTGGCTTCCCGATGAGATCCTTGGTACGTTTCGTACTCCTTATAAGGATTCACAGCCTCCCTTTCCTGATAGAAAAAAGTCGTCAATAGTAGTAGTAATTAAGTAGTAGATGTTTAAATAAACAATAATACCAGCATCTATCAAAACTACTAAACGAATACTAGAGTACTTTAAAAGTACCAGAAGTAATAAAAAGGGACATTGATGTTTTATGACTTGATATGACTTGATTTTAGTATAGAAACGAAAAGTGACTTCAGCCAAAAAATAAATTGGGGGTCATGAAATGAAAATGGGGGTTCACGATATACTACTTTTACTATCCAACTATGTAACCTATGGAGGCAATAAAATTTGATTTGATTTGATTTGATTTGATATTAGATCTCAAAAAACACTGATAGTACCTATTTATTAGCATTATATTATCTTATAATATAAAGACATATACATTATTTATAAAAATACCTATGAAGTAAAAAAGTTGTTATATACATATGTTTATAAAATTCTGTAAGTAGTATGTAGGTATTCAATATGAGGTATCTACCCAAAACCGATGTACGATACAAAAAAGTTTGGGAGCCACTGGTATAGAACATTATATCTTATTATTATTAACATGATAATTAAATAAAAGTTATTAAACATTCAAATCACATTAAGCTATTGATTATATTAGCAATTCTAATCTATTGACTTGTGCTCTGGAAACTTGGTTACTTATAGTACACAATCAGTATTATACAAAATAACCAAAATGAGATCATTAGTGTTATTTATATCTTCGCAGTTAAAGTAAATTTGTTTACTTGAAGCATTCAAAGTGCTCCAAAATATGTTTGCAAAATTCTCTAGCTCAAAATGTAAGCTGTCATGGTACATGTATAAAGCTGTACTGATGCGTAAATATTCTAAATATTCTTTATTTTATTGTACATTTTGGTTTTAATTACAATAAGGCATTACTTTTATGTATATAAGTTAGAGTATATTAATATGATGTAATCAGTATATTTGTGACCTCTCCATGGCTTTTGACTGTGTTAATTATCAAAGAATTGTACATAAGCTCAGGCATTAGCAACCCAAAGAAGTCAAGTCTCATTAACTTGTATGTATACCATGCATTATGATTAGAGATCGGATAATCGGATGCATATTTACCTAAATTTAATTTTTGGCTCACAAATTATGGAAGCAGCTTTTTAAAATACATTTTGTTAAATAAAAATCCCGGAAAAATACGGGACTGCAAATTTAACGTAGTGATATTGTTTGAAAATTACTAAATTAGCATGTGGTATTTATTTTCAAAAGACCGAGACTCCCGGAGTCATTCATTTATACAACTATGTATACGTATTTACATGAAGTTTAGTTTCAGTTCCACGTGCGATTTATGAATGTACGATTTATTACATGAAGAGTGTTTTAAATAGGATATTAAAAGCTCATATTACCGACTAGTTTTGCATTACCAAAATGTTTTACAGTACCGGAATTCCGGGATTTTTATTTATGGAAATAAAATAAAAAGACAGTTCCATACTTTGTCAAAAACTAAATTAGGTAAATAAATAAACATCCGGCTATCCAATTCCGCAATCCCGGGATTTTTATTTAACAAAACAATAAAAAGCCGTTTTCATACTTTATCTTAAACTAACTTTAGGTAAATATGCATCCGATTATCCGATCTCTAATTATGATCATTCATTATAATGAGTCATCTAAGGATCAACTAACTGCTACTGTAGTGCCTTTGCTTATACTTAGGCTTACCAAGCAATAGGAGCTCTTGTGACTAAAGTGACAATATGAAGGCTAATTTTATTATTAAATTAGTTTCTCCCAAATTTCTTCACCCAGTAATAAATTTTTAAATAACAAATCTCCGACTACAGTGAGTATTGGTAAATTCTGTACCGGTATATATATATGTCGCAGCCAACCGGTTAAAATAGACGTTCAATCAAACAGCTAGCCCTTTGACTGAACAACTTCATTCAATCACACAGCTCTACGTCATTTAGCAGACTTGTTGATTGCAACATTCAACATTGCAGCTAGACGACGCGTAGCCAACTGGTTAAATGGCAAATTAACTAAGGTGACCATTAGTTACTTAATTTGAGAGAATAGGAAAAATTGTAATTTCTTGTGAAGTTATTCTTGAATTAAGTTCAAGAGGTGACCAAAAGTTTGATGATAATAATAATAATATATTATTATTATCATTAGCTACTTAATTTACTTAATTACTTACTTAATTTGAGAGAATAGGAAAAATTGTAATTTCTTGTGAAGTTATTCTTGAATTAAGTTCAAGAGGTGACCAAAAGTTTGATGATAATAATAATAATATATTATTATTATTATTATCATTAGTTACTTAATTTACTTAATTAGTTACTTAATTTGAGAGAATAGGAAAAATTGTAATTTCTTGTGAAGTTATTCTTGAATTAAGTTCAAGAGGTGACCAAAAGTTTGATGATAATAATAATAATAATAATATATTATTATTATTATTATCATTAGTTACTTAATTTACTTAATTAGTTACTTAATTTGAGAGAATAGGAAAAATTGTAATTTCTTGTGAAGTTATTCTTGAATTAAGTTCAAGAGGTGACCAAAAGTTTGATGAAATAAGTAATAATGAAAAACAATATATTTATTGCACCAAGCAAAAAAAATTACAAACTCAAAAATTGACAAAGCAAGAATCATTTTAAAGTCCCGTAATTTCTCCTCGAATATTTGTTAAAATTTTGATTTACTCGTATCACTCGTAAGTGACCTCATAATTTCTGTGTCGTTAATAACACGTGTAACGTATATTTAGTACTTACTTTCCGAAAAATATCTTAAAACAATTACAAACCACGGCTAGTTGACGCCATATTGAAAACAAAACGCACCTAGCGCTGCGGTGGTGAGCACTGAACTAATTGAATTAGACGGCGGCTTTTGAATCAGCTGTATTGTTGAATGTTTTGACCAACTCACATATTCAATTAATAAGCTAGATGTATGGTTGAATGGCGTTGTTGAATCAAAGGGATTAAACGACTATTTTAACCAGTTGACTGTGACATATATAATATAATACAGCCAACTATCAAGGAATTGTATCATATCAGATACAGCTAAAAAGAGAAGCATAGTGACAAGTGCATATACATCATAACCTACCACCCAACATAACCAGAAGCTTCACCTGGGTCACAAATCCCAGGCACAGCTTCTGGGTCCCTTCTCTGCAACACTGAATATGGTTTCACATAGCAAGTCAATAGAATTCTTAGTTTTCGTCTTATGTTTACACTTGTTACCGTTTCTCATGATACACAAACTTATACTTCAAATATCTTACCAAGTAGAGGCCAGATTATGAGAGGTTTCCTTCCATGTGTGTCTGACCACACACCCAAAAACATTGAAAGTATTGCAGGTACTACAGACTCTATTACAAGTTTAACCATTTGTACAAATGCAGCATATTTCTGTACTTCATCTTCGAGATGGATGGTTTCGTTTTTTCTTGCTGGTGAAAGGAACACTTTGCACTCATCCACGGTATGGTTGAGGGAGATAACGCATGTCCGGTATAGAATAATATTGCTGACTGCTGTACCTAAATAGGTTGAAATATTGAATTATTAAGTCACAACAAAAGTAAGAATTGATATAGTAAACAAATATTTAATAATCATTTTAATACCAGACAGTGCGAGACCTAGCATTGTCAAGAATAATGGTAGTTCCACAGTAATAGAAAATGGTCTACCCGGCAGCTCACTAATTGTGTTAACATTACTATTACTGTCGGTGAGTCTTTCTTCATTTTCTGCCATTTTATTTGTTTTATTTATTTCGTTTTTAATTATATGTAAAGTTCGGCCTTCGATCGGTGAAGTACGAACAGAACAAAAAACATAAATCACAATAACAAATCATTGTCAACGTCAAAATGACATTCATTTTTTTTAGTTACATTTTCCCATTAAGGGAAGGCAAAGGGAATAAAACCCATACAGCCATGTCTTAAATAATTATTTTACAATGTCTTAAAATTAAATTGTTGACTATACAAAACCAAAAATACAATCAATTATAAAATAATACTTGTTATTACATATTACAAATTTTGAAACTCAAAGGTTTTCTTTATGCACTAAGTCTAAAAGTAATTAAACTATATTCATGATATACATACGTTAATATGAACTAGGAACATTAAAAAAGGCCGAAGCTACGTCTTTAGTAATTTCAATTTGTAATCACAATATAGAACAATATTGTACAAATATAATGAAAAGGCCGAAGCCACGTCTTTAACAATTCCAATTTTTAATTACTATTTACAACAATATATTATATTGTTTGTACACATACTATTAAGCCGTTAAGGCCATGGCCATGTCTTTAAATATTACAAATTACAAGTCCTAGGAGGCCGAAGCCAAGTTAGCCAAGTCATGGAGTCATACTTATTTTAATAATCAAAAAGCTTACAAAGTCAGCTTTACTAATTTCAAGTCTGATAAATAAAACCGTAGACAAAGAATGTAATCTTTCCTCCACTTCAATTCCTTGACTTTTTTTAAGATGTCATCCAGTTTCGTAATCTTTCTAATCTCTTTTGCCCTTTTTCTATCATTCCTTTTGTAACCCAACATACTCCGTTCCATACTTCTTTGACATGTTCTTAATTTTTTGTAATTATTTTGGTTTAGGGCCCAGGTTTGGCATCCGTACGTCAATATGGGCAAAATGCATATATTGAAAACCTTCCTTTTTATAGCCATTGCATAATGATTACTCTTCATAATATCTTTTAAAGACCAGTATCTCCTCCATACGCTTGCAATTCTCCTTTCTGCTTCATGTCCCATCTGGTCTTTAAAAGATATAAATTGTCCTAGGTAGATAAATGATTCACCATAATCCATAGGATTTCCATCTATACTTATGTTGCCTTTTGTACTATTTGTTAACACTTTGGTTTTAGATTTATTAATTCTTAGGCCAACCTTCCAACTTTCTATTTCTAAATCTTTTAACATAATCTGTAGTGTTTCACTATTATCAGTTATCAGAACGATGACATCCGCAAACCTTAAATGATTGAGTTTCACGCCATTAATGTTAATACCATGATTCTCCCATTCCAAGGACCTGATAACTTCTTCCAACACTGCTAAAAATAATTTTGATGAAAGCGGATCTCCCTGTCTTACTCCTCTTTCTATGGGGAAGCTCTTACCCAATGTTTCTAATTTTAATTGTGCTGTGCAGTTTCATAAAGATTTTTTATTAGCCTTATATATTTAGTGTTAACTCCTTGACTTTTTAATGCTTTCCAAATATATGCGTGCTCCAGTGAGTCAAATGCCTTCTCATAATCAATAAACGCCAAATACAAGGGATAACCATATTCCTGACATTTTTCAATAACCTGTCTAATTACAAGTATGTGGTCTGTTGTTGAATAACCTGCTCTAAATCCCGCTTGTTCGTTGGGTTGTTGATAGTCTAGTGTTTTTGTAATACGTTTAAGAATAATTTTGGAGAAAACTTTATATACATTTGATGTATTACTGATTGGGCGATAATTACTTATGTCTCTTTTGTCACCTTTCTTGTAAATAAGTGTTATGGTGCTTGTTAACCACTGGGTAGGAATATATTCTGTTTCGAGTATGTTATTGAATATGTAGGTTAGGTCTGGCGCTATGACCTCTACGTTAACTTTCATAATTTCATTTGAGATGTTGTCTTGTCCTGGCGCTTTACCCGTTTTTTGCGACCTAATTGCGTGAATGACTTCACTCTCTAATATAGCTGAAACTTCTTAAAATGGTAAAATGATACTTTTATAAATATTATTAGTATATAATAAAGTTGAAATTTCATTATAACCTTGCACTAGAAATGATGAGCTATTTAAATTAGAAGCTTGGTTTATTTTTAAAGCTAATGGATGTCTTAAGAATGATGTCAGTTTTAAAAGGAATTTATAGACAAGGTAATTAAATCGCAGATTTAAAGGCAGTATATTTGTTTCAACCTGCATAGAAATAATAGGACTTGAAATCATAGCACCCAATATTATGCGCAAACATCTATTTTGAATTTTATTCAATTTCTCTACTAATAGGGGTTTGTGAGCAAAGCAAAAATACCCATATTCGAAGTGACTACGAACCAAGCTCTTGTACAAAATTAATAACATTTTTGGATCAGATCCCCAGTATGTACCAGCTAAAGTCTTAAGAATATTACAGGCTTTTAAGGCTCTATTAGATAAATATTCAACATATTTATCCCATTTAAAGTTATTTTGGAAAATAACACCTAGAAATTTAAAAGAGGTTTCTACTGGAAGCAGGTCCCCGCTATAGTAAATTTTAATAGATCTGGATAAAAATGTATTGAACCCTACAACTTTACTTTTATCGCAACTCACTTCCAAATATAAATAATTAAAGTATGATTTCAGTTTTACTAGAGCTTCATTAAGAGTTTTATAGTCGATGTAATCAATTCAATGGTTTTCAACACATATACCGCGAGCGCCAAATAGTTCCCGCTTATTATTCATAATAATATCAAATTCGTTGTCTTGTTCTATGTTATTTGCACATCCCGGACCACAGCTAACATAACCTATATTACTTGATATTATGGAAAGTTGGTTCAAAGCTACTAAAGACAAAACAACTATATATAAATTAGGTTAATAATTATAATCAACTAAAAACTGAAAAAAAATATGTATTACATTGACAAGTAAAAATTCTTAAAAAGTCACACTCTTACCATAAACAATTATATGAAACTCATTAAGTAGTAAAAGTATAGAAAACTTGGTTACTTACTAGTCTGTGGTATAGAACCTCTACACTTGTACTGGTTCGTCGTTACGTCAAAATCTCATTCAAATATCTGTGATTCAAATCAAGCAAACAAACAAGTGAACAGTAAATTATTTACTAAACTCTATTTCTTGGTCATCATCAATAATTTATCTTTATGAATGTAGTGTATTTTATGAAAGAGTGAAATATTTTAATGGAATCATGGACTGGCAATTTAATGAATCAGATAGTGAAAATGATATTTTTCCCACTAATGTTTATACATATCAGAACGAAAGCGCGGTTAGTAAATAAAATGCATTGTTAAATTATATATTTTGGAGATTATGTTATTTATTTTAGTATTATTGCCAGTATAATTATGTAGAACTATATTTACAATTAATGAAAAATTCAACCATAGTTATCTATGTTTAATTAAGCAGTGTAATCGTTTTTTACAGAAGATATGTGCGAAAGGCCCAAACGTAAACACCACAAATATAACTGGTATTAGCTTTAAAAATAATGCATTGTCGTCTAACATGCAAAAACCTCAAAATTTCGAAAGATCTTGGTTTGTAGAGCCTAGTACACACCAACGAAGTATGTATTATAGAAGAGAAACATCACCAATGTCGATGCATAGTGGATCGGTATATAGGAATAGAAATCTTCATCAGTCATATTACAATGGTGCTGTGAGATCTCAAAGATCAGTTTATAATGGGCGGAGTGGTTCTCCTATGTCAATGCGAAGTATAGGTATGTATATTGCAATATTTAAGTTAGTAAATTTATACATATGGCATAAGTTACAAATTTATGGCAATTAATTATTTTTTTACAGACTCAAATGTTAGTGTAAGTGCTAATGATATAGCATTAGCTTTCAAAAATATTAAATTTAATAAATTTGATACTAAGATAATTAAAGATGCTTACAATAAGTTTATGAAGAGAAGACGCAGACAGAAAATAGAAAAAAGGAGAAATATGAGATTATTTTTGAAAGCTTGTAGAAGGAAATCAGGATATGATTCTGGAGAACAAGGAAGTGATTCCTCCATTAGTAGTGATAACTGTAAGTCTACAAGTTCTGCTCTGTACCAAAATATGTCAAGTTGTAGATCAACACACACAAATTTTTCAGAATTTAGGCATCAAATCAGGGACTCTAATATGTTCAAAGATTGTTCAGAACATCTTATGAAACATAGTTTTAAGAATAAGATTTCACTTTCCCAATGTAAAGACAACAACAATACAAATGTATGTTTAGACTCAGTTCCGGGAACTATGCGACATGGGTTCAAAAGACAACCTAAAAATAAAGAACCAAATTTTAAAAATGGCATTCTCTTATCTTCATTAAGTTGCGATAAATCAGATGTATCTTTATCAATTAATAAAAAAGGTGGATTATGTAAACAGAACTCATTACAATCTAAGGAATCAAATGAAAAATTAACAAGAAATAACAGTTTTAACGCTGAATTAGACAGTGATGAAGAAATTTTTTTTAATGGTACTGTAAGAGAAAGGATAAATGACAATGAAATTAACAATAGTGAAAAGTGTGTGGGTAAAAGAAACCTAGATAATGAGGTTCATCAAAATCAGATACAAAAGAAACCAAAAATTTGTAAAAAAGATGACTTTCTATTTTTGAAACCTCAGCAACCTGTTAAAAAATCTGGAAATAGTAAAATGAATACTATTAAAATGAATGAGACACTTATTTCTAAATCACCTGCACCTTTAACTAATATAATGATGCCCCAAATGGAATCCCCAAATGAATGTAATGAGAAATTTTCTAAAGATAAATCAACAGTAGCAATAGATGATGCCAATGACAAAATTGAAGATCAATTAGCCACGCTTCCATCTACAGACACTAATGATGAAGTAGCAATGAGACCAAGTTTTATAAAGAGAAAGCTTTACACACAAAAGATGGATGTGATAGAAAATAAAAACTCTGATTGTTTGAATAGTTCTCGTAATGATCTGTATAGCTCTATTCACAGAGAGAAACATAAAGCCAGAAAGTTGGTTACAAACCAATTGTGTTTAAACAGAGATGTAAGTCAAGAAGATAATAATTTATTAGATTTGATACACAAAATTGTGCCTCCTGAACAAATGAATGTGACTAATATAACAAACAAAACAAGTTTAAGCTGTAAAAATGTACAAGAAAATAAAACACATGATGATGAAAGATGGGATGTCACATCAGTTATTTCAACATGTAACAATGACAATGTAAGTGACACTTACACAGATGAAGAAATATTCAACAGCAATAATAAGAAGAATAAAAACAAAAAATCTAAAGTGACAAATGATAATTTACCATCTGCTAGCCAGGGCAATGGTGTTGTAAAAAAAATAACAGTTCCAGCTGAGAAACCAGTTTGTCCAAAAAATGTTATTAGTATGTATATACATATTCAATCACTCTTTCTATAATGTTTATTGCTCTATGTATGATCTTAGTAAAATTAATGTCTATTTTATTTCAGATGATCAAAATATAATAAGCATATACAGTAAAGCAAAATCCTTTTGGGATATTGATTCTGAAAGTGACATGGATATCAATCTTCAAAGATGTACAACAAAGCAAAAAGAAAATCAGTATCGAAGTATGTTTCACTATTTCTTATTACAAGTATTTATCTATTCAATATGTACTCTGTAGTATAAGTAAAAAGTAGATCTTCATACCCATAATATTCTACTCTTGCAGGGCATTATTTTCAACTGAATCTAAGGAATTTTGTATATTCTTTGAATATGTTCATAATATTGTATCACTTTAAAACAATTAAAGTGTTGGTGGTACTATAGATGAATAAAGAAAGGATAGATTGCCAATCCCATGTATGAATTTCAATGGTTTAAAAATAATTGCAAGTAATGTTACTTGTATTGCTGGATAGTATTTCGTAAATTACAAAATAATATTATTTATATCTATGTCAGATATAAATAATATTATTTTGTAATTTACGAAATATTGGATTTAGTTATCAAAATTTATGTTATTCACATTTTCTTTTGATAATGGCTTCTAATATTGTTATCATTCAATTTTGCAATTTTATATATCATACAATTTTGAGAAACTACAATGATTTTACACAAAAATTCAACTCAGATATTGATATTGTCATTTTTACGGCAAAGTCATCTAATTTTAAAAGAGCTATTAGGGAGTTTTGTATTTTTTATTGTTATAGTTGTTTTTTATAATTGGGAAAAAACGTCTTTAAAAAAAATGGTGTGCCTACCTATAATTTAAGTAAGCCTACCTTGCCTTAATAAATAATAATCATATTTTACATTGATTAACCATTAATTTATAATTAATTGATTAATTAGAGATATTAAATAATCATTATAAATACATTTCTTATTAGTGTCGTCATAGAAGGTTTGTCCACTGTTTATCTCCACCCCATTTCCATAATTGTTGGTTGGTCGACACTTTGTCAAGAGGGATTTCAATGCCATATTTCTCCACATATGATTGTCAGTGTCCTTAGTGTCCCAACACCCCACTTAAAGTTTATGATTCTTTGGCCTATGTTGGTGACCTTTGGTCTGCGAATATCATTATTTTTGCTTCAATCACACATATAAACTTAACTTTCAGAACGTTTGATCTGCCAATTGACTGCTTTTCTGATGTATGTATGGAGTACCTAGTTTTTAGCTATTTGTCCCAGATACAATTAACATATTCTTCCAGAACATCCAGTGTAGGTTCTACATCCTTTATAAGAGGGGGTGTTGGTATTTATAGCCATTATCTCATATTTATTTTACGAACCTCCTTATATTGGTAAACAAGCACCATCTTCAAGCAAATTACCCATTTCAGCAAATGGGATCAAAATTCCATTGCTGAGGCATTACTATGATGTCATCCGTAAAACGAAAGTAAATCATGTCTCGCCGTCGATATAAATAACCGATCCTTTCAAGTCCAAATCTTAATAACATCTTCCATTTAATTTGACTCCACTGTCAAAGACCTTAATCTCACGTAGTTGCAATGTTGTATAATGTTGCCTATAGAAACTATCTATCTTAATAAAACGCCCACTTTACACTGTTATAATTATTTTAAATGAAACTTTGATTTATTGCAGATATCAACCAACATGTGGTTGATGATAAAGATTGCCATAAACATGACAAGATGAACTATACTTTATTGTCAACTAATAAAGGAAAACCAATAAGAAACACTAACACAGAAAATACAGCACTTAAACCCTACAATATAAATAAGAAACTCTCTATAAGTATTGCTCGTACATCAATAAGGCCGGATTATCTTCAAAACAACAAAACAACAACTAATTTAAATGTAACCATTACAGAATTCAACAATTTGGAGAAATCTAATATTCAAAAGCATACAAATCTTCCAAAAGACAGAACTGAACTAAAAAAGCAAATAGCCGATGTAGAAAGTAAAGATAAATCTGGTGATAATAATAATAAAACTGTAAGAGCACTTGAAAAAGCAATTCCTATTGAATCCAGAAAGAGAAGTGCTTCTGTAACTTTATTTAATGCAAAATCTAGAAGAACTCCATCCAAAGCAAAAAATAATGAAAATAATATGAAATCAAAAAGAGCTCCTCCATCCTCTAAAACAAAAAACAACGAAAATAATATGACATCTCAGGAGCAAAATGTGAATTCAGGTGGATGGAAACCTAAGACCTATAACGATAATACAAACATTGAAATTCCTATCAGTAATAAAGAAATTGGAAATGCACAAAAGGAAATCAGATCAATCAGAAATAAAAGTAATAATGTTTCTGAAAAAACAGTAAGATCAAAAAGGATCACAAAGAAAATTGAGTGCTGTAAAAATGATTATAGTTTTTCTCAAGACAATAAAGCTAAATCACAAGAAAAAAAACAAACATTAAATGCTGATAATGTTAATTTATCTAAGCAGTCTACAGCCAAGGGTAGCAAAACTATGATAGATACAGATTTGAAGAACGGTAAAAGAAGCATGCGGAACCCGAAAACTAATAAAGAAAAGGCACTGGACAATTCATCACCTAAAATTGTTGATATTGAACCAATGAATAGAACTTTACGCAACAGAAAGATAGACTTATCTTCAACATTAAATAGTTCATGTGAAAACTTAACAAATGCTACAATAAGAAAGTTACGAACAAGGTCTATAAATTTATCTTCAAGCATAAGTGATTCAACTCTAGGTGATAATATTATTACTTCCAGAAAAAAAATGCAAAAGACACTTATGGAAAAATCACAATTAAATAAAAACAACACAAAGCCTAAAGTGACACGACAAACTAACGTGAAATGTAAATAGTTATTAAAGATATGAATAATTGAGTTGATCAAGTATTGTTCTGTGGACCAAAGCAATATTTGAATCCTTTATTTTACTTACTTTTTTGTAAAACTAGGCTATTAGTTTTTATCTAAACATAAACCACAAATCCTATAAAATTCGTTCAAAAACCATTGGTGTATTACAGCAACAATTTATTAATTACTATAACAATTTAATAATAACAATAATGTTACTACGATTAATTTCATAATTAATTTTACGTTCAGTGTAATATATTGTAAATAAACACATTAAATAGGACCCAATGATCCAATATCAATGGAATTCAAAATTCAGTCGATTGTAAATGTCAGATTGATATATTTTTTAATGTCTATCTATTCGATGACTATATGAGATTAAGAACTTCATTACTAATTAATAATTTTAAAACTCTACAAATGATTATTTTTTGATATTACTCGTGTGTTTTGTAGTTGCAGGATGTGGTGTAGAAAAATTTCTGAAAACTTACAAAGGGGTATTTTTGTATGTGTGTGGATAAAGTATGTATGCGACTGTACGTTATTAACCCCTAAACATTCGTGTGATTTTATTATGATTGACTACCAAACTCGTGTTTTACATATAACATATCAGTTACTGTTTCAATGATTAAGTGATTTTCTTGCATTCAATTAAATTAATATAATATATCTAATTCCATTGCTACTTATGGAAAACAAAATTAAAATCACGTGAACTCGAGCGCAGACGCTCGTCGTTCAACGATTGATACAAAAATAATAATATGGAAAACCATGTTTAACGAATAATTGCAAATTATGTTAAAAGCTGTTATGTTATTTAATAGAAAGGGAGTAATTATATTAAACAATAGAAATGCAAGAAATAGGGTACAGAAAATTGCGTGCCAAATTGTGACTGCCAATCGCAACAATGAATTGCAAGTGTACTTTATTTTTATTATGTAACATTAATTCCTTTCTGTTATGTTGTATTATAAATGTAAGTGTTAAACTACGATTTTTAATTCGAGTCAGTAAAATGACAAGTGCAACTGTCACTGATACAAAAAAGGGTAACCCACTACAATAGTGATGTTCGGCAATCAATAGATTTAGACATTTAGTCATGTTTTATTTTATTAGTTATCAAAGCGTTTATTTATTGTAAATATGTAATACATACCATATTAAATAATATGAATTGTGACACATGACACTGGAAATGTCATTTTACTGACTCGAATTAAAAATCGAACTTTAGTTAAGGGTTTTTTATTGATTTGATGTGTGGTTATCGCATAGCATTACTGCTAAATTGTATTTTAAAACATTTTTCTATTTAAAATCAAATAATTGTGCGACATATCTCCTATTTAAATAAATATTTTCAACAGTATTTTTTTTCTTGTGATTTTTTCAAAGCGTGTTTAGTGGTTGTAGGTGATTAAAGAAATTATATTTTTCAATACTATAAAGTCGATTTAACTTTTCATCGTACATAATGATTCCGGTAAGTACAAACATAAGTTTTCGCCAAAAGGCGCACTTATTTGGTGGCAACAATTGAACGACGAATGTACTTTTGATCACAATTTATGTTGACATTGACTTTACATATAGACTTTTTTAAACATGCAACACGGTCGTTCATTTCGGTTCGAAAACTGGTGCCCGTGACTTCGTCTACGCAGGACACAATGTCCTTATAAATCGTAGCCTTGTGTTATTCTGATGTATAAGCTATATTATATTATAGCGTTGGACGCTATAACTTTATGCGTTGGGCGATTTGGATTATAAAAATTAAATACTGTGCTTTTCATTAACTTTCAGTTTAATTTTAACCACAAAATATAGAAAATTACAATATTAACAATTTCTACAGAGATGATCACAAAATGTTTTGACAAGATGACAGATAAAAAGGAGGTAAAAGAATCTGAACACAGATTAGATAGCGTATCGGATGGGAGGCTTTATGGTCCGTCCGGTACGCGATGATGCATTGGGCGGTAAATGATTTGCTACAATAGTAAAGTTTAATTAAAATCCATTCAGTAGTTTTTACGAAAGAGTAACAAACATCCACCCATACAAACGTTCACGTTTATAATATTGGTAGGGATGTTACTTCAGTAATTCATGTCCGAAGCGGAGCGGTTACTGTATGTAATCTTTAGAAAAAGTTTTATTCTATCTGTGGTACATACTTAAAAGATTTATATTTTCTACCTTCTGCTTGCGGCATATCGGGTATTTTCATTAAAATGATACATTTTCCCATGAAACACATTGTAATGTAGGGTGTTTAAAATATCCATTCCATTGGTTGGTTTTTGGTTTATTCATTTCATAAGATACCAGTAACGCCATCTGCTATGACTTATAAATCATAGAATTCGTATTAATAAAGGTAATTTTTGAGTGACATTGTTAACTTAAGTCTTTTTCTCTAACTTATATTTAATTAAAATTGAAACGAGACGAAATATTAAAAAATGTTATTGTCTTATAATACGTGTCTATACATATCTTGTGAAATTTATAGAAGTCTTTTCCATCAATTTCAATATTTTTTTGATTAATAGTAGGTAATTTGAATTTCTTTGTAAATAGAACTGAATCTGTAACTTGTCATGATTAGATTTTTTAAATATCTGCTTTATCTACTCTGAAGTTCCGAACCACTTTAAGGTTACCTAGCAGAGAATGCCCATGGTTTTAAATCCTTCTTTGACCTATAAATAGTGTCAAGTGCACCTGCACTTTAAAAAAGTGAGCGTTTGAGATGAGATTGAGTCGTGACTGAATGCTCGACCTTACCTAGCAGCATGACGACTATACCTGGTTTCTTCAACAAAACAGCAGTGCTCGCATTGATGTTGCAAGGTTAAGAAAGGCTGCAAAATTACAGGGTACTAGAGGTGCAGATTTGCTGAGTATTTTACAAAAAACAAAAAGTTCCCCATCCAAAAAAAGCGTCATCACGCTCGACTCCCTGACAATCTCGGCGACTCTCGGCGTGGCGCTGGCACGAGCAACGTCATCCCAGCCCCTTCAAAAATCGACTCAGCCTTAAAACTAGTTAGTTGCTAGTGGTGTATGATTCTGTAAGTGTTAGTTGCAACGATAAAAATATGGTTTACAGCTGTTAGCTGTAGCAACCAAACAGACTTAGTGACTACATAATGCTCGTTATTGATACAATAGCATTATCTACTAGTTTAGCGTTTTACGAAAGTTTACTCGTCATCTTCCTCTGGGCCAACTTAATATTGCTGTATTGTGCTGTTCTCATATCTACCTTCCCGATCCCTTGGTACGTGTAAACAAGCACGCCTCCAAATTTGCATTGTAAAAAACAATATTTTCTGGTCGAGCCGCCTCGATCTGTCTGGAGCTCGATAATCACTTGGCATTTGGTTGCAGTGGTAGCCATTAGGATTCTCAGCCTCTCCTCTCCAGAGGAAATAAAAACCCTGATTTCCAGACGCAAATTTAATGCCCGGATACCGCATTCGCAGAATAAAAGTGTGAAGAGTTAGTTCACATATAGTGCGAATATCAGAAGTCTTCAGGCGCCTGGTCGCAACTTGCAAAAATTTACTATAAAACGGACGTTCGAATCTCTAAAGGCGTGCTAGACTTGCGTTGATTCTGTTAGTTCTAGTCTTCAGAACCAAAGTTCTCCTTTTCTCTAAAATAATTTTAAGTTGAAGTTGTTACAGCTGGAACTACCATCAGTAGCTAGATCATTAAAACAACTCTTAAACCACGTATTTTAATAATGATAATGTAGACAGAGGTCACACTTGGTGCAGCTTAGTTCCAACTTCTCTTCGCGAATACCTGAAGTGATTGCAGTCAAATGCCGGACCGAATTCAACAAATTTCCAGCGAGTGGTCTCCTATTCGAAAGCTCCTGGTTTGCCGCCCAATGTTTTTCTGTCACCCTGATCCTCGGCCATCTGGCCCTCTCTGCCGAGGCGTTCTCGTCGCATAATAATCACTACATAGTATAAAACAAAGGCGCTATCCGCCGTCTGTCTGTCCCTATGTATGCTTAGATCTTTAAAACTACGTAACGGATTTTGATGCGTTTTTTTTAATAGATGAGCGATTCTTAAGGAAGGTTTATGTGTATAATACGTGCATCTATACTAATATTATAAAGAAGTAAAGTTTGTGTGTTTGTATATTTGTTAAATTGTAAGGGGTAATCTGGACCGATTTTAAAAATTCTTTCACCAATAGAAAGCCACATTATTGCTGAGTGTCATAGGTTATATAAAAACCCGAAAAATTAAAAGGCTTAACTATGAAAGATATATTTTTGAGTTCTAGAGAAAAAATGTGGAGCTTGAAAATGCCTACAAAAAAGTCAACGACAGCGTATGTCTAACTTTTATATTTAAATTACAAAAAGTATATTTTTTAACATTAGCATAGACAATTTAATTTTTTATATTAATAAAATAATTCAAATCATTAGGTCATATTTATTAGTCATATATTACGAAAAATTATGAATCTATGAAAACAAGTAAACTCATCGTCATAAGTGTGAAGGCCAAAGCAGCGGACGGCGCGCGATGACTTCGGGTTTAATTCGGTTCGCGTTCGTGCTCGCTTCGGGGATTATTAATATTATGCCCAACGAAGTGGGCACGGGTCAGCTAGTTATATAGTAAAGAGAAACACTGATAAATTTAGTTTTTCACATGGCCAATTATATGTCGCGCTGTCAAGAGTAACCTCTAAGCAAAACATGTTTGTATTGTCTAATGACAAAAAAGCTGTGAACGTGTGTATAAGGACCTTTTGTAGTAGGTATATTTACATAAGCATTGCATCCGTGCGAAGCTTGGCGGGTCGCTAGTAAACACTATTTCACAAAAGAATTGAAATATTCAAAGAAATATAATTGTAGACAAACGGTGGTCTTATTGCCAAAAGCTATCTTTTCCAGGCATCCATATAAGGAAAAACGAAAAGGAACTTCACATATGCTGAGCCTATTGTTTCGGTGTCGCCAGTAGCCAGTTGGATCTAGTGCTTACAAATATCTATTCATGTGCCCAATTCTCATTTTGTTCGTTACCCACGACCGTGTGCCACTACCCGTGTCTACTGAAAACCATGCTACTAACGCATGACACATCTAATTTCGTGTACATTTCATCTGTGTATTTGTATTCAATAAAAAGTTTATTACAATAATAATTTGATGACCTCATAGTCAAGTGGTTAGCACACTGGTTTCAAGGTGTCTTCATCTCTGAGGTTCCAGGTTCGAATCCTGGTGGGGGCAGATGTTTGTGTGATGACTGCGACCTTGGTCTTGGTTGTTAATATATTTCTATTCGTTATCCTAGATCCAAGCCTTACAGAGCTGACTTTGGGCTAGGCTAATTAGTGTGAGTGTAAGAATAATTTATTAAAAAAAAAAGATAAACAAAACAAGATATAGTAAAGTGTTTATCGTGTGATATAATCGCCATCTTGAAATTCGTCTTTATCTATATTTGTATTTTGACAATTCTGTGATAAATCGCCGTATTGAGTTTCAATGCTCCTACCAAGGGGGGCAGGTGTCGAAATAGTGGAGGTAGATACCACCAGGGTTTCAGCTAGGTACTACCTATTATTAACGTAAAACAGCAGTATTATTATGTAATTAAGTATTAGATATATAGTAGTGACTACATTTTACATATGTCAAAGGCTGACTACGGACAATGAGCAGCACATCGTGGTAACCACTTGAACTACCAAAATAGATTATATTTGATAGAGAATAGAAGCAATTTCAAGTCAACATGTCTGACGGTTATAATTTGCTTCGATTCTTACAGGGACTATAAGCACACAACTGCAACCACTTACCACAAGACGAGCAGACTACTTGTTAGTCTTAATATAATGTATATGTGTTATAATTTCTATTCAATTAATAACAACGGTTGAAGTTCACAACTAAAATAGACCTAAACACACTTTCTCCCGTAATCTCTAAGCCCACTATCCCAGAATTGTCAATCGTCCTACAGATGGGTTCCTCGTAGCACTCTTAAAAAATGTAGTCTTAGCTTTCAAATTTCTATGTAAACTAGATCGTAGCACTCTAAAAAATGTAGTCTTAGCTTTCAAATTTCTATGTAAACTAGATCGTAGCACTCTAAAAAATGTAGTCTTAGCTTTCAAATTTCTATGTAAACTAGATCGTAGCACTCTAAAAAATGTAGTCTTAGCTTTTAAATTTCTAAGTAACCTAGACCGTAGCACTCTAAAAAATGTATTCTTAGCTTTCAAATTTCTAAGTAGCCTAGATCGTAGCACTCTAAAAAATGTAGTCTTAGCTTTCAAATTTCTATGTAAACTAGATCGTAGCACTCTAAAAAATGTAGTCTTAGCTTTCAAATTTCTAAGTAACTTAGATCAATGAAGCTATCGTTAAACTTGTGATAAAATAAGAAAACATACATTTAATAAAGTTATTATTTATTTGATAAGGACATTCACAATCTGATAACCAGAGGCAATTAAATATATGATGTTAAGGCAATTATGAATGCTATTGTAAATAAATTAACTATATTATCTTAAATCGCGAATAAAATCTGCCAACAAGTCGTTAATTGTTCCGGTAGGAACTTGTTAATTACAATAAAAAATACAAATTACTGTTGGATCCGAACAAAGTCATAGTTTACTAGAATACTGCAAATCATTGTTTACTCGTAAATTTTCTAACCTATTGTGTTCATGTAAATATCACAAGTACGAACCGTTTACATGCTACCAACGTTAACAAACAGCATTAATATAATTACATTTTAATGTAATCACATTGTCCCATTACATTCAGATCTATTTCCACGCTGCGAGACAGATTTTATGTCAATAAAGAATACAGGCCAAAATGTCAGTAACAATAGACTAAAACGAGTAACAGTAAACGGAGTAAACATCTTCCAATAATTCAACAATCTACTAAATGCATGTTTACACAGGCGCCAGTGACCCAAAAATGACAATATACGCGTACAAAGACAACACAAAATACGTAGAAGCACTTTTTGCACCACATTGCCCTTAAAGCCAACCTAATTGCACCAAAGGCTTCTATGAACAGTACACGTTACGTTTTGTTTATGCATTCGGGATTTGAAGCACTAATCAAACAATATACCTGCTCACAAATCCTATCAGAATTTGTGAATTTCGTTTGGATTCTCAGAAACTTGCTTTGCTTATATATTTATATATATTTTTTTCAATATATGCTCCGATATTTGTCTTAATAAATTTAAAGTCCCATTTAGTTAATTTATGTTATTGTTCTATCTCTAAAGTAATGTAATAAACTACCAAGAGATAAAAAATTAAACTGAGCCAGGATTATTAACTGTGGAGATTCATGGGACATAGGCCTATGTCCAACAATGGGCTTAAAAAAAATATAATTTAATGTGGTTAGGTATGCTTTAGTTGTTACTATTCAAGATGTAAAATACATAATATTCTGTCAACAAAAATTAAACTTTTATGTCAAAGTGTGGATGTTGATTTTATATTTTATCCTACCAATTGAGTATCGTGACAATCGAACTATGAGAAGATTTAAGATAGCACCCACTTTGTAACATTTATATTGTTGGACATAATGTTAAGATACCATTTGACAACATAATAATAATAGTCATAATAAAACAACTCGGTGATATTACATTTTGATACGGTGTATCAACGCATTCTATTCAAAGACGCCTCATCATGGTTTTACATAATTAAAAATAGAAATATTCAGAATAGAAGTCAATTCAGTCAAAAAATCACGCTCCTAAAATTTGGAATGTACTTAGATATGACACAGCCATAAACTTTTTATGATGTATGCATTTTCACATGATTATAATAATTCTGTTTAAGCTTCCTGTACGATTATACGTAAAACATAGTCAATAGTTTTATATGTCATTTTAATACATTTGTACTACATTAGGAAATTAGATTTTGGGTTGACAAATGACGAAATGACAGTGAAGCAATTCAAATTGATAACTTACATTTTCTCATATTGTTATAGTTCAAACATGGTATAGGTTGGTGATATGTATGCAGAAAAATAATATCAAATATGCTTCCATGAAACAGATTAAAAAAATTATAATACTATTTAATTTCGGTTGAGGTTCGTAGGTCAAATATATCGCAGATCGCTCTGAATATAAAATGAGATATGAAAAAAGCAACTACTGCCACACCATCACTCCGTCAGTGGTAGCCCTACAGCCATTTGAGGGCCACTGTTATATTTTATAATATCAAACGACGACTCATTGGCTGTGAAATACTAAGCACTCATACTGTCAATTGTTGCAAGCGAGATAATTTCGAATTGATAATAATATACAAGAGTACTATGATACGCGTCAGAGCGACTTCTCGCCTCAATACTCGTCTTCTTCGGGCGGGTGCGCGTTCTCGCCGTCTAACTCCTCTGGCGGTGCGAATCCGTCCTAAAACGACATAGTTACATAAATTTCTCAACGTACAACCAGAGAGTGTAACTTTTAACATTATCTACAAAAATATAAAGCTATGTAGCACCCATTCATCTGCTAAAGATCAAGAGACGTATTTTTGAATCATTAGACGTGAATTTGGAATTCGAATACGAATACAAATCGTGCGCGAAATTATTTTCTACTGCTTACAATTATATAGATATTTGAATCACTCGAATTCAGTGTTGTCATTAAAAACAAATTCTTAATTAAATTCCTTTTCACACAGAAAAATTCAAAATCACAACAACAAAAACTAAAATGCGGCGATGACCTACACGTGAAACGGATCAGTGTCAACGTCACTTCAGCGTTGGATATTCTACTAGTAGAAATCTAATACTTGTGGGATGACCCACTCGTTGCACAACGCACCAAATGAAAGTTCACAAATAGTGAATTCGGTAATTGGTATACGAATCTCACGATTTCTGATGCGAATTGGTTTTCTAGTTTCAAAAATTCGTCACCAAGTGTGTGTGCAATGCGGAGAGGGACAAGCCGCAAGTCTATGCCCATAGCCATTAGAAGAGCCTACCTGGAGACGTATTTTTGAATCATTAGACGTGAATTTGGAATTCGAATACAAATCTAAAATACAAATTATAGATTTTTGAATCACTCGAATTCAGTGTTGTCATTAAAAACAAATTCTTAATTAGATTCTGTTTCACGCAGATATTTAAAAAATCACAACAACAAAAATTTAAATATATGTACTCAAACAATATTTACTTATTATTATGTACCTATTTACAAGCTTTACATTAACCAGAGTAAATTTATTACTGTCAACCTCACTTCAACGTTGGATATTCTACTAGTAGAAATCTAAAACGTGTGGGATGAAGCACTCGTTGCACAACGCACGAAATGAAAGTTCAGAAATAGTGAATTCGGTAATTCGTATACGAATCTGACGATTTGGAATGCGAATTGGTTCTCTATTGTTTCAAAAATTGCACGTCACTAGTGTTGACATATGGAACCCAAACCTGGCCACGTATGATAGGTCACAAAGTTATTCAAGGGCAATAGACATAACTGACGATTTGATTTGTAGACCTTAAGTGGCAACAAATACGTTCTCACATGACTCACAAGACTGACGACATTTTCAATGGAATGGGTCTTAAGATATGCCCAGCAGTTTGGTATGATGATAATATTTGCATAGAATATTAAGTTTAAGATAATTGAGACTCCTATATAACAACTGATATTAAGTGTGTAATAAATCAATCTATATTTGTTGTATGACTACAAAGTAAAAAGTATTAAATATTATATGTATTGTAAGCTAAATATATAATAGATTTAGTATCCTTTTTTTAGCAAAAAATTGATATATTTTTGCGTTACATCATATTATATGTTCACTATCATTGATAAATAATGTAGCACTCTATAAACTTTATCTTTACCAGAGAAACATGATAACATGTAAGATAAGAGAAGCTTTTCATTGTTGTCGCACACTGTTATATTATGTGTAGTAAAAATATGTATTACCTCTGTCGCGTATAAAATATCAAGAATCTTTTGAACAATAGGAGCATTCTGCTGTTCTTCCATCTCTTGACAAATGACTTCTATATCCCGAAGTTTTCCAAAATAGAAGTCTCTTTCTTTTTCTAGGCCGTCAACTGTCCCTTTTAATTGATTTAGCTGTCAATAGAGTATGTATTTCAATACCAACAGAATATAATTTTATACTTCATGAACAATAATAAATATGATTCACTCAATTATTTATATAATGTGGTTCTATTATATGTGCAAGTGTATTTACCTGATGATTGAGATCGTCAACAACTTTGGAGTCACCTTTTGCGCTCTGGTTTAGCCTTGCCAAATTAACAGGTGGTGACCTAATTGTTTGTGTATTTGCTTTGCCAACTAAAAAGAAAATAGATATTTAATTAAGTTATTTAAAAAAAAGAAGAAATCAACATCAAATGAAATCAAGGAAATCTTATTGTATTATTCAGACAATAAAATATAATACATAGATTTTAAAGAAACACAATATGTAGTTGTTTTGTAACAAAGAATATTCTTAACACATAAATAAGGAAGGAAAACAAAAAGCATAGTGAATAAACACAATTTACATACAACTAAATATTTAATTAGGTGTAACTGTGCTTTTGGTGAAAGGCAGTAGTTTTTTTGACTGTAGTTCAGTCATGTTAGTCTGGGGACTTCAAACTAAAATATGCATGCTATTTCTTTTTATAATACACAATATATACATATTAGTGCAATGGTTCCAGTTGTACATTTTAAAGAAAGTAATAAAATATTATTTCAAATTCTCTATCAGAACTTTATATGAATATATAGATAAAACATAATAAGCACACATCATAGAAAACAAAAGGGTATGTACTGGTTTTGGGTCTGGCTGCAACTTTTGCCACAGGCGCTGCCACTTTTCTAGTAGAGGAGGCCCGTGGGGCGGAGGAACCCCCATGCCCCATTGGGAGGCCCTCTCGTTGTGCCACTGCGTCATATTCCATGCCTCCATAGTTGGCATCAAAGAATTTCTTGAACCATTGCAAAAACTCAAAATTATCTTGAAAACGACCCTTCACCAGTTTGTCAATGGGTACTATCTACAAAGAAAGAAAATGAAATAAAAAGAAACAGTCAAAGATTGTCTAGTTGTGCACACTACCTGTGAAGGGAGATATTAGCCACCCTCAAAAATTTTACTAATTCTATGTGTTTTTATAATACAAAAAGTAGGATGATGTTGCTAAATAATTTATGACTTCTTTAATATATTTATACATTAAGTACAATAAGTGATTAGAAATTGTTAACACTTGGTCTCATTTTAAGAACATTCAAAAAATAATTTAGAATTAGGTGAAGTTTTTGAGTTTGGCAACCATAAGTGCTTGTGGGGCATGATGCGTACTGCCAGAATGTTGTGGAGGGGCGACACGCCGTGCTCTTGCGGGTGGAGCTCCACTGCACAAAGGCAGCCCCGACTCACAGGCCCCAGAACCAATAATGAAGCCGCCACGTGCATCGAATGCATCATACTCCCGTCCATCATAGTTTGCATCAAAAAACTTTTTAAACCACTGTAAAAACTCAAAATTATCCTGGAATCTCCCTTTTATTAGCTTGTCCACTGGTATTACCTATAAATAGCATATTACAAAAGTCATTGACCATGAAGTTATTGTTGGTAGTTTGTGTGTGAAACTGCAATAAAAATGTTTAACTGTACATTGCTTCAACTGGTTAATTCTTATGTTAATTCTATATCCTATGAATTAAATAATATAAAATATATGAAGAAAAAATACTCAAGTCAGTCTCTCTTTTTAAATTTAGATTTAAGATTCAAATATTAGATAATTATCAATAGGTATCATAAAAGTACTAAATTTTTTAACAATATAAAGTCATAAATCAATGGCTCCAATGTAGACTCCTCTCACTCCAAAAACGAAGGTTTACAGGAGGAGCATTTGAATGAAAAAAGTTAATAAATCTTTGTTTTTGCAAATAAAATTATGTTTTTTTTTAGTGACTTCTTGATTTGCTGTTGCTTCGAACCCCATTTATAATATTTTGTAATTATTTATGGTTTTAAAGGAAGAAAGAAGTCGGAATACACTCCACTAACTGATGGAATGTATGTGGGAATATAAAATAATAAAGAACATTAAATGAATTGTTGTCGGTACCTTATCCTTATATTAGTAACGTTGGAAATCGAAATTGTAAGTAATTAACAGTCTCTTCACCATTATTTCCTGATAATAAGACTTATTTTTGCAATTTAAAAAAGTTTGCATTTTACATTTGGCATATTGAGAAAATTTTCTACCAGGATACAAACCGGTAAGTGTCAAATAGTGGAATGTAACTTAAAATCTGAATGTACTTACAGGATTTTTAGTAGTAGATATTAAAGAAAATCTATGGATTGTGCCCTACTATTGTAGCTTTTGTACTATGGGAAAATTAAAAGGTGCACCTAATATTGCCAATACTAATACCTGTATGCAAGGTTACACTCCGCTATGTTAATATAGAGGTATGTCTATCACACTATTGCAAAAGGTACATCTACTTATCGTTATGTAAACCTGAAAACTTTTTGTTTCTTAAGATATTTTCATGAAATTTAAGGGGCTTAATGCTTATGAAATAGTTAAGAGATTTACGTAAAAAAAGACATTTCGGCATTTTTGAGTTAGAGGAATGTACATTGGAGCCATCAAAATCAGATCACTTTCTCACCACAAGGCATTTATTTACAAATAACTTCATGCAATTGTAGTTTTTTTATGTCTTTTTATATGCCTGAAAAATGTACTCATAACAATAACTTACATACAACAACGAAATTACAATATATTTAATCATTGTTTATATTGAATCTAAATCATGGAATATTTAAATATTTATTTAAAAAAAGATATTTACCTTATCCACATTCATTTTTTTGAATGCTGCCTGTAAAATTTTGAAGTTCTGTATATATTCATGTTCTAAGTTAGTCTTAAATTTAATGCGCTTCATTGGTACACTGTTTGGAAACAGCATATCCATAAACTGACAATATGCAGCGCCTGTGCAGAGTTCTTCAATTTTTGCAAAGTTTGATTGCAGGCAGTCATTCACCCAAGCCAGCATCTCATGGCGTGAGAGATTATCCGAAGTCACATTGGTAGAATACACATTCACCGCCATCTCGAACTTTATCTCCTACAAAAAATTAGATCGTTCACTAGAATCTAAAGCCGACTATTAGCAGACAGACGTTTCGAAAAGAAAGCTAATCTAAAAATAGGTCGTGTTGTTCTTGCACATAAAACTTTAACTGTTACAAGTGTAGGTAACAATAAATTAATTTTAAAGATTATCACTGCACCGGTCAATATCATTAATTCAGAACAATTATTATCATTTACAAAAAAATAACAGTAAACTTTAAAACGGCGGATGTGGTTACGATTATGACGGCGGTACACGACTCATCGCTTGTTGAGCGATATCGGCAAGTATGGAGCCATTTTACAGACAATTCTACATACCTTTATAAGTCAAGAAAAATATTACTTTTATCTTCAATATTCAATAAGCTATATGTGGTAAATATAAAGTAAAAGTAGTATTTTTATTTAATATTCTAGTCTTCAACAAGCGTGTAGAGTAGTTCCCATCGACAAACTAAAGAACAAAAGCACAGACAATATTAAAGTAAGATTGATGTGGATTGATGAAACGTCGTTCTTCGATTCTTAAAATCGATTATTATCATACGATATACTATCGGTGCAATATACTCGCGAGGAAAAATGCTGATTTTTTTCTTCCCACGCCCCATAAAAGCCGTTGTTCCTCAAGGATCCGTGCTCTTACCCATATTCTTCTCGATTTTTGCGAACGATCTGCCAATCCAAATCCAAGCTTCGCAGTTTCCGAGTCCCCGACAATACCGACCCATTACTCCATTAATGCAAGCGTATGGGCTTGCTTATGGCCGCGCTATGGCCTGGCAGTGTACTCTCAAGTTACGTTAGTGCGGCAGGCGGCTAACTGTACGTCCCGATCCGTGGTCAATCCCGATAATCTTAGGCACTGCCGACCCAGATACGTTCTAACCAACTTTCCCGATCACTGAACTAAATATTACCTCATAGAATTATCTAACAAAGAGCTTTTAGAGAACATAGAGAGCTCTGAAGTTCCTATCCGGGTTCAAAGATATACTCATCTGTAAGTCAAGGTCGGAGTCGAAGCTGGGAGATTGATGTAACCGACGGGACTGTAGGTATATCTGGTATATTACGTCACGAGAGTGCAATTACCTGTGTACGTTAGAATAATTTGATAACAATGACAAATAAACTATCTGGACAACAGACATTTAAACATTACAATATAACATTGCCCAATAATCTCACCTCATATCTTACCATTCAAACTGGAACAATTTTTATATAGTAGCAAAAACAGTTTAGACGGAAATACCAAGTAGATAGAGTCTGGCTAACGAAAGTAGGCACTGGACTTATTTGCGAACTTTATATATAACAACTCTGTATGAACGTCAACGTCAATTTGACAAGGTTGAATTTCATAGGTTAGCAGACAATATTATTTTGATACTTTGAACACCTACCTATCCAGTTGTCATTATAAAATTTTCATTTATAATTTACGTATCCTTACAAATAAGTTACTTACGTTTCTTCGTATTGAATAAAATTAATTTTATTCATTCGTACATCGCATCAGTTATGTTTTGTTATGTTTTACGTATACTCATTATTAATTTATATTGTATTTAGGTGGGTAATTCTAAAACGATTAACTTTCTTTAACAGAGAATCTACAAGATGTCGAAGGAGTTGATGAAATAGTAAGAACTACTGAATATCTCACTGAATTAGATCAGAAAGATAGGATAATAACCCAGAATCAGTACTTCAATCAGAAGAAATAGCTTCAATGACTGGTAAGTTTTTACTATACACTGATGTTTTGAAATTATGCCGAAAAAAGCCTTTGCATTTTTACATATCAATACCAAGAATTGATTACATATATATTTTTAATATTGAAATACCAAGTATCAAAATAGGTCATTCCAATTTTCATAGTATGATTTTAGTGTATTTTAGTGGCCCCAATATTCTGTGGTCAACTTTCGTTAGCCAGACTATAAAGAGAAATATATTAATCAATAAAGCAAAATACTGAGTCATTTGAATGTTAAATTTCGTTTACCAATTTTAACTGTGTTTAACTTCATTGTACTTGAGTAAAAAAGTGGCGCAGCGTTCATAAGATAAATTTAATCTTGCACTATAGCTAGAATCGAATTTCTTTAAGAAACTGCTTAACGCCATCACAGAGAACTGTTGAATTTTTCTTGGTGATATCTTTCTTTTGCTGACTGTAAATAAATACTAATATGAGATTTACGCAAGAATCCCCTGAGAAATATCCCCTGTAGTCAATAATTTGTGTTACAGTGAAAATTGGTTTAATTTAAGAGAAGACCTTTGATATATTGTGCCAAAATGCCACATTAATCAACAAATGTCATCAATCCATCAAGTGGTCAGTTGGTCCATATGACGGTGAAGCAAATCTCAAATATTTGACAAGAACGATCGATCCTACCACATTAACATGTTTTTTTTTTCTTTTGTCTTGGGCATATAGCTAATTTAATTTTTACAATAAACAATGATTGTAATATTACAATTATATAAAGTTACATCAACGTCTAGAAACAAAAAGAATGCCAAATTAATATAATTTTAGTCAGATTTTTATAATTTACATAGATAGTTATCCTAATAGTAGGTCTATATGAGTTATAGCAAGTGTCATTTAATTTTGGACACTGAAATGTACCTTTGAATGATATTGATTTAATACAGAATTTATTAACAAAAATTTGTTCTTAAAGTAAATGTCTTTAAATAGTGAGTAATCAAGCTGAATTTAGAAATTATCAACACTGCATTTAATCTATTGAAAATTAATTACTTATTTTTGATCTATGAAAAATGGTTGTGTAAATGTAAGATTTGAAACTACCAGGTTCATTCGTTAACAGTCTTCTCTCCTCGTTCGAAAGATTACTAAAGAAACGAATTGAAAAAACATTGGCTGTATCTCTTTGTCTTTCCATAACAGGGAGAAAATATATTAAAAAAATTAAGAAGAGGTTATGTTTTAGCTTGTGTCATAGAGAAAAGTAATGGCTTGTGTTCTAAAATACTAATTTACCTGCTTGTACTTTATAATAGTATACTCGTCTGTGGTTTATATTTTGGACATGTAATAAATTATTTTAATTTAATGTCATAACTATACAACTAAAATGTCTCTATTAGGAAATTTCAAAATAAATCAATACGTACCTTTCCTTACGTATTTTATTCGGGGAAAAGTAGTTCGGGATATATGTAGGTACAGTTCTAGTAGTACGGGTAAAAGCAATTCTCTAGACAATCTAACAGATTGGGAGACATTAAATAAAAACAAAAAAGTAAGTAAAGCTATGAAAGCATATCTAATCAGAGCACAAGAACATGACGAGTTTATGAAAAGGCAACAACTAGAATATAACATTGGTAAGAGACATCTAGCCAATATGATGGGTGAGGATCCAGAAACTTTTACACAAAAAGACATTGATAGAGCTATTGAATATTTATTTCCTAGTGGCATATATGATCCCGCTGCTCGTCCATTAATGAAGCCACCGGAAGAAGTTTTTCCAGCACGTAAAGCTGCTGAATTCGATGAAGCAGGTAGACCACATCATTTCCTATTTTATACAGGCAAAGCAAATTTTTTCAAATTGCTTTATGATGTTGCTGAGAATATTAAACAGCTCGAAAGTTTTGAAGACAAAGTTATTCGGAAGAAAGCTACACCAGATCCTAATGCAGTGTTCAATTTGGAAGGGAGTGTTTGGGTAACAAAGGACCAACTGGAACAATTGTTAGTTGAACGAATCACTGATATTGAGTATGATAACTTTAAGGTTGCTATGGAGAGAATACTGTCATCACCATATTCATATAGATGTAAAGAATTTGTAGAAAAGTATAGAAAGCCTCTCTCAATGCAAAGATTTGCATTAGAAATTCCAAAACCAAGCTATGATGAGGATGGTAAAGCCTATATAACAACTTATGAATGTTTGAGAAAGAAATCCAGAGGAGATGTTACTGTAAGATATCCTGGAACTGGCAAAATTGTAATTAATGGGACAGATATAACATATTTTGATGATGTGCAATCCAGGGAACAAGTTTTGTTTCCACTAATTTTTACTGGCATGCAAGATAATGTTGATGTTGAGTGTCATATTGAAGGAGGTGGCCCTTCGGGTCAGTCTGGAGCAATAAGATGGGGCATTGCATGGAGTTTGCGGAGTTTTGTTGATAAAGAAATGTTGGAGAAAATGCAAATAGCTGGTATATTAACTCGAGATCATCGTCGTCGTGAACGTAAAAAGCCTGGTCAACCAGGTGCACGAAAGAAGGCCACTTGGAAGAAACGTTAATTTTATTACATTAATATTTTTTGTTAAAACAAATTACAATTCATTAAATAATATCAATAGTTTAATAATTCATCTATCCTTTTTTGAGGGTTTTTTTAAAAGACTTCTTTCTGCCACCAATTTTTTTCTGGAACATTTGATTCTTTCTTTGTTTATTATACAACCTTTTCTTCATGATTGATTTCAATTCCCGTCTATCTTTTTCTACTTTGTTTTCACAGATTTTGTTGAAGAATGCTAAACCATCTGTAAGTCAGAATACAGTAAATATTTTAATCTAATTTCAAACTATCATAGCATCACAAAAGTTGACACTCATAAATACTTGAGCTAACAGTAGATATTAAATTATACTGGACATCATGTTTGCAATTTTCTGCCAATATTACCCTAGTTTTCGAAGACAATGAATTGCCAATTTTTTTAAAACTAACAGTTTAAAAAAAATGGAATTGGATGAAAGGCAATCACGTTAAAAGTGCTATTAGCAGGAAAACTGTAAAACAAATATCCACCCATAATATTTTTAGGTTGTCAGTACCGCCTATGTAAAGCGAGGGAATCATCACTGTTTACACAGTATCCACCCTGTAGGTTACCTATTGACACTACAAATCATCACTGTTTACACAGTATCCACCCTGTAGCTTACCTATTGACACTACAAATCATCACTGTTTACACAGTATCCACCCTGTAGGTTACCTATTGACACTACATTAGGTAATCTACAAAGCGGGTAGTCAATTTTTGAATGGTGAAGAAGGCACTTAATGTGAGATTAGCACATATCTTGCCAGAAACAATGATAGGCTAATAGTTTATTACTTATTATCAGTGAGGTTAATGAATTAAGAATACATTTGTCACTGCACCCAGTCTTTCATTGTAAGAAGTCAACCTTCAGTGCACGAAGCAAACTTACTTAACTGGCTTTTTTAATCAACTGGTTCGATTTCTAATAATCTAGTTTTAACTTTTAACGAAATCGTGCTTCCACATTTCTAGGAACAGTTTTTAATATTCCCTTAAGTCTTAGAATCTGCTATGGATGTTCACTTGAGAAATTCACCTGTCTACTGTGAATCACATGATGAATCCCAGGTGTAATTTCAAGTTTATAAATATCTTTTAACAGTTTGAGAATTGAAAATTTAATTTATTTGTAGATATAAAAACAAATTATATTAAAGTATCTTTGAAGCTAGGGAAGTATGTTTGTATTGTAGCAAGCTGAAATTGTGATTGACAAAGCTATAACCACTTATAAATTTATACATAGAATTCTCTAATATATACTGCTATTTATAAATGTTAAGGGTAAATTGATTAAAAACCAGGTTTCTGTACCTTTTAATCTGCTATCTAGGTCTGTGAAAAACAAGTTTTCTTTCCAGACTGCTACTGTAGTTTTAGGTGTTTCCTCAATTTTTTGAGAAACATCTGGTTCCTCTGTTTCAGAATCAGATGAATCATATACAAAAGGGTTTTTGGTGGTGGTGTCTAGTGGATTTCTTATCTTCGTCTCCTTAGTTTTTTGTAGAGGTATGTAATCAGCTTGTAGTTTTGGAGCAATTCCTAAAATGATAGAGCTGGATTAGTTAAATTGATTACCTAGTAAATTCACGATTATCTATACTTAAATTTATAATCCATACACTTTAAAGTTATACCTTCTTCCGTTGTTTCATTTTGTCCAAACAGGCTTCTCAAACTAAATGTGGTTTTTTGGTCAAGTGTTTCTTTTAGTGTATCACTAACTTTATAAAACTGCTCTTTAGATACTTCAACTTTCACAGTATTATTGTCTGATGTGCTATTTTCTTCCGTGGTTTGTTGTTCTCCATCTACTTGCTGTTTATTTTTCTTCTTTTTAGATTTTTTAATAGGTTCATGTTTAGAAATTTCTTCAATGGGTGCAAGAAATTTAGCATGCGCAGGCTGTGTTGGATCAAATCTCAGCATTCCTAATTTTGGCCTAACATAATAAAATAGTGCATAGTTAGTATATTACACGAAGCTACTTAATTAAATATTGCATTATGAACTTTAAAGAATTTTATTTACTTACTTAGTTTTTTGATTTTCTGTTTTATCAGTTTTTGTTTTCAATGGAACACCTAAAAGGTCTTCTAATATATTCAACTGCTTTGTCTTTTCATCAGCATTCCCTAAATCTATGGTGTCATCTTCCATTATCGTTTTTTCAACTTCTTCAGGACCATCTTCAACAAACCTTTCATCTAAGATGAATCGTTTATCAGATTTGTATTTTGACTGCAAATCTAAAACCTTTAAACAATTTTATTTTTAAGAAACATTAGGATATGTATCACTTTTTTCACTTTTACAAATATATACCATTATATCATAAAAACCTTTTGTCCCTGAACACCTTCGAATTGCTTTTTGATTTCAAAATTTATATTATCATCACTTTCATCATCTTCAAATAAACTCTTTTTGTTCTTTAATTTACTTATCTTTGCATTTATAGTGTTGGTAGAAGTATCATTTTTATCTTCATTTTCTGAAAATATGATTTTTTTGTTTGATACTTTGTCCTGAAAGAGATCACTAATTATCGAAAAATTGTTATGAATGGTAGTAGTATTATCCAAGATAATAAATAAAATATATACTTTATTGCCATAATTATTCAATTACATAATTTTGTTCACAAAGGAATTATCTCTATTTCTTCCAGCCAACTTCCGAGTGTCTATGGAATGTTTCTTGTAGTGAGACCTCAAAACACATTACAATGTTGTTATCATACTACATTAAACTTTACTAAACAAATATACGTTTAGACAGACAATTACCATTTATATACAATGCAATAAATAATTGATTTTATAAAAAGATCTTCTCTTTTTTGGTATATTTATGTAATATAAAAACCATTCTTCATAGATTTTGTATGGTTGGGAATGATAGGTTGCAAGCAAGGTTTAAGAAATTCTGAATACAGACATTGCGTAATCTAACCAATGTTTTCAAACACTATATCAAGCTACCTTACAAGTGTTATTCATTCACATATAAAATTGTACTGGTTCCTTTGAAGTAAACTATCTTTTGTTTTGGGGATTCCCATTATGCAAAAAAAAGTAGGTCTTTTATTTATCAATTGACAGAAATCTACAGGATTTGCTAGTTATGCATAAAATTTGAATCATTGTTAGAACACAACTCACAATTCCAATTAATCCTGTTTTAATAATCTGCTGTTTTTGTTTAAACTCTTGTCTTTTTTTTAATAAGGATTCCATTCTCTTCTTGTCAGAATCTTGCTTCTTTTTAGATTTTTCAGGGTAAGTAACTTCGGTGCTAACATTATTTTGTATGCTTTGATTTCTATTTGCATATGATTCTGTGTTTTGAACTTTTAATTTGTTGTTGTTCCAATTGCCATCATTTATTTGTCTTTTACGAGGATTTAATTTTTCACATAATTTTAATACCGGATTCACTTTGGGTAAACTATCAATCTGTTCAATCTGAAATTAAATAAAACACACTATAGTAAAGTAGCATATAAATTTAACAGTAGTTATCTGCTTGTGGCTTAACTTGTCTTTATTGGATGTACTCATTTAAGATATACCAGCAAATTTTTTATAATTAAGTCCATTAGTTATTGAGTTTAATTTTTACAAACAAATAAAACTTGATTTTAATTATGATGTGAATATTAAATGTTTGATTTCCACCAAGGTTACTCTAAATATTATTGGATTTCATTATCACAACTCATGTCAAAGGATATGAGTTTACCTATATTAGGGCACTTAGACCATTCTGACCTTAGATGGGGAGAGAATATTCTACATAATCTGACAGATATTGTTGAACAAAATTGGATCTGTCTATTGACCTCTTTCTAGCAGTTGGACCTATCTAGTTGGAGTATTAGTCCTAAGTAGTCACTCATCAACAATTTTTTGGGTAGTGCCTTATACCTTTATAAGAGTAGGAATTTAATTTTTGTCACACATCAGTATATCATACTTCTTACTATAAAACCATGTGCATAGGAATTATATACACATGGATGAAATGAAGTCAAAGATGTATTAGACTATGAGTATTTTACCTTTTCTTTTTCTTTTTGTTGTGTTTCTTGTCTTTCTCTATGTAACCGTTCCAAGAAACTTTCTCGTGCCCTTGTTACATACAGTTTTTGACCATCGAGGGTCTGGCTTGAAAAATATTTTATGCCTGAAAAGTTCAAATTATGATAATCCATATGTTATTAGATAGTTAACCAGTTGCTGTTTTTAGTAAATTTTTCTACTGTCATATAATTATTATTTTTTTCAATTAAGGTTAATAACATTTTAAACACTTACATGATTCGACCTCATAATTACCAGCAGAAAGGGACACAAAAGCGAATTTACTATCGTTTTCAGCCCCAGGTTTGCTTTTTAGATCAATATTTACAACTTGTCCGTATTGGGAAAAGGCATCTCTAAGGTCATTTTCACTTAAATTGTTAGGTATATTTCCCACAAATAACCTAGAAGACATGATTTATATGTCAAATAATAAGATATGATTAAAAAAGAAAATTATTGTCATTTATAGATGTAAAAATAATAAATAACACGTTTTTAGGCTCGCATATTTTTTTTTTTTTTTTTTTTTAAACTTCGCTCGTATCGAGCAGGCAAAGAGCAGAGCCCATACAGCCTATTCTGTGGTAAATCTTTATCTTCTTTATTCTTTGCTTTCCTATTTCTTTATTTTTTCTGCGTTTTTATAAATCGGAGACAGTGTGGGTTATAAATTTAAAAAGATGTGGATATGATGCGGTGTTTCTTAAAATTTCTTGAATAGAACGCGGAATATCATCTGTGTTCTTGTATAGATCTATAAGCTCATTCATTAGCACAAGGCGTTGAATGCCAAATGAAGAGCAATTGAAGAACAAATGGTCCAACGATTCTTCTCCTCTATTGCAATGTCGACAAATTGATGAATTAGTCATAGCTTTTCTGTGTAGATGAAAGTTAATACGGCAATGTCCAATACGTAGACGATTCATAATAGTGTAAAATTTGCGGCCCATGTAAGTAAATTTTGCAAACCAAGGCACTTGACTTGCCGTTACACCTAATGATGCATACCATAATCCCTTTCCTTCAGTATTTTGAATATATTGCCAATGTAGCTCCCATTCTTTTTGTACCTGTTCTTTTAAAATTACTACAATATCAGTATGTGGTATAGGGGTATTTTTATACATATAATTAATTTGTTGTGGAAGATCACTGGAAGAGGTTATAGCCCTAGCCAAAGTGTCTGCACATTCATTGCCTGCAATATGTTTGTGTGCTGGAACCCATATGAAAATAATTTTTTTACCCATATTAGACAGCTCTGTCCATTCATGCTTAATATCATATAATATATAATTAGTTTTTGCATCTAATTTGTTATTACTAAGAGCTTTAAGCACACTCTGACTGTCACTAACAATAATCCAATTTTTGTCTTCCTCACTATTGTTTTGAATGTATTTTAATGTAGCATATATTGCCAGGGCCTCTGCTGTGAATATACTAGCATATTTGTTCAGTTCATAACTGTTACCTGATTTTGTTTTGGAGTCATAAAAAGCCATAGACACTTTGCTATTATTTTTAGACCCATCAGTATACACTTTTCTAAAATTGTTCCAATTAGACAATAACATATATACATCTTCTTTGGTATTAAGGTCATCTTTAATAATAATTTCCATGTCAGTAAATTTGGCAGAAAAGCTACCGTTATAACAGGCCCAAGTTTGTTTTGTATAAATATTGTATGTATTAATTACAGGACAGTAAAGAGAAAAATCTTTTAATAAAAAGGGTGGAGAATGATAAATAGTAGCATAATCATTGAATGTAGAAAGGACATGCAATAAAATGTTATATTTTA